>JAVJIF010005749.1:0-115231 GCA_038442645.1 Agave tequilana
TATAGGACTAGAACATATTGGTGTTGAGGAGAGGACTAATTACAGATTCATTGATATGGTAGTTTACCGTTTTGGCTTACACTGATACGGACTGATACTTAATGATTTACGAGGATGGTATTGGGAATATAAGTTGATGGAATAGTTTATGATATCACTTTAGTATGGATGGATGAGATTATGATCAGCTTTAGTTGAGACTGTTTATTGGCAGTAGCTAGACTGTTACTGTTATTTTATCCATGTTATTGAAGTTACTGGGAAAATGATTGTTTGACCGTAACCACGGTACAGTCCTATTGTTCATCGTATCACGGTTACTGCTACTGTTACTGTTACTGTTACTGATATTGTTCACCGTGTATACGATTACTGATTGACTGTTACTGTACTGTTATTGTTACTGTCACCGCATCGTCCCAGTGTTCTAGATAATATGGACATTGACTGGTTTAACTGAATTGAATGAATAATAATGTAAATGGACAACTTACACTGGGATTGGGGAAATTGATGGAGGAGACAGCGTCTGTATTTTGGGTGGACCTAGGATACAGGTTGCGCAGCCGAGATACGGTTCCACTGCAGGGTTCCGGGGGATGACTGACATCCCGTATTGTTCATATTGTCATTGTATTGACACATTGTTATTGTTATTGTTATTGACTACCTAGCGGTAGGACCTGGTTCAGCGCCAGGTGATTGGGCCGTGGTTCCGGTATGTACGGAACCCACCTAAAACATGGATAATGTCTCTTCCATTGATTTCAATAACTTAGGACCCTGATTGACACATGTAGTAGGCGTAGTATGGGATGCGTCTATTACAGGTGGCAATTGGTGTTCGCTGACATAATAAATGATAATAAACTGTTATAATGTATTGTGACTGACTATAATCATTTGACTGTGTATATGTATGCTCTGATAGGAATATGATTGTAACCATGACCAGATTTAGATACAACCTAGTGACATGTGATAGATTACACGCCTTGACATTGATTGCATATTTACAGTTGTGCCAGTTATATTCTACCTTTATTCATGTTATATTCATGTGTATTACTGTTCAGCTATTTATCTTGTTATTTAGCCTTTTCTATTTACTGTTGCTCTTACTACTATTTATGTACATTGTTTCTTCTGCACGAGTTCTTTCCCCTTTACACACACTCATTATGGTCGCGTTCTGACGACCCTGGATTTGCACGTCCAGATATTGGACGATTGTTTCTAATGTGCAGGTATTCGATGAGACGGTACGCTTTGCGAATAGCTGGAGCTTCTTCCTATTCTATTCTGGTACTTTTGCATTCATGTTCCTGCTATATTCCTTGATTCTTGTATGTCGCATTTAGCCTGTCATTATATTCTTCTTATTTCATGACTCTATCTTTTATCGCTTTCAACTGCCTATTCTTGTCATTATTCATATGTTACCATGTGTAGTCTTATATGTATCATTGCAGTGATCTGGTTTAGTTTATAACTTGTTCGGGTTAACTTAGACTTAGCGTATATGCGTGGGGTATTATCCTCGCGTATATACGTCGCCATAACGACTCCGTATCTTTAGGATCGGTGCGTTACAGAGTGGTATCAGAGCCTAGGTTCGACATAAAAGAGAACCTAGTTCCTACCTGTAACCTGAGACAGTTATGTTGACACTGCAATATACATATACTATTCACGTGATAATATTGACTCCATTTGGAAATTGATCGTCCTTCCTTTGGAATTCCGTTCTTGATCTGTTGATATTCATGATTCCAACACTTCAATTAGAGAGATTTGGATGTCCATCTTGATTTCATCCTTCTTTCCTATTCATTTCTCCTAATTCTATCTCTTGAGATGGGTACTTCATGTTGAAGATGGTACCGGAGATCAGAGCGCGCAGCGGAATCGTGGCGTCCCAACGAGACACGTGGAAGCTTGGTTGTATTTCCTCTTGATTGTTGATTCTTTTATCCTTCCCTGTTTGAAGCTTGTTTGTTTCTTCTTGACCCTGATTCTTTTATCATTCCCCGCTTTATTGAAATTTCGAGGACGAAATTTTTATAAGGTGGGTAGAATGTAAGATCCCTAGTTGAAAATACTGTATTTTTATTTTCCTAAAGTATTTATTTTAAATTTACAAATCATTTTTTTTAATCAACTTAATTTATTATTTTCTTTCTTGTGATTATTACTATTATTAAATATGAAAATTATTTTTAAGATAATGAACGGTATTTTAGCTTTAAATATTATTACCATTTTTAATTATCGACATTTTTAGTTACTTATTTCTATTAGTTTTATACTTACCATTATTATTATTATTATTCTATTATGATTATTATTTATTGTAATTACTATTAGTGTTATCGTTATTTTTATTGTCGATGCTTATTAATTATTATTAGTGTTAGTATTATTTTATTTATCTATTCTAATAGTTGTACTATATTTGGTTGTGATAGTGATTAATTCTATTATTAATACATTTGATAATTATTTATTTTAATTTAGTGCTGCTATTATTGTTGTCATTATTATTATTAATTAGGATTATTATTATTACTTGGTAATAATTACCATTTCTAATTAAGGCTATTGTTATTATTTATTATTTTTAGTAAGAGTTATTGAATTTATTATTAGTACTATTTTGTATTTATTACTATTATGACTACTACTATTATTATGACTTGAATGTTTATATTTTTAGTAATAGCATTATTTCCTTTCCCTTGTATCCTTGATTCTACCCATACCCGTTATCTATCCATACCCACTTCTATTCCTTGATTCCATAACCCATTACTCGTTATCCTCTTTTACACCCAATACACAAGATCCTACCCGTTAATCCGAACACCCTTTACCCATTTGGATCCTAACCCGCTACCCGCAAAACCCAATACCCATTTACGCATCCTATATTATATTTCCTAATCCTAAACCTAACCCTAAAACTAATCCTACCACAGCCGCCTCCTTCCTCTCTGTAAACCAGCGCACCAGCACAACCAACACAACCTCGGAGTCACCATGGCCGCCCCCTTACATATACAACCACACACTCCTTCAATCCATCACCATGTAGCCTCTCTCCATTGGCCGAGCCCCCTTCTAGCAAGCATAGGCAGCACCGCACCCTTCCTCTTGGTGCACGCATCCCCAGGCAGCACAGCCCCCTTGGTCACGGCAATCCCCATTGGCCGAGCCCTGTTGCGCGCCCAGGTTTCATGCGTGAGCCCCTCCTCTCTGTTCAGGCAATTTATATTCATGGGTTGAGTCCTCAAGCTTATTCTTATATGAGTGTTTAAGAGATATGTGTGCGTTGATTTGTTCTATTTTGGATGGGGATTATATTGGTGGAGATCTAACTTTCATCAATATTTGCATTTTTGTGAACTAATCCCCATTGGCCGTGAGTCCACTCTCTCTCTCTCTCTATTCATATTATTATGTTTAGTTAATAATTGTGCATCTTGCTAATTGGTGATTCCTTGCATTCTTCATCTTGCCGTGAGCCCCCAACAACACCACAACCCGACCGCAGCACCCCCATGCGGCAGCACATCCTGGACCAAGCACCACCGAACAATGGAGTTCCATGAGTCCCCTTTTCCCTCATTTCATCTTTATCTTTAATTATTAGTGTACATAGAATAATGTGTAGTGATTTTGATTGGTGTGTTTTATTTCATGTGCGGCAAATCCTACTCCGAGCCATTTTCCGGCACTTCGCGGGATGCCGTTGATCGCCGTCGGCGAGCGCGAAAGCACCCCACGCCCTTCACGGCGAGTTGCTCTATCCAACGACACCCTCCGCGACCCGCACGCCTCCGTTGGAGCCTCCATCGGTGCGCCGCAAGATGTCCCCAGGTTAGCTTTATTTACATATATTATGGCAATTGTGTAATAATTGGGAAGTTGATAAATGTGTATGTTTGTGTGTGTGTGTGCGTGAGTGCCTTGGTATTTGAATGCATGTATGTTAATAATTATTTAATATGTATAGGTATTTATAGTTAATAATAGATATTTATTAATTTAGATATTTATGCATGGTATACAATTATGCATGAATTTATTCTTTAATCATTTATGTGTATATTTAGTGATTAATAAATGGGACTTAATTAAATTGGATATGTTTGCATTAAATTAATTAATTATGTATAGGTAAATTTATTAATTTGGATGCATGCATGTGTTTATGTATAATCATGTATATGTATGCATGATTTATATGCGTGTCTTTCTATTCATTTGTGTAGATGGGTATGTCATTTAATTAAGTGTATGTACTTATATTACTATGTGTTGGCATTTATTTAAGTATGCATGTATGTATGTATATGTATACTTGTATATGCATTTTAGTTAATAACAGGTATTTATTAAATTGGACATGTATGCATGTGCATGCTTGTTTATGTACGTGTACGCGTATATGTTTGTATGCACGTGTGGGTGTTTAGCGTGTATTTATAATTATTTGTATGTATTGGTTGCGTGCTACAGCATTTTGGATTTGTTTGGTGAGATCCGGACCAGCAGCCCAGGAAGGAGAGCAGCGACACGGCAATCCAGAACCAGCGCAAATGACGGGCGAGCAGCGCGTTCTCCTGATCCACGCCAGGTCGTCATCGGAGACTGGCACGGTGGCCTTCCCCAGTACCCTGGCTACCCCCCTATGCAGTCCAACAGCGAAGAGCGGCACCACAGTGACCGTAACGGCGACTCGCCCGGCGACGACCAGATTCCCCAATGTGAGTGTCTCTTCCTCCTTCTCTCTTTTATTAAGTGATCGCAGCTATTATTTTATATGTGATGTAATTGTTGAGTAGAATACTTAGATTACATGTTTATGTGTGGAGATCGCCGAGCATGAAGGTGGACGGTCATCTCTTTGTTATTTTACATGTTGGGATGTATAGGGACATGATATGCATGATTATTGATACATGTTAGAACCCTCATGTTTGTCCTATGTATATCTAGAGTATTGTTGTAGACATATCAGGATGTAGCATGAGGGTATTTGAGATGGATATTGGTGGTAATGACTTGATCTAATAGAACATAGATGCATGTATATGTTGTGATACCGAGTATTGGGATATCATGTTTGATCTTAATAGAAATGTGAACTCTTGAGGATTTGAGATTTAGAGTTGTATGTTAGAGTGAGGGGATTAGTGCTGATATTGATATATGTTGGAATGACAATTATTATATCAAATTCATTGATGTATATTGATACTTGACGATCATGTAACTGTTGGGAATGTAAGTTAGATAGGATGACTTTGGATTGATCTGGGACTTATGCTATTTACATTGTATGATGATCAGTAATTAGACCTGACTTTATTAGTGAGTATTGAGGACATATCAGATATGACTGGATTAGTTGAGTTGTGACTTAAATTGATCTTGAGTTAGAGGTTACCCCAGGATCTATATTCCTTTTTATTGGAGCCTGTCTTGTATTGTGGTGAGATTGACGTTGCAGGCATTTGGGATCTGTTAGATGCTATGTTGTTGATGTTGATTATCAAGAGTAGATATTCTAGATTACTTATTGAGGATGTTGACTGTTTAGATATAATTCAATATGTATTGACTTGTTGATCTCGAGGACATACCATATACTAAATGATTGGTTATTGATTATTTCAGTTAACAGAGATGACTTATTATGATGGTGATCTACATCTTGGAGTTTGATAATAGTTATTATTTGATCTCAGTTGTTGAGGGTATAGGATTAGAACATATTGGTGTTGAGGAGAGGACTAATTACAGATTCATTGATATGGTAGTTTACCGTTTTGGCTTACACTGATACGGACTGATACTTAACGATTTACGAGGATGGTATTGGGAATATAAGTTGATGGAATAGTTTATGATATCTCTTTAGTATGGATGGATGAGATTATGATCAGCTTTAGTTGAGACTGTTTATTGGGCAGTAGCTAGACTGTTACTGTTATTTTATCCATGTTATTGAAGTTACTGGGAAAATGATTGTTTGACCGTAACCACGGTACAGTCCTATTGTTCATTGTATACACGGTTACTGCTACTGTTACTGTTACTGTTACTGATATTGTTCACCGTGTATACGATTACTGATTGACTGTTACTGTACTGTTATTGTTACTGTCACCGCATCGTCCCAGTGTTCTAGATAATATGGACATTGACTGGTTTAACTGAATTGAATGAATAATAATGTAAATGGACAACTTACACTGGGATTGGGGAAATTGATGGAGGAGACAGCGTCTGTATTTTGGGTGGACCTAGGATACAGGTTGCACAGCCGAGATACGGTTCCACTGCAGGGTTTCGGGGATGACTGACATCCCGTATTGTTCATATTGTCATTGTATTGACACATTGTTATTGTTATTGTTATTGACTACCTAGCGGTAGGACCTGGTTCAGCGCCAGGTGATTGGGCCGTGGTTCCGGTATGTACGGAACCCACCTAAAACATGGATAAGTCTCTTCCATTGATTTCAATAACTTAGGACCTTGATTGACACATGTAGTAGGCGTAGTATGGGATGCGTCTATTACAGGTGGCAATTGGTGTTCGCTGACATAATAAATGATAATAAACTGTTATAATGTATTGTGACTGACTATAATCATTTGACTGTGTATATGTATGCTATGATAGGAATATGATTGTAACCATGACCAGATTTAGATACAACCTAGTGACATGTGATAGATTACACCCTTGACATTGATTGCATATTTACAGTTGTGCCAGTTATATTCTACCTTTATTCATGTTATATTCATGTGTATTACTGTTCAGCTATTTATCTTGTTATTTAGCCTTTTCTATTTACTGTTGCTCTTACTACTATTTATGCACATTGTTTCTTCTGCACGAGTTCTTTCCCCTTTATACACACACTCATTATGGTCGCGTTCTGACGACCCTGGATTTGCACGTCCAGATATTGGACGATTGTTTCTAATGTGCAGGTATTCGATGAGACGGTACGCTTTGCGAATAGCTGGAGCTTCTTCCTATTCTATTCTGGTACTTTTGCATTCATGTTCCTGCTATATTTCCTTGATTCTTGTATGTCGCATTTAGCCTGTCATTATATTCTTGTTATTTCATGACTCTATCTTTTATCGCTTTCAACTGCCTTATTCTTGTCATTATTCATATGTTACCATGTGTAGTCTTATATGTATCATTGCAGTGATCTGGTTTAGTTTATAACTTGTTCGGGTTAACTTAGGCTTAGCGTATATGCGTGGGGTATTATCCTCGCGTATATACGTCGCCATAACGACTCCGTATCTTTAGGATCGGGGCGTTACAGGACCAATGACCTCTATTTATACGGATTAGATAAGAGCAAATCATCATTTAAACTAGGTCAATAGGTCAGATTATAGGCACAAAAAAATCAGGGATAGCTGAAAGAAACATCTAAATCAAAACCAGATAACAGATTTCAAGAAACTAGCCGATGGGGGCTGCTGGCGGCTGTCGATCGACCGGCAGTCTATCTGACAAAAGAGTCGTTGGACTTGGTTGACCGATCGGTCAACCGCAGGCTAAACTAAAAACAGTTGTTTGTTCTGTCGGTCGACTGGCCCGGTCGACCGACAAAACTCGAGAGCAAGGGTCAGTCAGTTGGTCGACCGGTCCGCTCGACCGGCAGACGTGCACAAACGTACACGCCAATGCCACAAGGCCGGTCGACCGGTCTGGCCTGAAACAGATCCGGTCGACTGCCTGGTCGACCGTTAGGACTGAAACAATATTATTTTGGAAATATTTTTGAACTTTGAAGAATTTTTAAAATATTTTTAAATGGTTTGATGATTAAGTATCATGCTATAAGAGATGAGATACATGATTTAAACTAGATGTAAAAATATGAAATATTTTGAGACATGTATATCAATCAAGACATGCACCTAATCTAACTAACCAAAACAAAAACCGTATTTTGAAAAAGTGAAAGTGTGTGTGTGTTTTCTTGAGCCAACTTATCACAACCTCACTCTTTCACAAACTAATTCTTACAATGGTTCTTAGGTGACTACAAGATCTTCAAATTTGGGCTTCTCCATATGCAATGTTGAATAGTTTGAATCCTTGATCCCGAATTGAGTCAATCTTGAGTCAAAAATACCTTCCTTTAGGGAAGAAGACATCTTGAATCCTTAGAACCCTAAAACACACTTAAAACACTAAAATATGATTAGTACAAATAACTATATATGTTTTGTAATCATCAAAACTCAAAACTAACTGGGTGATTGTAACCTTGGGCCAACAATCTCCCCTTTTTGATGATGACAAAACATATGAGTTATTATATATAAAAAAATAGGAAAAATGGGAAAGGAGCTTGGAGGCTCCCCCTCAAATCATGCTATATATATGAATAGCTATATACATGAATGAAAAGTAAAAACAAGAACTTGGCATAAGAAAAGCATAAGAATTCAAAACATATAGCTCAACAAATAATAACTCAAAACATAACTCAAAACTCAAAACTTATAACTCATAACTCAAAATTAAAAATAATAAACTAACTTTTTCTTCCCCTTTTGTCATACATCAAAAAGGGTAAGCAAAATTTTTTTTCATGATTTCATAACACAAACATTCAATTCACCACAAATAAAAGAAAATCTAGTATAGTCTAGTGGATTTGTAAATATATCGGCAAGTTGAAAATCGGTAGAAACATAATCAATGTCAATATCACCTTTCTCATAATGATCTCTAAGAAAGTGATATCGAATGTCAATGTGCTTAGTCTTACTATGTTGATTTGCATTTTTAGTCATATGAATAGTACTAGTATTATCACAAAATATTTTAATATGGTCATAATACAAATCATAGTCAAGGAGAGTATGTTTCATCCAAAGGACTTGTGCACAACAAGCCCCCGCCGCAACATATTCCACCTCGGCGGTTGAGAGGGTTACCGAATTTTATTTCTTGAAGACCATGAAACAAGACAATTACCGAGAAATTGACATGTTCCACTTGTACTCTTCCTATCCACTCTACAACCCGCATAGTCGGCATCCGAAAAACTCATCATTGAAAATTGTTCGGTCTTCGAATACCACAAACCCATTTCAATTGTGCCCTTAAGGTATCTAATAATGCGTTTTACCGCAATCAAATGGAACTCTTTAGGACACGATTGAAATCGAGCATGAAGACAAACACAAAACATAATGTCCGGCCTACTAGCCGTTAAATACAACAAGCTACCAATCATACTACGGTAGAGTTTAATGTCTACATTTGTACGTTGTTCATCCTTGTCAAGCTTTGTAGTGGTAGCCATGAGAGTTTTGCTTGTCTTAGCCCCTTTAAGCCCAAATTTCTTGATAAGTTCCTTTGTGTACTTGGCTTGATTGATGAAAATCTCATCCTTCCTTTGCTTGATTTGGAGACCAAGAAAGTAGTTAAACTCGCCCATCATAGACATCTCAAATTCCTCCTTCCTCCTCCTCTTCCCTCTGCTCCTCAACACCAGAAGAGATGGCCTCGGACAAGGAAACTTCGCCCGTCAAGTCTCTCCGGGCCTTCTTGGGGGCAGGCTCAACGATGGAAGTAGAGCCCTGAGGATGCTTATGCACTGCCTGTCGACCCTTCGCTGCTCTGGCTCCCCCCTTGACACCCTTCTGGCCTCCTTTTGAGCCGCCCGATATTCATCGACGCCTCGCGAGCGCTTTTTGGACCCCGACTTTGCTTCATAAGATGCATTGATACTCTCAATGCACGAGTACTCCGGCGAGAAGTCAGGCATTTGGTTGGCTTGGAAGTACCAGGTGCAGCAGCTGAGGCTTGTATAGCCTTTCGGTCCCTTGAGAGGCAGACGAAAAAAACGCTTCTCCGTCCCTCCAGCTACGCTGTAATACCAGCCCGAGCACCTTCAAACAAATTCCCACCGAAGGCGAGATGAGCATTGGGGTTGCCGACATATAACTGATCATAGCCGAACTGTCGGGCGAAGCGATTCGGCACGTATGGCTCGATCGTGCACGAATTCCCTTGCCGAAAAAGCACATACCCAGGCCGAATATTGACTAGCCACCAGAAAACTCCCCGACGACAGCCTCGTGAAGTTGTCTGGACCTACCAGGTCGGCAAATTGATCCCCATAAGATGCACCAGTAATCTCGGAGAAGCAGCGTTTGAGCTGGTAGTTCGAAGCAGCTAGAATGCACTTCCGAATGAAATACATATAAGTATTACACCAGCTTGAACTCTCCAACTGCTGTACGAAAGGGATAAACCCCTCACACCAGACACCGCGTCATCAGGGAGGGACAGTGCATAACGTACCAAGCCATTAGGTACGTGTAGGAAGCTCAACCTGAGGGTTGGGATGCTTTACCATCGCCCTCCCTCTGAGTCAACCATCGGCTCACCCTGGGAGTCAACAACCTTCTCTACCCTGCATAGACCCTGAGTTAAGGCCCGCAACCCGCTTTGAATACCGGCCGCCATGGCCGGAAGGAGGGCTATGGACCTGCCATAAGCCAGGAGCACCGCCGGATACACCACATCGGCAATGATTATTTCATGTGGCAGTGTCGGTACCACGCAGCGCTTCAACCACAACATTAGGAAGCCCGCTAACAGTGCCCGATTGGAAATAGGGGTCCGGGCTTGGTAATGGAAACTTTCAAAAACCGTGTCAGGTTTGAAAGTATTCTCGTTTGACTCTGTGGTGTAGGAGTCTACAGAAGCCTTGATCCTGTCGGCAATCTCTTCGTCAGAGCTGGGAGCTAGTCGGGTCACTGGTTGGTCCTTCTGATTGACACCATTAAACAAGTAGCTTGCCCAAGACAGCTGCTTAACTCCCCTCGTCCTCCAAGAGGTTATCTGGCCGCAAATCTGGAAGTGATATAACACCTCCCAATAAGTCTCGTACACCCGAGGAAACTCTTTCTTCAAGAGGTGAAGCTCCTCAGAGGTTGGGACGTATTCCTCATAGGGAGTATCCCCCATTACCAGCCCCGAGACTTCGTGCAGCTCATGCAGGGCAAGACCCATCTCTCCGACCGGAGTAAAGAATGTCCCCGTCAGAGGATTGTAACGCTCCAGGATCCCAAAGAAATTTTTGAAACTCGGTGGAATGCCAGACTGTACGGCCCTGACCGCTTGGTATAACTCCACATGCTCCAACAGACCTCCAAGATCGGCAAGGACAAAGCTCACCATCTTGCCCCACCAGTACTTGTCAGTGGAATGAATCCACCCAAGCGGACGGAAATCAACCGGAAAGTCACCCCCCGCTTTCATGAATACATTAATGAAGGTGGTGCCGAGTTTAGGAGTTTCTCCTACTGGGTGCTCGGACCTGAGCAGCCCACGAAACAGGCCGAAAGGCTCCTTCTCATGACCAGCATTATATACCTTCCTGGAGCCCAGGGTGCCGAGAGAAACCTCGGGGACAGATCGGGTGATCGCCCACACCATTGGCTGAGGGACAGACATATGCTGGAGATAAGATAGTGGGTACATTCTCTCCATGTTCGGAAGAAAGAACCTTCTACCTCTATCTGACAAAGCCATTTATAATCTCCGTCATGCAAGTATAGCCACCCTCGCTAATGTTGTCTCCAAAGAAGAAGGCAGGTTTCTTCATCGGAACGCGAGAATCCGTTGTGAATGCCGCGTCAGTCATGAGCTCCCGGAGGGTCGCCGGGTCAACTTTCGAGAGCCTCTCCCTTCGCTCCTTCGACTTGCCAGTAGTCACAGGAGCAGTCCTTTGCAGCACGAAGGTTAAATCGCGGTCAACACCACCTACGTGCCTGAAGTGGCACTTCTTGGAGAGTGGATTGGAGGAATATCGCACTGCAAAAAGGAAACGACATTTGATCAGAAATCTGAAAGGAAATGATTAAGTGTCCACAACTTGAACGCAGAAGTAAACTCAAGCGCGAAAAACATCAAAACCGCATCCAGACCCGAAGGTGGCAAGGCTTGCATAGAGCCCGCGTTTTTGAAGATCCAAGGCTTATGAAAAATCTCTAAGTACTTGGACTCAGGCACAAGATTCATGAAAACCAGCGTCTGATATCACAAAATGCCAGAGTCAAATCTGCGTCCGAATCTTTCACAATTAGAAACATTCTAAGTGATGAGTCCGGAATGCAAGACTTATTGGGGCCCTGTGTTCAACAAACAAACAAACGCATACTCAAACAGATAAAAGCAGCAGGGTCATCAAACCGCGCCTTGACCGCGTCTAAGAATCAAACACGGTTTCGAATCCGCGTTGGCAGTTCTTCTTCAAAAAAGGAGATTTTTAGAGTTATAAGAACTCCATAAACCCTTCTAATGGCGAAAATTAAGCCTGATGGGCATTATACCTGAGATAGGGGCTTCCTGTATAGAGGAACCGCCCCTTTGAATCTCAGCGGCGACCGCCCGTGAAGATGAAGCAGTTTGCTTAGCCTTGGGCGCCATTGCGAATAAAAAATCTGATGTTAGACGGAAGAAGAGAGAACAAAGAAGCTCTTTTCTCAAACCCTAGCAAAGACGCTCGAAGATGAAGGAGAGGCTAAATGATGACTCTCTTGACGACTGTTGCCATTTATAGGCACGGCGATTCGCAAAGATACGCGACGCTTGGCTCGACGTCGAATCACCGCCAAACGCGTAGACAGCGCATTTAATGCCGCATGAAGTTCGCATGCCAAAAAGAAGGTGTCCCGTCGGCTCCACAGAATACGTGGTAGTGCACTCATGGCATGGCACGGATTCACACTCAACAGTCGCGCCTCTTCAATGGACGCATCCCTTCAGCACGGCCATAGTCGCGTCCAGAAAGTCACGGCTTCACTCCAAGAAGATGCGTCTTTCCGAAGTTCACATCCTTCCAACCCAGACAAAAATCGCGTCTGTCTTATGGAATAATAGCCGCGTTTTCATCCCAAAAGGAAGTCACGTCCTTAAAAGCAGTGCTATCTCTGCGTCCCAAAAGAACTGGCGTTCACTCCTTACTTCTGCAAATCGGTTCAACAGTACACTGGTACAAGCAGACGACCGTCCACTCCTGGCTTAAAGTGCACCCACGACAGACTTAAAGTAATCGGAGAGGTTTAGAATGTGCATCTAGACACTCAACACGATCAATTTTGGTGGCTTCAAAGAGTTCCACAGTACACTCACGAAGACCATACTCCAGATAAGATCAAACCCGGAGCATTGACAGTCCAGTCACATGGGTGAGCTCAGCTAGAGTCCAAAGTATTTCGAAATCCGTCCCACTTAACTGCGGAATGTCGAAAACTTTGGAGGGGGTTCTGTAGGCTGTCTAAAATCGCTAAAAGACAAGCCATTAAAAAGCAGAATTCCAAGTTCTAGATGCAAAGCTAATTTTGGCCGCGTCTCATCAGCATCAAGGCGCGAGGCTCGACAGCCGCGTCTCAGCAGCACTATGGCGCGAGGCTCGACAGCCGCATCTCAGCAGCATCAAGGCGCGAGGCTCGACAGCCGCGTCTCAGCAGCACTATGGCGCGAGGGTCGAAACCGTGTCTCAGCAGCATCAAGGCGCGAGGCTCGACAGCCGCGTCTCAGCAGCACTATGGTACGAGGGTCGAAACCCGCGTCTCAGCCGCACCAAGGCGCGTGGGTCGAAACCCGCGTCTCAGCAGCTCCAAGGCGCGTGGGTTGACACCCGCGTCTCAGTTGTAACCGTCCCGGTTTTGGGGCCAATCACGGCCCACATAACAGGGAAAGTTAGCCCCCATTATGGAGTGTTTTTAGGAGGCACGTACGCCCCTGAAACCCCTATAAATAGCCCCGTCGCTATGAAGAAGTGGTCGGATTATTTTTGAGAGAAAAGAGCTCTGAGAGAAAAGAGAGAGAGTTCAACCCTTCAGAGAACTTGCTGTATTCAAGTTAGCCTTTGCCGACAATCTCTTTGAGAGTTTTGGTCGACAGAGCTGTGTTACTCCGTCAACCACCCGAAGAGAAGAGCCCCAGAAGATCTTAACGTTCACCCGGTCAACGGAGAACAAGATTCACTCTCTACCGCCACTTGAAGAACCCAGCCTTAAACAAAGGAGGATTCAAGACTCAACATCCTCTCTCCCTTGTAATCGGAAGACTGATCTGTTGTAATCTTCTATCCAATCAAAAGAATTTTGCAATCGAATCCTCCTTTTCCGACGCATACAGATCAAATCTGAGATCAAATTTGGCAGTTGTCTACCGTAATCTCGACTCTCCTAAAACAAGTAAGAAGATCAGGGGAGATCTTTCAATTATTTGGAAAGAATCAAAACAGATCAGGAGATCGATGCTACCTGCTATTTCTAACTTCGCAGAAGCTGATTCTAGCCTCGCAGCAAGGCTACTTTTCAGATTTAAACAGATTGGCTCAATCTATTTCCAGATTTTCAAGGGACAATTATACCCTGCTCTCCCTATAAATAGCCCACCAGAGGCACAAGAAGAGAGAGGCCAGAGGCACAAGAAGAGAGACACACACACGCACAGAGAGAGAGACGACTAAACAGAGATCTATTCTCTTGCTTCCAAGAATTCAGAGAACTGCTTCTCTAATCAGGGTGCTAATCCCCTAATACTTTCCTCCCTCTCAAGGAATCTCCGGAACCAGGCGAGAAGGAATTCCTAAGTGGAGGTAGTTTGAGAAGTGACAAGAGGGTTCTACCAACCTTCTGTTTTTCGATTCCCCGAACCAGGCGAGAAGGGAATCCCATCGATCGCATCGTCAAAGGGACAAAGTGATCGCGCGCTGACCAGACTCCTATCGGCACACTTCTCCAGAATCTCAGAGGAGATCTACTTGTAATCTTTTTAGAATACTTGTAATTTAGCTCCTCGACCTTTTTTTTTTGTAAGTTTTCCCCTTTGCAAAATTAATGGAAAATAAGATAGCGACTCCGCTAGGGACTGAATTCTCCACTATTGAGAATCAAGTGTCGCAATGCAACGAATAGACCTTCGGGTCAATCTCTGAATTCAAGGAAGCCGGTGTGGCTAGAGCCCCTCTGGCTAAATCTTCAAAGTAAGTCTCTGTGGAGGCAGATGAGGCCCTCTGCGAGCCTACCGCGGTCCTCTGGCGCAACAAGAAAGTAGGCCCGCAATATAAAGATCAGAATCTTCAAACTGTCACCTTCGAAAACCTAGACGTTCACTTCGACCAAGAAAAATTCGAAGAACTCCTCTCTGGGGGTGGCCCAATGCTCCATGCACCGAAGCATAGAAAGGTCTCCATGGCCAAGGTTTTGGAACAGAAACCGAAAGCAGAACCTTCCAACACCTCCCAGGCTCGCGTGTGGCTAGTCAGGTTCCCTGTGAACCTAAGTCTCCTCTTTCAAAGCAGATATGGAGGCCAAAACAGAAGGCTCTGTATGAAGCCTCAGGCGTAACTACGCCACAAGTTCGTCTCTCTCACGAAGAAAAAGGCAAGGAGCCTGCATGTTCCGACGAGACTATCAGTCGCGAAGTTACAACGGCGACCATGCCTTCGCCTAAGTCAGGAGCAGTAACTCCTCGTACCAGCCTCGTTCTCATGAGCGAAGCTACTGTACCTTAGGGTACGCATGACCTTCACAGCCGCGAAACTGGAACCAAAGCACCACAGCGTGCTTCGTTCCCCAGTTCTTCAAGTACTAAGCTTGCTCTTTACAGCGAAGCTAAGGGATTGCCCCTAAGCACTGATAGCAGTGCTTATGTAGCTTCAGCGCCCAAGGGTATTTCCAAATCTTTTAGCCGCAAAGTTAGAGCCAAGCACTATCCAAGCCTAATCACCTTCGCAGCAACATAGCGGATAAAGCACCACAGCGTGCTTCGCTCCCTAGTTCATCAAGCGCTAAGCTCGCCCTTCGTAGCAGAGCCAAGGGATCGTCCCTAAGTGTTGACAGTGGTGCTTATGTAGCTTCAGCACCCAAGAACATTCCCAAAGTTCTTAGTGTAAATCACCTAGAGGGGGGGGGTGAATAGGTGATAGTGCTAATCTAGAAACTAAATGCGGAAGAATGCGGAAGCTAAAACAGATACGCACAAACACTTAATACAACTGTTTTCCATTATGTTTGCAAAGGAGGAAAACTTATAATAAAGATTTTGAGGAGCTAAATTACAAGTATTCTTAAAAAGATTACAAGTAGATCTCCTCAGAGATTCTGGAGAAGTGTGCTGATAGGAGTCTGGTCAGCGCGCGACCACTTTGTCCCTTTGACGATGCGAGCGATGAGATTCCCTTCTCGCCTGGTTCGGGGAATCAGAGAATAGAAGGTTGGTAAAACCCTCTTGCTGCTTCTCAAAATCACCTTCAATAAGGAATTCCTTCTCGCCTGGTTCGGGAGATTCCTTGAGAAGAAGGACGATGTTAGGGTATCAACACCTTGGTTAGAGAAAGCAATTCTCTAAAAGGTCTCTGAATTCGAGAGCGCACGGTACTTTGTGAAGAAGCCTCTGCTTGTGGAGTCCTCTTTTTCTTCGATCGATCCCCCTCTCCTTGTACCCCTGGTGGGCTATTTATAGGGAGAGCAAGGGTATAATCGTCCCTTGAAGATATGAAAACAGATTGAATCAAATCTGTTTAAATCTGGAAAGTAGCCTTGCTGCGAGGCTAGGATCAGCTTCTGCGAAGCTAGAATTGGCAGGTCGGTGGACCTTCTCGATCAGTTTTGATCCTTTCCATATCGTTGGAGGATTTTCCCTGATCTTCTTACTCGTTTTAGAAGAGTCAAGAGATTGTGGCAATCAACTGCCAAATTTGATCTCTGATTTGATCTTGATTGGATTTGATCTGATTGTATCCGGTCTCATCCGGAGATTTGATTGGTCAAAGGTTGACCATAGCAGACCAATAGCGGCGCTGCCCGCTTTGAGCTCGTAGCGAAGCTGGAGACGGTTTCTGGCGAAGTCCGAAAGAAACCCTTTGGCGGAGCTGGAAGTCCTCTGTGGCGAAGTTTGCGAGTTGGCTTCTTGGCGAGGCTTTGGATGACTTCAAGGCGATGTTGGGTGATATTAGCCTCTCAAGCGAGGCTACCCCTTTGGGCTTATGCGATGCTAAGTGCCAGCATCTTAGACCTGCTGAGGTCTGTTTAAAATAATCCGGGTTCACTGTCTGCTTGCTGGATCAGTGGAGTCCAAGTTGCTTCCTTGTCCCTCGGAGATGGGGAAAAACTGGTCTTCAGCTCGTCTGTCACTTGTCTTTTATAAATGTCAACAAGTTTAGACATTGTTCGGACCAATAAGAATCTTGTCTTTTTTTTAAGTGTCAACAAGACCCCCTTCAAAGTTTTCAAGAGTCTGCAATGGCTCAGACTTTGAAACACTTTGAACTGCTTTGATCGGTGGTGTGTGGAGTATGAACGTCGCCATGATGGTTGAGTTCAGCTTCGCTTTAAATCCTGCTTTGGGATGTAGATTCGCCGAGGAATCATGTAGACTCGCGTCTGGGTAGCTTCGCAGCTAGATAAGTTCGCTCTGGAACATCTGTCGCTTTCCTGAGGCCAACTGCCGTGGGCCAGTTACGAGGAGGATTACTCCTTTCTTCGTGCTGATCGAGGGAGATATTCTCCGATTTGCGCGTTTCCAAGGGAAGATATTCCCTTTCTTCAAGGCGCAATAAGTGCCTTTATGAGGGAGACGTTTCTCCCTTCGCACGGTTCCAAGGGAAACCGTCCCTGTTCTCAAGGCGCAGTAAATGCCTTAAATGCGCTCGTGCTTTCACGCTTGAGGCAGGAGCGCTCAGGCCATGGGGCCTATAAATAGGGCACTTGGGGTCCTTTGAAGAGAAGTGCTTTGCCTCTCTTCTCTTCTCTTGGTTTAGAAAGAGATACTCAGATCTCTGAATTAGTGGGAATGCCCATTCTGGTTATTACCCGGCCAAGGACCGGTAAGTCTTGATCGTTCAACGACTTCACCGATTTTAGGGAATTCATCTCCCTTGATTCATTTTTAGCAGCTGCTTCAGGATTAGCTTCCGTTGTTCTCTATTTAACTGATCTACAGAGAAGAATTTTGGCATAGCTTCCCAGCGAAGCTATCATCTTGACTTGGTCAGAGAAAGATCACTGCATGTTAAGTCCGCTGCGCAGGTAGGACTTGGGACCTGGTATCTTCAAGGTTGAGCCAGTCTTACCATATAGGTGAGGCTTGGACTTGGCGTTTGTTGAGCCAGCCCATCAGTGCTGTGCAGGCGAGGCTTATCCTCTGCTTTACTGAAACTGGATCGCTTCGATCCAAAGATTTGGCTTAGTTCTTTTGTAGCCTCTTCTGTGCTTAGTTGCTAATCTGTTCTGATTTGCCTTGCAGTGGGCTATGTTTGTCAGTCCAGTGACTTAATGGAAGGAACCATAAAATTGCCTTATGCTTCCCCGGTTGAAGCTTTACTTTTAAGCAGGAGGAACAATTCGGGGTGCAGGGTGCATGTCCCAGAGGCTGTTGGCAGCCTTTTATCCGAATGATTCGTTCTGAGATAAGGCTGGCTGCCGCTTTTATCGGAGATGATCCGCTTCAAGATAGTGGGCGTCGCCTGTGGGATCGTCGGCATCATTGCCGACTTTCAACTTTGGTGGCCTTTGGGGCGATCCACTTCGGGAAAGCGGGCATCACACCCGTTAGATCACTGGTATCACTGCCGATTCCTATTATACGTGATCTATCGTGTTGGCGGCGATAGGTTTTTATTGCCAGGCTTCAACAAAAATGGCCTGGCAAGATCTGCCATTTTTGTGAAGAATAATGGCTGTGTCCTTGCGGCACCACTGGTTACGGCCTTGTGCAGGAGGAAGGCCTTTCGTGTCCAGTCGACCTGACTTAGAAGCAGATAAAACGCTTGTATGCCTTTTGCGCAAATGACCCTGTCGAACCACTGAACGTGTTGTATGAAACACAACTTTGATGTAATATAAATGTACTCTTCCTTTGAAATCAATGAAAGTTCATCTCTTGATTATCTGATCTTTGCTTGCTTTCATTAAAAATTTGGATATAGCGGAGCCAAACTGTATGCGGAGTTAAGGGCATAGTCGCTTCTTTGAATGAACTTCGCGAAACTGGTATGTCCGCGAACATCGCCTTTTTAAGGGGCTAAGATAAGCCTTTCGGCGAAGTCCCTGAAGGATTGCGCGAAGTCCGCATTTTAAGCCAGGGCGAAGTTAACCCTTAGTGGGATCAAAGCAGCGCTTCTCGAGAAGGCGCTTCGGGTGGCGTTTCAAATTAATTCGAAACGGCGGCGTACGCCCTTTTCGAGGCCTCGTTTCAGGCGCTGATTGGCCTATAAAAGCCCGATCGGGCTGAACAGGAAAAGATCTCCTATTTTCAAAGAAATTTCTTGACTTTCCCTCTCCCTCTTCCTTCTTCATTCAGAGAACTTTGAGAACTCTTGCAGCTCTTCAATGGCGCCCAAAAGACGAGCGGGGAAAGAAGTGGCGACTTCTGCAACGGAGGGTCCTCCTCCTCTGGTCATCGAGCGACCAATCGCCGTTAAGAGACTTTCTCTCCTAATTAGAGACTGCGGTCTCTCTCTTTTAAAGCTAGTATTTAGCTTATCAGGACGATCGAATATGATCTGTCCTTATTAGGGAACTCGTTTCCTGATTTTCCCTATCTTCCTTGTACAGGGAATTAAAAACTGAATAGTTCTTCTTTAGGCTTCCGTACGAAGCCATTACTTGGGCTGTCTTCGTCCTGTTTGAGGAACAGGACTCGGGTCTGTCCCTTCAGTCATGGCCACGAAGGATGGCTCTTGACCATAGTGCCCTCTTGGTGACGTCAGCCCTTAGGGCTATACCACTTCCTGCTTAAGCGAAGTTGGTACTTAGACGTTTTCTGCAAAATGCAGATTTGTCTGCGAGATCAAGCTTTGTCGAGGCTGTCGCCTTACTGGCCTTGCTCACGGGGCGAGGCTATGCCTTGGTGAATCTTATATCTCCATGTCTGCTTGATTGTTGAACTAATCATAGTTCTCTTCCCTTTTCTTTCTTGCAGTACCTTACACCCCTGGTCCCTTGAATAGTCTGTTTGGGATGACCAGCCGAGCGGATGGCAGTATAAGCCTTCAATTCTATGGCCAGGCTTCTCTTTTTAGTGAGCGGAGTTCCGTCGTCCGGGACACGCTTATCCATGGTGGTGATCCACTCACCATGAGGAGTATTCTAACCACCGCTCCTCTCGAAGACATCGATCGTCGGACTTATCAAAAGCCCAATTTCATGTTCGGAGATGCCGCGTCCGATCCTGATCGCCAATTGCAGGCAGGCGAGGGACAGTGGATCTTCGAGTTGGATGGCGAGAAGTTTTATCTTCCGTCTAACAAGCGGCACTTTCCTTTGTCTTCTTTTGAGTGCGTAACTCAGGCTCGGAAGATGGCATGGGGCGTGAGCCGAAGTGTCGAGTCCGTCCACGTCGGGAGATTGAAACCTCAGTCTCCTGGTTTTTCAAGGGCGGGCCCTCCTCATAACATAATAGGCCTATATCCTGGAAACGTGTCGCGGGAGCTTCCGGTAGGAGAGAATCCGGCTGTGGCGCAGACCTTTGACACCCAATTCTGCGCAGTTGACGGGAACTATCCTGCCACTGACTTCAGGACTTCCGGTTGGGTTCATCCCCCAAAGACATGGTGGGCGGACCTGACCAACTATGTCCTCGCTCACTTCGAGGAGGACTTGGAGAGGTTGAACCTCTATGAGGCCGTAAGGGCGACCTGCTACGGTATTGATATGAAGGTGGCGTGCTTCTACGCCATCCTTGAGTTATACTGCCCAGCTTCTGGGACTTTCTTCACCCCAATTGGCGAGTTGGGCATGACCTTGCACGAGATGAGGGAAATCTCTGCCCTGCCTTTCGGGTCTCTCCCGTATGAAGAGTACTTTCCATGCGAGACGGAGTTGGCTCTTCTGGAGAAGCAGGAGCCTGCTTTATTTGAGACTTATCGGGAGTTAGTGTGCCATTTGCACATCTGTTCTAGCATCCATGGTGGCAGCAAGGGTAGCTCGAAGAGCTTGAAGAACTGGGGGAGTTACCTATTCCCAGATATGAAGAATGCTCCTGAGGCAGCTCATTGTGGAGTTGCAGATAGCGACATTTTTGAACGGATGGAGATATGCCTCCAAAGGGATATCGTCATGACAGGAGACGATGGTCCCTATAAGAAGGGTGATGTTCTTCGGAGCTTTCACCATCAGGCTCGTCAGCCGATGTCTCGGAAGGCACTGTTGGCTGGTTTCTTAACCGTCTGGTTGAAGAAATGCGTAGTGCCATCCTCCTCGGGTGACATCGTCCACCCGAATGTTTTACTGCCCGCCGTTCGCTTGGTCCATGGCCATCGTCTGGGTCTCCTTCCGGCCATGGTGTGCTGTATTCAAAGAGGCCTTCGCGCATTAACGGAGGCTTTCTGCAGGCCACCGGCGACGAGACGTGGGAAGAGCGCCATCCTGCCTTGTGATGGACCCAATCCTAGGGTGGGTCTGCCATACACTTATTTAATGGCGTGGTTTGCCTTGCACTGCCCTCTTTGATTGAAGCTGGAGAGGACCCTCCGCAAGGTGTTCGAATGGCTCTTCTCCGCCGATTCGAAGGATGTTCCTGGCTGAAGACCTACGTGGCCGAGGCCCGCAAGTTAGTGCGTCGTCATGACGCTTACAACCTATTTCGCTGTTTTCCTCGCATTCGGGGCGCAGGATACGACGAGGAATTCCGAGATGCGGAGTCAGGACGGTTTCCCATGAGTCGGGGGTTTTTGAATGGCTGGTCAGCATCCGGCCCTCACATTTATTGTATAGAAGCGGGGATGTCTGCTATTTAGAACCTTACATCCCAAGCCGGTTTGCTCGACAATTTGGGTACGACCAGCTGTATGTGGGCAACCCCAGTCTCGATTTAGCCTTCATGGGGAGTCTCATCGATGGGGCCCGTGCCTGGCGATTCTTTACTGCGGGCGGCACTGGGGCATGGCTGCGCACGCCATTGAAGGATCCCAACCTTCTGACGACCCTGTGCTTTTGCTAGTGGTATGCGGCTTCCAACTCCACACCTCCTGGATTCAATGCCAACCGCTCAGGTGTGAAGTTAATCTCTCATCGACTGAAGCGAAAGGCTTCTGAGAGAAAGGAAGGCAAACGGGTTCGTGTCCCTGGCTTGGAAGAGTGCATCGCTGTAGATGATAGCGAGGCTTCTGATGCAGGGAGTCTTCGCTTCGAGGCGGGGATGGGAGCTGATACTCATGCGGCTGGCTCTGGTGTGGTGGGGACATCTTCCCCACGACGTGCGGGAGAAGTGGAAGAAGAGGATTCTGACGTCCACTTCAAGAGAAAGCGGGCAGGTAGCTCTCGTAGGAAACCATTGGCGAAGAAGCCCCGCCGCCAAGCTCCTACGATTGTCGTAGAGGGTTATCCCTCTACAGCGATTCCTCCTGCTGCCCCATTAGCACAACTGAACCGTCGGTTGCTGAACCGACTAGTGGTGAATTCGCTCCAGGTCTGGGTAAGGTTAACCCCATCCATATAATACGCCTTTGGTGTATCCCAAATAACTCATTATTTTCTTCTTGTTGTAGGAGTTGAGGTGGTTGGGGAGCAAGGGGAACATTATGATCCCCTATTCGCTTATGGGACTGCTGTTGGTTCCTTTACTCACGCGGAGGAGTCCGGAGGTGATGCAACCGACATTGGTCCCTCGGGCGCTGGGACTTCTAAAGTAAGTTCTGAGGCATCGAGCTCTATTGGGTGGTCCACAGGATACTCGACAAGCGAAAGCGAGCCGGCTGTTCGTGCTGATTCTGGCAAAAATTTTCCGATGGAGCCCCTGGAGACTGATGCGGCTGACGAGATGTTCGAGGCAACATCATCCTTTGGTATTGTCCTAACCTCTTGCTTCTTTTGCATGTAGTGTCCCGACTAACCGTAGTCTTGTTACAGGTGTTCGACCTCAAGGTGCATCAGCTTTAAGAGAGCCGAAAGATCCCCCCGAAGGGCCACGGGGTGACATGAGCGCTTCGACCGCGGCGGATGCTGCTATGTTGGACGCGCTGTATGGCGACCTGCCTTCTTATCGGCCCAAATCAGCCGAAAGGCCAGAAGTTGCGGAGGCGGCAGTCCCGGAGGTGTCCTCACTCCCAACTGTATCAACGAGTGGGGTGCCGACAATTTTGCCAAGTACGGAGCTGAGGGTGATCACAAGCCCTACTTCTCCAACCCTGGTGATTGAGCCTGCTGCTCAGGAGGTGGTTGCTAGTCCTTCTTCCGCGGTGGCTGGCGTTCTGGTCTCGATGAGGACTCCGCCGAGATCGCCCTCGGCTTGTCCGGCTGCTGTCAGTGCTCCCGCTGCTTCTTCTGTGACGGCGTCGACCAGGCTGGTGGACTATTCCGAGGTTGCCTCTTTACCGGAAGTGGCTGAGGTCGAGAACGATTACATCGGTGACCTGGTCGATAACTTTTATAAAGGCTTAGGGCGGACTATCGACCTGGTTCTGAAGGGCTCAACTTTGCCATTCTCAAGGTTAAAGGGGGTCCTCTCCTGTGATATTGAGAGTATTCGGGACTTTGAGGGGTATCACCAGGCCACTGCCTTGGAGCTCCTGGTGGATGAATTTGAGAAGGATGCGGAGGAATGGCGCCGCCTCCACCGTTTGGACCCGGAGTCTTTAGTTGATGACCGGCTCGCGCTTCTCATTGCTTAAAAGCACGAGACCCGGCTTGCCGCTCAAGAGGCTGCTAAGGCTATCTCTTCTGACTTGAAATCCTTGGAAACAAGGCAAGCGGAGGTTGGAAGTGCAATTGACGTCTCCACTAGTGCTCTTCTCGGCGCTGAGGATAAGATTGCGAAGGCTGAGGAAATGATCAGGAAAGCAAATCTCCTCTTATCCAAGGCCATACCGGTGCGTCTTGAGGAAACTGCGCGGCTTGAAGAGCTCAAAGCTCAGAGTGAGGAGCTTGCGCGGCAGGGGTTGTCACAGAGGGCTACTTTGGCGGAGGCCGAAGCTCGTCTAGCTCAGGCGGAAGATTTCAATGATGCTGAGCTGAGGTTACAAGCGCTTGCCCAGGCTGCTGATGATAGGAAGACGAGGCTAAACACCCTCGGAGAGCGGCTCAGATCGTACAGTGTGCGCTTGTAGCTCCATGTACTTTATCCTCTTGAAATGAATGAAAATTCTTTCTTCTTTTGTCGAATCTTCAATCTTGTTCTTCTTTTTGAATTGCGATTCCGAACTGTAGTGCAATTTCTTGAGAACATAGTTCTTGTTGGGTTGGATATTGAGAATTGGCTATCTGTCAGTTCAGAGGTCGCGATGACATAACTGGTTGAGACGTTACCAAGCCCGAAATCAGTCCTCGTCGGATCGTAAGATGAGACCTGTCTTTTGTAAATGTCAACAGGGCTCGGAATTGAGACTTAGCTATCTGTTGGTTCAGAGGTCGCAATGACATAACCGGATGAGACGCCACCAAGCTTCAGAAATTGGTTATACTCATCTTTTGTAAATGTCAACGAGTGTCGAGACCTGTCTTTTGTAAATGTCAACAGGGCTCGGAATTGAGACTTAGTTGTCTGCTGGTTCAGAGGTCGCAATGACATAACCGGATGAGACGCCACCAAGCTTCAAAAATTGGTGATACTCGTCTTTTGTAAATGTCAACGAGTATCGAGACCTGTCTTTTGTAAATGTCAACAGGGCTCGGAATTGAGACTTAGCTGTCTGCTGGTTCAGAGGTCGCAATGACATAACCGGATGAGACGCCACCAAGCTTCAAAAATTGGTGATACTCGTCTTTTGTAAATGTCAACGAGTATCGAGGCCTGTCTTTTGTAAATGTCAACAGGGCTCGGAATTGAGACTTAGCTGTCTGCTGGTTCAGAGGTCGCAATGACATAACCGGACGAGACGCCACCAAGCTTCAAAAATTGGTGATAAATTGTAGTGGAATTTGGGAGAAAGTCTCGTCTTCATAGGGAGAAACGAGGGAATCACTGTCATAGGTTTAATGTTAACGTAACAGCGAAAGGTATTTGTGGTCTTACCATTCTATGGATGAGAATTGGTAAGTGATTTTGGAGGTCTCGTCCTCGCGGGGAGAAACGAGGGGATTGCTGTCATAGGTTTAGTGTTAACGTAACAGCGAAATGTGTATGTGGTCTTACCATTCTATGGATGAGAATTGGTAAGTGACTTTGGAGGTCTCGCTCTCACGGGGAGAAACGAGGGAATCAAGTGGGAACTGGTCCCTTAGGATTTTTAGCAAATCCCCAGCTGTCAACGGGTTTGATATGCCTTTACCAACTACCGTTTGAATTGGGCTAGCCATGCTATTCCCCTCAGCATGATGAGTTGTCGAGGACTTATGTTGGGCTTAAAGGCCAACATTTTCCTCTATCCTTAATCGTTAAAGGATATTGGATTATCGGGTTAATGTCTGCATAACCCTGATTCTCCTTTAGGATAACCGGTGCACGGCCAGGTTCCTGTTGGTTTATGGCTGTATGATCTCACTTGGAGGAAGAGAAAGGCTCTCTTTGTGTGTACTTTGCACACGAAGGTCTTGATCAGAGGTGTAGTGTTAACTTGACCATGAGAAGGATCCTTAATTAAGGATAATACTTCTTTAAGAACTTGCCATTGATCGGCATCATGAGTAGGTCGCCCTCTACAGTCGGAGGCGGTATGCTCCGTTTGAATAGACTGTTTCTATCACAAACGGTCCTTCCCATTTAGGCTGAAATTTGCCTTTGGTCTTGTGCGTCATAATCATCGGTCATCTGGCGGCTAAGACCAGGTCTCCTTTCTGGAAGACTCTCTGTTTGACCTTCTTATTGAAGGCTTTTGAGATTCGAGCTTGATATAGCTCGATATGCTGCTGAGCTTGTAGCCGCTTCTCATCTAAGGCTTCGAGCTCTTGAAGACGCAATCGATCATTGTCCTCTAATGTGATCTTAGTGGTCAGAGCGACTCGCAATGACGGCATCTGGATTTCCAACGGGATGACTGCTTCGCACCCATATACCAAGAAAAAAGGCGTATTGCCTGTCGGTGTCCGAACCGTGGTTCGGTAGGCCCAAAGACATTCACCAAGCTTTTCGTCCCAATCTCGCTTGTTCGAGGAGACGAATTTCTTGAGTAGCTTGATGATCGTTTTGTTGAATGCTTCCGCCAAGCCGTTAGCTGCGGGATTATAGGCAGTTGAAGCCACATTCTGAATTCGGTATTTATCGCAGAATCGATAGAATACCTGACTTATGAATTGGGGACCATTGTCATGGATGATCCGCCTAGGGACACCAAATCGATGAATGACATGGTGCTTGATGAAATTAACCACATTAGGGGTTTTGACTTCAAGCAGTGGTATAGCTTCTGCCCACTTTGAGAAGTAATCGGTTATTGCCAGGATAAACCGGTGACCTCTTGTCGAAGAGGGGCTGATTGGCCCTACGACGTCGATTCCCCATGCTTCAAATGGCCATGAAGCAACAGTTGGGTGGAGCAGCTCCGAAGGCTGGTGTATGAAATCCGCATGAATCTGGCATGCTTTACACCTTCGTGCGTATTGGATGGCATCGGCTATCATAGTTGACCAATAGTATCCAAGTCTGTGCAACCTGTCTTTGAGCTTTGGGCCTGGCTGATGAGCTCCGCAAATGCCGTCATGCGCTTCTTGGAGCGCTTCCTGTGCCTCTGAATTGGAAAGGCAACGGAGGAGAACACCGTCATATGAGCGACGGTAAAGTGTCTTCAAAGTCGGATCGTAATAGAACCGGAGAGACCTTCGTCTGATGGACGCCGCTTCCTTGGGATCGTCTGGAAGCAGACCGTGCAAAGCATAGTCGATGAGACGAAAGCGCCAGTCTCTTGGTTCAAGATCCGTGGAGACATTATAGACTTCTCGAGTTCTTAGTATGTGCTTGGAGCATACAAGATGTCGAGTTGCGACTGTGAGGTGATACTCGGTGTCGGCTGGCAAGGCTAGCGTCGTCGCTAACGCAGCGAGAGCGTCCGCCTTGGTATTCTGAGATCGGGACACATGCCTGATGTAGAAACCTTCAAATAGGTTAGCCAATTCGATGGCTGTATGGTAATAAGGCACCAAGTCCTCATGGCGGACTTCATACTCGCCTTTAACCTAATTGATGATTAGTTTTGAATCGCCATAGGCTTTAAGGTAGCGCACCCCCATTCCATGAGCGAGCTGAAGACCAATGAGCAGAGCATTATATTATGCTACATTGTTGGAGCACGATTCTGTCAGAGAAAATGCTCTGGGCAGGACATGATTCTGTGGGGAGATAAACACAACCCCCACTCCGGCAATAATCTTACCTTTAGGGCCCATTCGCGATGCTCCATCAAAGAACATCTGCCATACTTCCTCTTCTGAGGTTGCATTAGACTCGAAGACCACATCAGGGATGTCTTTGTGAAGCTTTGAGTGTTCCGGAACTGGATGAGCAGCCAAGAACTCTGCAAGAGCCTGGCCTTTAACCGCCTTCTGAGGCGTGAAGATCATGTCGTATTGAGACAATAAAAGTGCCCACTTAGCCAATCTTGAATTCAATGATCCTGGCTTTGTCATAAGAAGACGCACTGGGTTTACCCTGGAGATGACATGTATGGTCTGGCCGACCAAATAATGTCGAGTCTTCTGAACAGCGAAGACGAGAGCTAAACACTCTTTCTCGATAGGGTTGTAGCGAGATTCTGCTCCTATGAGAGTTCTGCTCAGATAATAAATGGCCTGCTCGTGGCCATTGTCGTCCTTTTGAGCGAGGAGGGCACCGAGGGAGTAGTCCAGAGCTTTTACATAAAGCAAGAACGGTTTTCCTGATGTAGGGGCCACTAAGACTGGAGGTTTTGTGAGGTACCTCTTGATGTCTTCATAGGCTTCTTGGCAAGCTTGATCCCATACGAAGGAAGCACCCTTTTTCATGAGTCGGGTGAACGGCTGACAGCGGCCTGAGAGATTTGCAATGAATCTCCTAATATAAGCCAGCCAGCCTTGCAGGCCTCTAAGCTCTTTGAGATTCCTCGGTGGATGCATGCTCTGAATGGCTTTGACTTTGTCTGGGTCGAGATGAATTCCTTTTGATGTGACGATAAACCCAAGGAACTTGCCATTCGATACTCCCAAGAAGGATTTTGTCGGGTTCATTTTCAGTTGATGCGCCCGCATTATGTCGAACATCGTTCTGAGGTCGTGAAGATGTTCATTCTTGTTGCGGCTTTTGACGGCAATGTCGTCGACATAGCACTCCACCGTTTTTCGGAGATGATCGCGGAAGATTGTACTCATTGCCCGCTGATAGGTTGCTCCAGCGTTCTTCAGTCCGAAGGGCATTACAGTGTAGCAGTATACCCCCAATGGTGTTCGGAACGAAGTATGCTTCTCGTCGTCGGGATACATCTTAATCTGGTTGTATCCTGAAAAGCCGTCCATGAAAGACATCCTTTCAAACCCACATGTGTTGTCGATCATGACGTCGGTGATGGGCAGCGGAAATTCATCCTTGGGACAGGCCGTATTGAGATCACGGTAGTCGATGCAGATCCGTATTTTCCCGTTCTTCTTGAGGACGGGGACGATGTTAGCTACCCAATCTGAATGTTGTTCCTCCCGGATGAAGCCACATGCAATGAGCTTGTGAACTTCGGCTTCAATAGCTTCCATGATGTTTGGGCGAAACTGACGTTGTTGCTGCTTGACTGGCTTGACGTCAGGCTTGATGTTTAGACAGTGCATAGCGACCTGTGGATCAAGTCCGGGCATATCTTCGTAGCTTCACGCGAAAACGTCTATATACTCTCTTACGAGTATTATCAATTCCTCCCTTTCTGTAAGTGATAGGCTTTCACTTATAAAGATGGGCTTAGGGTAGTCTTGACTACCCAAGTTGATCTGCATCACCTTGTCTTCGGTAGGTGGCTCGCGCAGTTCGAATCTCTTTTCCCATTGATGGTCTAATTGCTGGGCCCATGGTTCCTCGTCAGTGGCTTCTGTAGGCTCCAATTGACTGCTTGAGGTCATATTAGCAGTGAGGTTTTCGAACATCCCTCCTATACTGACATCTGAATCCCACTCGGAGGATGAGGCTGAATGTGATGGAATTGGTTCATCGTCTTTGACTTGAATGGTTGCTTCTCAGCAAAGACAGTTCGTACTGTCGCATCATCTTCAACATATTTGAAGCATTGGTGCAGAGTAGAGGGAACGATCCAGTTAGCATGGATCCATGGCCGTCCCAGCAGCAGATTATATGATGTGTCAGCATCAATGACATAGCATGTCACTTCTGACTTCAAGCTCCCGATTCTTCAACGGAGTCGAATTTTCCCCAGTGGATGACTGCTTCCGGCGTTAAAACCGTATATTGTAGTAGTGGTCGCGGACAACCTGTACAATGGTATGCCGAGGAAGTAGAGAAGCCTTTTGGGGATAATGCTGAGTGCAGACCCCGGATCGACTTGTATTCTCTCGATGCATGTTGAACCGATATATCCGGTGTAGTACAGAGGTCGATCGTGCTTGTTATCTTTGAGAAGCATATCTTCCGCCGTGAATGTAATAGCGGGCACCTTTGATTGTGCATGATGACATTCCGGGCAAGGAGACTGAACGTCGTCGTTAGGGATTTCAGGCATGCATGTCAGAAAGAATTCTGAATTGGCTAGCGCATCCCTGAGTGCTTCTCTTGTTTCTTTCGAGAGGCGAAGGAGCTCGTGTATAGTGATACGAGCTGGGATATTGGCCAGCTGAGCCAATATGTCAAACCGAAAGGGTGTATCAAACCCTTGGCCTGGTGGTTTCTTCAACACGTGGTCGAATCGTACCTCCTTAGGCCTCTCTTTTCCCTTGGTTGGGATTGGAGTGGATGCTGGTGCTTGTAATGACGTCGTTTGCTGTCGTGTCTCATCAGTAGGCTTTTCATACTGCCTCAAGTATGATTTTCCAGATCGGGTGCCCGTCTGTTGAGGCGCATCGGCTTGCGCTGCGCAAGCATGCCTTTCTCCTTCGGAATCACTGAGGGAGGCCGATGTAAGATTGCCGTCGTCTGGCAAGATGGAGATGACATTGCAAGACTTGCCCTTTGAGTTGGGCTGCTTTGGATCCCGCTGTACGTCTTGGACGAGGTCTAGATGTATCCACATGACTTCTCCTGTCTCCAACGTTAAGGGGACAAGGCCCTTATTGTTTTGAGCTGTAGCTGGAAGATGCTTGACTTCCAACCGTGGTGCAGGGATGGAATAAGTTCCGTTAGGAACTGTGATCTTTGGAGCTTTGCCAAACTCGAGGGTCACCATATTGGCAGTAACCTTCTTTTGCTCCGTCTTCAACGTCAGAACTCCGGCATCGACCAGGGCTTGTATCCTGTCCTTGAGGACATAACACTTGTCAGTAGGATGGTGGATCATCCTGTGGTAGAGACAATATTTAGGGTCGTTTGTGCGCCCTATCTCATTGGGACGCCGAGCATCTGGCAGCTTCATTTTATTCCCTTTGTGGAGCAGATGGAATATCGTGACCACCTGATCGTCTTTGAACGAATACTGCTTTGGAGGGAATTTAGGCTCTTGATTGTTGAAGCCACTCTTCTTGGCCTTCGACTGCACATCTCCGGATAACTCCACAGACATAGTCTCTTTGCCTTTAGCTTGAGAAGATTGCGGTAGGTCGCTACGCCCTTTGCTGTTCATCCCCCACTTGCCTCTAGGGGCGGATGGTTCGAACTTTTTAGCCGACTTCTCGGCTATCTCAGCTTGTTCGACCAATTCTTTCCAAGTGTGGGCTTTAACAGCCCCCATGCGAACTTCTACTTGGTCTAGAAAGTTGTGTCTGCATGTCTGTAAGAGCATGGGTAATGGCATCCCTGCTGGGCACATCAAGGATAAGTTTCTGAATCGTTCAATGTAGTCACGGATAGATTCGCCCTTCCTCTGCACAGTGGAGAGGAGCTTATCCATGGTTACTTCGGTATCATCCTCATAGAAACGAGAGAGGAACCGAGTTTCCAGGTCGATCCAGGAGTTGATAGAACCCGGGGGAAGACTGCGAAACCAGTCAAATGCCACCCCGTTTAAGGTGCCAATGAAAAGCCTAGCCATGATGGCGTCATTGCTTATAACATTACCAGTCTGAGACCGAAAATAGTAGATGTGCTGATTTGGCGAGCTCTTTCCATCATAGGTATGCAGCGTTGGTGGTTTGAACTTCGGTGGATATGGCACCGAATCCCACTCCGGCAGATAAGGACGGACTGCCCCTACCTTCTTTAATTCATCCCTCTGAGCTAGGGATGCAATTTGAGCCTGAAGGCCCTTAAGGACTTCGGCGTCTAGGGAAGAGCCCTCTTTGGATTTCTCCGTCTTTGGCTGCTCATTGCTGAAGTGTTCTTCCTCGTCGTGATTGCTCCCGGCATCATTGTTATTCCGGTTACTGAGGAGTTGAGCGGGCATCTGTTGAATATTGTCTAGAGCCTCTTGCTGAGTCTTGGAAGTTTGCTCCTGAGCTTCCAGGTGCCGACGAAGATCGTCGTTGACGTTATCAGCCATATCGACTGACGCTCTGTTTGTTCGCACCGAGCTAACTGTCGCCGAAGAGGCATACCCACTATCTTCATCTTCTTCGTCCGATGATTGGAGTGATCTCCTGGGCTGTGACGAGGCTAGGGCCGTCAAGGAAGAAGGCTGTTCATAAGTATAGGGTATCGCCACCCTGGATCTGGTGTTTCGGAAAACACCTTCTTCATGCACCAAGACTACGCCTAAGCTTGGGCTGTAATCTGGATCTGGGGAGCTGTAGGGGGTGTCATCAGATGTTTGTCTTCCCCTGCGCAGCTCTCGCCCTCTCCAAGTCATGTTGACGGATGCGGAGGGGAGATCTCGCAAGATACTCCTTCTGCGATGCTTCATCGGGGCTTGTACCGATAGTCGATCAAAAACTGACCGTCGTCTTGGAGGCGTGGCGGGGATTGGTCCCAGCCGGCAGTGGACCGAGTGGAGTGTCAGCAGCTGACATCCCACTTGTCGACAATAGGGGGGAGAGGTTTGTTTATCCGTCAACAATTCCCTCAGATCGGACTCGGTTGGGTCTCTGCAATCGAGCGCAAAGGCTCTTTTGGGTCGCACATAGGGCGATGTCCTGTTTCTTTTATCCCTGCAGAAGGGATTAGCACTGAATAGTGCTTTGGTTCCAGCTTCGCCATAAAGCGCGGGCTTAGCGCTTGACGAACTGGTGAGCGGAGCACGCTGCGGTGCTTTACTCGCTATGCTGCTGCGAAGACAATTGGCCTTAGATAGTACTTTGGCTTCAGCTTCGCGGTCATGAACCCTGTGCGTACGCTGTGGTACAGTAGCTTCGCTCATGAGAACGAGGCCGGAGCGAGGCATTGCTGCTCTTGAATTGGGTGACGGTATGATTGCCGTATTGATTTTATGATTGGAGCAGGCAGGCATCTTGCCTTTTTCTTCGCGAGAGAGGCACGGTTTAGGCGTAGCTACGCCTGAAGCTTCGGTCGGAGACTTCTGTTTAGGCTTCCATATCCGCCTTGGCAGAGGAGACTTAGGTCCACAAGGAACCTGATTAGCCACACATGAGGCTGAGGGGTGTTGGCAGAATTCTGCTTCCAGTTTCTGATTTGAAACCTTGGTCGTGGAAACCCTCCTATGCTTCCGTGCTCGAAGCATTGGGCCACCCCCAGAGAGGACTTCTTCAAATCTTCCTTGATCGAACTGAACCACCAAGTTCTCACAAGTGAAGGAATCAAACTGCGGACATGCTTCCTTGTTGCGCCAAATAACCGCAGTAGGTTCACAGAGAACCTTTTCTGTCTCCGCAGAGACTTTCCTTGAAGATTTAACCAGAGGGGCTCTGGCTGCACCGGCTTTTCTGAATTCAGAGTTAGACCCGAAGGTCTGTTCGTCGCATTGCGACACTTGATTCTTGGCAGTGGAGAATTTCTTCCCCAGCGGAGTCGCCATCTTGTTTTCCATTATGTTTGCAAAGGGGGAAAACTTACAATAAAGAGTTTGAGGAGCTAAATTACAAGTATTCTTAAAAAGATTACAAGTAGATCTCCTCAGAGATTTTGGAGAGTGTGCCGATAGGAGTCTGGTCAGCGCGCGACCACTTTGTCCCTTTGACGATGCGAGCGATGAGATTCCCTTCTCGCCTGGTTCGGGGAATCAGAGAATAAAAGGTTGGTAAAACCCTCTTGCTGCTTCTCAAAATCGCCTTCAATAAGGAATTCCTTCTCGCCTGGTTCGGGAGATTCCTTGAGAAGAAGGACGATGTTAGGGTATCAACACCCTGGTTAGAGAAAGCAATTCTCTAAAAGGTCTCTGAATTCGAGAGCGCACGGTACTTTGTGAAGAAGCCTCTGCTTGTGGAGTCCTCTTTTTCTTCGATCGATCCCCCTCTCCTTGTACCCCTGGTGGGCTATTTATAGGGAGAGCAAGGGTATAATCCTCTGAAGATATGGAAACAGATTGAATCAAATCTTTTTAAATCTGGAAAGTAGCCTTGCTGCGAGGCTAGGATCAGCTTCTGCGAAGCTAGAATTGGCAGGTCGGTGGACCTTCTCGATCTGTTTTGATCCTTTCCATATCGTTGGAGGATTTCCCCTGATCTTCTTACTCGTTTTAGAAGAGTCAAGAGATTGTGGCAATCAACTGCCAAATTTAATCTCTGATTTGATCTTGATTGAATTTGATCTGATTGGATCCGGTCTCATCCGGAGATTTGATTGGTCAAAGGTTGACCATAGCAGACCAATAGCGGCGCTGCCCGCTTTGAGCTCGTAGCGGAGCTGGAGACGGTTTCTGGCGAAGTCCGAAAGAAACCCTTTGGCGGAGCTGGAAGTCCTCTGTGGCGAAGTTTGCGAGTTGGCTTCTTGGCGAGGCTTTGGATGACTTCAAGGCGAAGTTGGGTGATATTAGCCTCTCAAGCGAGGCTATCCCTTTGGGCTTATGCGATGCTAAGTGCCAGCATCTTAGACCTGCTGAGGTCTGTTTAGAAACAATCCGGGTTCACTGTCTGCTTGCTGGATCAGTGGAGTCCAAGTTGCTTCCTTGTCCCTCGGAGATGGGGAAAAACTGGTCTTCAGCTCGTTTGTCACTTATCTTTTATAAATGTCAACAAGTTTAGACATTGTTCGGACCAATAAGAATCTTGTCTTTTTTTTAAGTGTCAACAACAACCAACGAGTGTAGCCGAATTCCCCGTGAAGGGCTCTAAACTAACTCCTCTTGATTCCTCTGAATAAGAGTTGAGGTGCTATATGAAGCTCTCGTGGTTAAGTACAAGTGAGGCACACAAACACAAGCCAAGCATATAAGGATGATAAGCAATATGAATCAAATGCAAGGACAACACAAGCATACAATATATGAATGAATGATTCTATGCACAACACAAAATAAAGAGAGAGGGTTAAGAGACAATGGATCAAACGCAAACACAAAGACATGTTTCGAGGTTCGAGGCCCTAGCTCTACGTCCCCGCCTTCACCGAGAAGGATTTCTAATCCACTAGGAGTACCGAACTCCTCCTCAACTAATACAATGCCACCGAGGCAATACAACCACAATTCACTTCTACCGAAGAGGGATAGGCCCGTAGCCAAATAATCAAACTCACCTCTCACTAGAGGGAGCAAACCACAACCTCAACCTCTACCAAAGAGGGAGCAACCAACAAAGGGTTTTTACAACAAGTGGTATATCTCAACCACAAACAATCTCTTTTTCCACAAAATAAAGATCCTAATAGAATAGGATAGAAGATAAGCTCAAGTGTGAAAAACAAGTGTTTTGGAAATCAAATAACAAAGAAAAACTACTTGGGAAATCTCTTGTAAATGATAGAAATGAAAATCCAAATCAATATCCCAAAAACCTAGTTTTCTTTGATTTTTTAAAACCCTAAACACAAATCAAATTGGAAGTTTAAAGCCCAAAAACACTTTTGAAAACTTGGAAATAAACTCTGGAGAAACACTAATTTTTCTTTCTTAAAAATCTTATCAAACTCCCAAAGAAGTGGGGCTTAAATAGCCCTCTCCAATAAACTAGCCGTTTGGTTGTTTCTGTTAGCCAGAACAGCTGGCGGTCGACCGCCCGGTCGACCGCCAACGGTCATAAATATGACCGTTGGGGCATCCCGGTCGACCGCCCGGTCGACCGCAATTTTACAGAGAGCAAAGCTCTCTGTCCGGTCGACAGGCCCAGTTGCTGGCCAGACGTGCACGGACCTGCGCACGTCGGTCGACCGACCGGTTGACCGGCTCTGGAATACGGTCGACCGTCTCGGTCGACCGCCAAAGCCTGGCAGCCAAATTTTCTGGGACAGAAAAACAGTTTAAAAATATTCTTAAAAATACTTAAAAATCTTCTTAAAATCCCCAAAAATAGTTTTAACATTTTGCATTGATATATAAACATGTGATAAAAATTTCAACTCAAATATCAAGCAATTTGAACTATTTTTATATCTTATCATTTTTACCAAAAACCAAAAACTGTATTTTGTCAAACTTGGATTTTTCTTAATAGGAAATCTGATTTTTCTTAAAACTCATGAATAGACATATCAAAATAAGTTTGTTTAAGTTGTGAAGCATGTATGTATATTGAACACATCTAATATACATAAAAACCATTTAAACTTATTTTGATCTAAACTATTCATGAAAACCAATATCCATAAAACGTGTGTGTTGTGCACTTGAGCATATCAACTATTCTAAGCTTTACAAATGGATCTAAACACACTAAACTAAAACTAGGATACTTAAGTCTTCTTGACGATCTTCATCTTCAAGTCGACTCGATCAAAACCGTGATCCACGAGCGAGACTATGTATGATCTTGATGCTTGAGCTCTGGAATCACCATGTGAAGGCTTCAAAACTCATCTTGTTGAAGCAATCACCAACTAATATCTTGCTAAATGATCTGAAACTAAATATTACAAGATAATTAGTAAACATAACTACATGAGTTAATCATCATCAAACTAGAGTGGAAGGCCTCTGGGCCAACTGTAACCCCCTGATCCCTGGTGTTACGTATCACCGTATCAATACGCGATACGACGTACAAAATTGATTTGACCTTTGTAGTAGTCCGATTGAGCTGATTTCAGTTTCCAAAATCATTTTCTAATATTTTAGATTTTTCAGGATTTTCTGGAATTTTGCTGGATTATTTTGGAAAAGCTCCGTAGTTAGTGTCGACCGATACCGATAACCGGCTTTATGATTTTTATTTCACAAACGGAGTTGTATTTTGAGGATCCACTTTCACTTGTGCCTTAGAATCGTGTTATCTATGTTAGAATATTTTTGGAGATTTTTCTAAATTTATCAAAAATCCGGCCAAACCGGTGTCGCCTAGTACTGGCGACATCTTCCAGGATTTTTAATTTGTAAACCAGATAGAATTTCTTCAAACTGTTTTCATATTACATCTTAGGATAATATTTTCTATTTTTTGTAATTTTTGGGTACCGTTCGGAGCTGGTCGAATATTGGGCCAATATAATAATAATAAAATATTATTATTTTAATCTTTCTTTTTCCTTTCTTTTCTTTCCCCTTCTTCCTTCTTCTACACGATTCCTCACCCACCACCTTACTCCACCGCCTTCCCCCTCTTTAAATCCTCTCTCTCCCCCCTAACTCTCTCTCTAATTATCTAAAACCTCTCTCTAAAACTCTCTCTCTCTCTCTCTCTCAATTCTCTCTCCTCTCTCTATCTCTCTTTCTTCCCTCTCTCTCTCTCTGCGTGTTCTGTGGGGCCACCACGGCCGGCGCGCCGCCGGTGGCCGGCGACCCCAACTGAAGGCCGCCCCTCCTCCGATTCTCCTTCTTCTTTTCTTTTTTTTTTTCCTTTTCTTCTTCCTTTTCTTCTCTTTCTATAACTCTTTCCCTCTCTCTCGTTCTCTGGTATCACCGCCGGCGGGGCGAAGCCGCCGGTGGTGGCGCGACGCCGACGAGGCGGCCAGGCTGGCCACTGCCCCCCTCTCCTCTTCTCCCTGTTTCTCTCTCTCTCTCACTCTCTCTCTCTCTTTCCCTCCTCTGTGTGACCACCGCCGGCGGCTAGACCCGCCACCGGCGGGCCACGCTGATCGCCGGCCAGCCAGGCTGGCCGGCCGACCTACACAGGAGGCAGCGGCTGCTGCCGCTGCTGCTGCTGTTTCTTTCTTTCTTTGTTGGGTTCGGGTAGAACCCGAACCCATTAACCCTCTTACGTTTATATTGAATCCCGTTAACCCTTTAACCCATTACTTAAGTGACGGGTTTGGGTATTGGATCCAAACTTGACCCGTTAAGAGCCCAACCCGCATCCGAAACCCATTAAAGGTAATTTTTCAAAAAACCCCCTACTACTATTTATTATTTGTATTTAAATATTTTTATTACATATTTAACCCCATTTTATTACTTTTAGTGATTGGGCGATATCTGGAGCATCCGGACTCCGATTTGGACGATTCTGGATCCGTTGCGATCGAGAGAAAGAGAGCTACCTTCCCATGGTGAGTTTGCGAGTATTTTCATTTTATAAATTATATTTATTCATGTTAGATTTAGTGATTGCTTTAGTTCATAAATCGTAAATGTGGATAAATCACGATACATGGTACTTAATCGATACTTCATGATAGAGACGTCTATAACATAGACGGAAGAGATGAGTATATCTATTTCATGTGGTTTAGTTACATTTCTCACATCACTTGCCATTGTGACTTCGTTACTGCTACGTGTATACTGTCACTATGACACAGTCACCATTACAGACCCACCACCACACTCGACCAGTGACCTCATGTCAACCCCTGATACACTACACAGGATAGGACATTGTCATGTCATGTTCATGACCACTGTTCCATGAATACGCGATACTAATATGTCATGTGCTAATATCACTGTCCCATAGACAGTCTAATGCACTGAACGCACTAGACACTGTTGTTTCATGATACCCCTTGAACATGCCTCACCCTTACATACGTATTGACAATCATGAAATTCTTACTGCATGTTCGTGAACTACGGATATACGGATACGCTGGGACATGGGATACCGCTATATGGATACTCTATGCATGTCTGACCCTACTGTTATTTGTACTCACCGGACTACAAGCATTCATTGTCTATGTCTTCCATTTGCATGGATCATGGTTTATAGTATTGCTACATGGATATTCCTGGATTCTCGTTATATTGCACACTGTTTATATTACATGGATTATTGTTACATGAGTAGTCCATCCTGTAACCCCGTTACATGATTATTTCCCGTCACTGATATTGTTATTCCCGTTACTGGATACATGAGCTGTTGATATGCAATGTGTGGAATTCCACATCTATTGTTCCCGTTTCCCGTTATATTGTTCTATGCTATCAAAAGAGCTCAGGTCCGGTTATCATGTTACCCGTATCATGTACTGTATTTGTTCTTTTACATTGTATACTTGACATATCAGATCATAAAGCTAACTTGGGTATGGGGGAGACTTGACGGTTGATTAGATTTTATCGTGTGATGTACTGGATCCATATTGTTCTCCCACTGCAGGGGACGGTAGTGCTACCTACCAATTGCTCCATGAGCTCCCGTTACTTGATTCATGCTCCCCTCTTAGCGGAGGGCCCTGGTCTCAGCAACCAGGGGTTTGTTTAAGGCCGTTATCCCGGATATGCACGGGATACACCTACCCGATAAGAGCTCATCGACCATGGGTTTCCAAATAACATAATAAAACAGTATACACAATAGTGACGTTGGGAACACTTGTTATTTGGTCACTCTCTCGTTTGGATAATGGTACCCGTAGGCCATGTCCGGATGAGTTCGACTGGAGTGCGGGCTCCAGTATGAACTGCCAGTGGTATGGGACACTGGAAGAGATTGATTAAAATACCAGGTGGTACTGATTGCTACTATTGTATAAATGACATGACTTGCCTGATACATGTATGCTATCTTGTTACTGTTCCTGATGATTTATCTGCTATCATGTTACATGTCTACTTGTTACTTTACCTGTTACATGTTATACTTTCTGTGGTGGCATACTACGCATGTTCTGCATTGCATATATTCTGTTTTCTATATAGCAGACATCATTACTGTATATGCACAATACTGTATTATGGTTATGGTGCATATGTCCATCTGCATTTGATTGAGGCAAAACCTGCACATAAAAATAAAGAATTTCAGATTTAGAATAAAGATGTGCAAGTGCTCAATTCTTACCGCTATAGCAAGTGGCTATGCGGGTCGTGATCCACAAGGAGGGTTTTGCGATAGAAGCGTTCACGGTTCTTTATTGAAATCTTAATGAAGACAAAACGAAAGTTCTTCTTTGTTTTAAAGAAATGAAAATGAAAACGAGTTATGTTAAAGTTAAAAAGAAAGCGATAGATGAAGGTGGAGAATCAGAAAGCAACTATGTACAAATGAGTTGGAAAAGAAATGCTGAAAGATTTGGGAGATGTGGTGATCTATACTAAAGAAATAAAAGAAAAGAAAGAAGGTTGAAGAAATACTTACCTAATTTGATTGATGACTTACTTGGAAACCTTTGCATGTTCTACCTTACTTTGGAGGCGTTCAACGCATAGGTCATAAGATCGAGCTCAGTCCCTGTTCGCATTATATCATCAAGCCTTGCAAGAATGAAGTGATACGGATCTTGAGGAGGAGAACGTCTTCATGAAGTATCGTTGGCACTCACAAAGGCTTTTGTATACTTATACTTCTGGATTCACTTGCAAGCTCATCAAAAACAAAAGAGGTAAAGTAGAAAGAGGAAGAAGGAAACAAAAGAAAATACGAACATAAAAAGAAGCTTTTACCTTTATTACTTGTAGAAACAATGGAAGAAAGGAGGAGGATGCATCGGTGTCACTCTCAACATCAGCCTCTCTCTCTTACTTACATGAATCTTCATCTAACCTAAGCTTACATACAAATTACATAAAAAGAAAAGAAAAACCTAAACTACAAGAAATGAAAACTAGGCTAAATCCTATCTCTGCATGGTCGTCCCTTTTTCAACGCAAAGACTGCCTTTTTATAGGCATAACCCACACGAGGAGGATCCCGGGGAGATCGGGGGAGCAAACGCTCCCCCTAACTCCCCAACCAAGCCGCGAAACGCGGCTTTGGCCGCGTTTCTGCGGCCAGGGTGTGGCCAGGTGGCCACACCCTGTTGGTGGGTCGCCCTGCTTTCGCCTTCTGACTTTATCTGGAGTTGGATTTTCAGTTTGAGTCCGGAAGTGTGACGAAATGGCCTTTGATTCTTGGCTTTAACCGATCGATTCTGAGAGGATTCTTCTCAACCGGTTTTCAACCTCTTGATTTTTCCCTGATCTCTGAGCTCAAATTAACTCTGATTTAACTCAGAATTTTGGTGGGCTTTTGGGCTCATTTCTCTTCATCTCCTTAAGGAATGGGCCTGCAAATAAATTAAGCATTTAATTAGAATAATGAAGATTTTATTCTATAATAAGTATGGAAATATGATACTAAATATGCAACATTAGCGACCAATCACACCCCCATACCTATCTTTTGCTCGTCCTCGAGCAAAACAACTAAACTATACTAAGGATTATTAGACCACTTTCGCAGGTCACGCGATTGCACTGAGCATGTGCAACAAGCCGTTAAACCTCTAGGTTTCCCCTAGAGGACGAGTTTTGTCTCGTGAGGGTTTTCAGCGGATTACACCCACAAAATCCATAAAGAAAGGGAAACAAAGAGTTAGTATTTTCGAAAAGCATTTTGAAAGAGAAAAATATTTGAAATATAATTGTAAGATTTAAGCAATCTATAAGTTATAGGAAAGCTGAATTTTTCATTCCTAAACTTAGTCTCTATTCAAAAATTTGTTATCAATCAAGGTAAGGAATCAAATTGTGCTTCTCATTTAGTCTATTACTTTACCCTAAGTCATATGCACCTTGTGACTGTGAAAATTTTGACTAAGGGTTTATTAACTCTAACTCTTATGCCTTATTTATTTATATATATATATTTGTGGTATTATCCCTTAGTTCTATTAGGCTTTCTAATCTGCCCATGTAACGAGCCTTTAATCGATGACTCCCAAACCAAACGGTCTTAGGGCACCGGGTGAGAAAATACCCCAAGGACTTAAGGACTCGAGCAAACAAGGCCACAAAACTAAGGGTTTTATTATATGGACCCCTTTTAGGCGTGAATACTTATGCTTTATTAGGCACAAATACCCAGTTTAATCAGCGGGTTTTGTAATTTTTTTTTCAAACTTATCTAATCATCTTTCGCATAAATACTAAGGCTTGCTTAGGCCAAAGCACCTAGCTAATCAATAATTAGATTTGTTTATTCTTCTTTTTCTTTTTTTTCAAACTTATCTAATCATCTTTCGCATAAATACTAAGGCTTGCTTAGGCCAAAGCACCTAGCTAATCAATAATTAGATTTGTTTATCTTTTTTTTCTTTTTGTTTTTTTATAAGGCATAAGAATCTTTTTTTTTGAACCCTAAGTGTGTAAGTGTATGAAGTGTGCATATTTCATTAAGGTAAAGATCAAGACTAAATTACTTTGACAAATTTTCTTCCTAACCCTAAAAATCAAACAAATAATCTTATTTTGACCAAATTTAAGAAATCCTAATTTAGATTTTCCTATTCCTTAAAATTGACTTAATTTCTTACAAAAAATATGTTAAAATATTGTTTCTATTTTCAAAAAGTTTTTTAAAAGTAAAGAAAAACCTAAGTTATGTTAGACCCTCCCCCACACCTATCTCATGCATTGTCCTCAATGTATGAATTAATGCATAGATGCATGAAAAAGAAGAAAGGGAAGGAAAATGTTACCTTAAGGTGGTGGTTCCGGTGGTGGTCTGATTGGTCCACGAAATGTGGCCCAATCGACTTTTCGTTGGGTTCGGAGGAACCCACCAGAAATATCTCTAATATAACCCATTAAAATGATGAATCCATAATGGATTTTTATTAAATATTTGACCCCATCTAATTTCCAATTCCATAATTGATTTCGGAGTCAAATTTGTTAACCACCTTGTCCCAAAATGGAGTATGAAATGATAGAATGATTGACTTGGACTCAGAAAGTATAGGAATTAAAACCGACTCAGGAAAGTGACTTAAGTTAAGTAAAGGTTTAGGAGTCGAGATTGGTTCAAGAAGCGGGTCCAAGTCAAGAAGTTGAAACTCAAGTCCACATTTATTTTCCAACAATGGAATGTGACCTAATATTGGTGATTCAAGTTCAGGAATGATAGGTGGGGGAATCAAAACTGACTCTAAAATATTACTCAAGTTTGGTAACAAAATAGGAGTCAATATTGATTCAGAAAGTTGAACTGGATCACAGATTTGAGAATCTAGGTTACATATCTCATTGAGTTCAATATCAAAAAAATGAGAACTTGCCAATTTGTCAATAGGATTTTCAAAAGTGTAAAATTGGTCAAGTTCAATATGATCATCAAAAATGGGTGATTCAATTTCATGATGAATTGGCACAGGATCCAATGTTGACTCAGAAAAAAGGTGAAAATCAGGTGAAGATACCGGAGTCATTATTGAACCAGGAAGTAAAATTGAATCACTAAGTTGAGATTCATGATCATCTTCATTTTCAAGTTCGATTTCAGGAAAAGGATAACTTACCAACTGTCAATATTCTTTTCAAAATTTGGAGTTTGGGTAAGTTCAAATGAATGTTCTGAAATGGAACCTTGATTTCCAAAACAACCTGACTCATCGGCTCTAACAGAATGATTAGTGACATCAGAACTAGTCAAACGATGGGAACATAAAGATTGGACCATCATATCTATGCCACGATTACGAGCGTTTTGAGCCTGAGTCATGGCTTCAAGCATCTTTTCATAGTTGATAGGTTCATTGTTTTGATGAAAAGATGAAGTGTTGTCTTGGAATTGGTGGTGGAATTGTGAGTCCATCAGATTTTGGGATTTGTGTTTGGACTCACGCATACTCATTTCCAAAATTGATAGTTTTCTATTTTGGACTGGTGGAACTGAGTATGACTCTTGAAATATTGTGGACAAGGTGGAGAAGGAGGACAAGTTGGTTGAAAATTAGACTCGGGGGAGGTGAATCCCCACTGACTCTGTGAAGAGTTGAAATCATTATGGAAATTATAGTTATTAGATTGGGGGTATGGGTTATATTGATTCGGACAAGACCAATCCGGCACACTAGGTTGGTTAAAGTTATGATATGCCGGGTTGGTAATATCCGAAAAAGAATTTGATGTGTAATATGGATTATTTATTGAAGTTGAAAAAATTGTTATTATAAGCCATATCACACAATGGAATACAAACAAAAAGAAAGAAAAACAAACAAATAAACAAACAAAAAAAATTCTAACCTAAGTTAGGGTAGACCTATGACCTAGACGACTCCTAACTGATTAGACTGTCCACGGGAGGTCTAATGCAGACTTTGACCACAAGCTAATCAGCCAGGTCAGGGCAAGGTTTGTGGGAGGTTTTCCGTCAAAGACGTTCCTTAATTAAATAACCACCAACCTTCGGGCTTTCGGCCCTTAATTCCTTTCCTAGACACTGATTTGGTAGAAGTCAAATTCCAACACCTTTCCCCTTAGGATAATCTCCTAATTGAGTCTGAGATGTCCCGAGGGCCAACGTCTACTCATTTTTAGTTAGGCTTGGGTTAATGAGTGCTTGGAATCTGATTTTTGGGCCAAGGAAGGGTGATTAAATCCCCACCTTATCTTGTTATGGGTTAGTGCCCTTAAGATAAGTTTGTGCAAGTGTACAAGATATGTAAATAAGATTCACTCAAAGTAATGAAGATCAACCAAGAGGTGAGTCCTATTCTACATGCAATGCGAACGTACCTTGCTCCAGCACTCTTCAACAGTAAAAATAAATGAATTGAAAAGACACGTGCCTAAAATGCAAACGTCTAATCAATTTTTTTATCTTTTTCAACAAGTATTTTACTGTTGGTTTATTAGCAGGCTTTGGTGATGGCATATAAGAAAAAACAAATTGCAGAAAACTAGAATTTTGCAAGTCAAGCAGCCCTGCAAAAAACAACGTTAGTAGTCAACTCCTTTTTGCCGCGGATAGGCCGCGAAAACGCGGCAAAGCAGAGGGCAATTGGTCTCTGCTTTCTAGAGCAGAGGCCCAACACCACTTATATATTACTGCAATTTTAATTTTCTGCTTTGCTTGCCCTATAACCTGCAACAGAGATGAAAATTCGTTTTAGTTCTAAAAAATTTTTTCAATAAAAATCAGATTTCAATAAAAACGTTACCCTCCCCGGCAACGGCGCCAAAAATTTTGATTGAGGCAAAACCTGCACATAAAAATAGAGAATTTCAGATTTAGAATAAAGATGTGCAAGTGCTCAATTCTTACCGCTATAGCAAGTGGCTATGCGGGTCGTGATCCACAAGGAGGGTTTTGCGATAGAAGCGTTCACGGTTCTTTATTGAAATCTTAATGAAGACAAAACGAAAGTTCTTCTTTGTTTTAAAGAAATGAAAATGAAAACGAGTTATGTTAAAGTTAAAAAGAAAGCGATAGATGAAGAAGGTGGAGAATCAGAAAGCGACTATGTACAAATGAGTTGGAAAAGAAATGATGAAAGATTTGGGAGATGTGGTGATCTATACTAAAGAAATAAAAGAAAAGAAAGAAGGTTGAAGAAATACTTACCTAATTTGATTGATGACTTACTTGGAAACCTTTGCATGTTCTACCTTACTTTGGAGGCGTTCAACGCATAGGTCATAAGATCGAGCTCAGTCCCTGTTCGCATTATATCATCAAGCCTTGCAAGAATGAAGTGATACAGATCTTGAGGAGGAGAACGTCTTCATGAAGTATCGTTGGCACTCACAAAGGCTTTTGTATACTTATACTTCTGGATTCGCTTGCAAGCTCATCAAAAACAAAAGAGGTAAAGTAGAAAGAGGAAGAAGGAAACAAAAGAAAATACGAACATAAAAAGAAGCTTTTACCTTTATTATTTGCAGAAACAATGAAAGAAAGGAGGAGGATGCATCGGTGTCACTCTCAACATCAGCCTCTCTCTCTTACTTACATAAATCTTCATCTAACCTAAGCTTACATACAAATTACATAAAAAGAAAAGAAAAACCTAAACTACAAGAAATGAAAACTAGGCTAAATCCTATCTCTGCATGGTCGTCCCTTTTTCAACGCAAAGACTGCCTTTTTATAGGCATAACCCACACGAGGAGGATCCCAGGGGGATCGGGGAGCAAACGCTCCCCCTAACTCCCCAACCAAGCCGCGTTTCCGTGGCCAGGGTGTGGCCAGGTGGCCACACCCTGTTGGTGGGTCGCCCTGATTTCGCCTTCTGACTTTATCTGGAGTTGGATTTTCAGTTTGAGTCTGGAAGTATGACGAAATGGCCTTTGATTCTTGGCTTTAACCGATCGATTTGAGAGGATTCTTCTCAACCGGTTTTCAACCTCTTGATTTTGTCCTGATTCTCTGAGCTCGAATTAACTCTGATTTAACTCAGAATTTTGGTGGGCTTTGGGCTCATTTCTCTTCATCTCCTTAAGGAATGGGCCTACAAATAAATTAAACATTTAATTAGAACAATGCAGATTTTATTCTATAATAAGTATGGAAATATGATACTAAATATGCAACATTAGCGACTAATCAGTTCACTTCTATCACGTCTCCAATAGCATGTTCATTTCTATTACGTCACCACTAAACAACATTATTTATGATATAACCTGGATACGATTAGAGACATGACCTGATGATAACCGGTTAGGTAGTGATGGTATTAAAAGATGACATGATTATATTTTTCTATTGCATTTTATAGACTTATTATATGGTATCACTAGTACAACATCATGTATTATATATTAGTATCGTGCTTGTATTACTATAGTATATATTACTGCCTCCTTCATTTTACCACTCACTAGGTCGCTTTCTGACGACCCTGATTTTGCGTGCCAAGGTTGGAGATCCGAGTCACCGTATTCTCTGATAGGGCCTTGGAGTCACATAGGATATTCTTCATCGAGACTATTTATAGGTATCTTTGTAATTTATTCCTGTTATCCTATTTCTCCCTGTTTTTATATCTGTTATGATCACTAACCCCTTTCTGCAGGTATTCTTGTACTTATTTTCTGCTGGAACCATTGTGTCTATGGAGGTGATTCCCTGTACTGAGGCTTAACGTACGCGTGAGGTTGTTTTCACCTCGCGTATGTACGCGCCATAACGTCCCCGTACCTGCGGGATCGGGGCGTTACAGAGTGGTATCAGAGCCTAGGTTCACACCTGGTGTGGGTAACCACCTGGGTCAATGCTCGCGCTCGTACTCACAGTACAGTCAGATCTAGATTCAAACTTGTCTGTATCTGAATTTGGAGATTCCAGCAACGAGTACAAGAATACCATGTAATACCCCGTTCCCGAAATACGTACTTAGTTGCGTATTCAGTTTTTCGATCGTATTTTTCGATTTACTTCCTGTATTTGACCGATTTCAGTTTTAAAAATCACTTTCCAATATTATATATTTTCTATGATTTTCTGGAATTTCCTGAATTTAATTAAATATTTTCAAAACCGGTGTCGACCAGTGCCGCTGATCGATTCTCGGATTTTTAATTCACAAAGAGTTAGGAATTTCTAGAAGGTCCTTTAGATTTTATTTCTTAGAATCATATTTTTTATCTAAATACTTTTTCTGAGAATTTTATGAATTTATGAAAATTCCAACGGAGTCGGTAGATAACTGATTCCGGGATTTTTATTAAAACTATAAATTATTTCTCCAAACGAATTTCACCATGAGTCTTAAAATAATATTCTTGATTTTTAGTAAAATTTACGAGTCGTTCCGAGATACTTGAATTTCGGGCGATTTCGGTATTTTCCGAAATGTTTCCCGCATCTTCGACTTAAACCTGGAAAATTGTCTTTTCAACATTTTTAAATTTTAAATCCAAGAGAAAATATTTTCATTTATAATTTCTTTTCCTTTTTCCTTTTTCTTAATTTCCTTCCTTCCTCCACAACCACAAGCTTTTCCATTTTCCAATTTTTCAATAATTCCACTTTCTCCAAAATTCCACCAACTCCCACCTACTTCCTCATTTAATGCATCTCTCTCTCTCTCTCTCTCCCATGGCCGGCCAAGTGGCCAAGAAGAGGGACACTCATCCCCTCCCCTATTTACACAAAACCCCCTCTCAATTACCTTATTTACACCTCCTTTACAAAATCAAAATCCTATATAAACATATCCCTTACATTTCTTTTTTTTTCTTCTTCATTCCACCAAAGAAGTAGCCCTCACCTCTTCCTTCTCCATCTCAAACTCAAACCCTAACTCCAAAAGCACCTAGGTCTTCTTCATCTCCATCTCAAGCATCAACAAGATCTTCATCTTCACCTCAATCAAGCCACTTCTTTTGGATTGGGGATCATCTCTCTCTTCGTCGGATTTATCACCTTGGATCAAGCTTCACATAACCAATCCTTGTGAGTATTTTTACTCACCAAGACTAGACAACTTCTTTATATACTTGTGTTGTCAATTCATGTACACTTGTGCCATAAGAATCGTATTTTTAGACCATCAAACACAACCAACAAAACCCTAATTCGTACCCAGTTTTTCCCACGATTAGTCGACTTAACCTAGGAATTAGTCGACTAACCCACCTGTTCTGAAACATAACTTCTCTGGAAACACAGTTCTAGTCGACTTATCCTTATTAATAGTCGACTAATCTTTCCTGAACCAGAAAACCCAACTCTCGGTTCCAGTCGACTCATCCAAATATTAGTCGACTTAGGACCCCTAGTCGACTACCCATTCCTCCCTAGTCGACTCCTGTTTTCCTGAAATAAAACATCAACTCTCTGTATCACAGACTTAGTCGACTTAAGTATCCGTTAGTCGACTAGTAGTTCCCTGTTAGTCGACTACCCTTACAACCCTAGTCGACTAACTTTTCCTGAAACAGAATTACAACTCTCTGGAACCCAGTTTTAGTCGACTCATCTAGACTGTTAGTCGACTTAAGACCCCTATTAGTCGACTAATCCTTCCACCTAGTCGACTAATTCTGAATGTCTGACTTAGTTGATTTCCTATCTGAATTTGGATTTTACCTTTGATACATGTGTGACATATTATTCCTGTTCATGCTTCATAACTGGTACTACATGACATGTTACTTGATGGACATTACCTCATATTACTTCATGACTTGTTATTACATATCATCGCTTCATAACTTGTTAAATATGAATATCACCACTTATCATGCCATCACTTGAACCAAGCATGATACACTTGACTTTCGTATAAAATGGACCAACTTACATATGGGTCGGGGGAAACATACGGATATCGATATGTGTTCGTGTTTACAGTGGCATTAGGTATATTGTACAATCATATTCCGGTCTAACCTGAGGGCCTCCAGGGGACCGAGGGGAGTGCTTGCTCCCTCTTCCTGAATACTGTCATGACTAAGGGCATACATAAGTCCCTCCTGTTAGGCCTTGCGGCTGGTTCCGTTACCAAGCAACGGAACACCCTGGACCGTGGTCCCGGGCATGCACGGGACCCACTGTAAACATAGTTCGTCGATAAACCGCTGGTTTCCAATAACAACCTTGCTTTACTAGGATATGGATCTATGTGCGCTGGGACGCTGGGTCACATAGCTAGATATCATAGTAAGACAAGTAATAATAATAAGACATTAACGGTGGATCTATTGTATTCAGACTCTTACTCTTTATGCTTTCATTACCTACTGATTGATATTTATCTTACTGTTCCCCCTTACTTATTTATGTCTCTTATGCCATTTGGCTGTAGCCTGATTATTGTTATGAGGTCTTGACCCCTTGGATTTGCATATTCAGGTTCTGAAGCTTGGATCGAAGTGGAGCCATCCACAGAAGATCGAGCTTTCTTTAGTGAGCAGGCTGATTAGCTCCAGTCCTTGTGCCAGATCTCTCTTTTTGGCTCACGGGATCTTCATCCTACTCGTGAGCATTTTGTGTTTATATTGTATCTTTTGCTTTTGAACTTGGTTGTGATAAAAGATACATGTAATGTGTAATATTTTATCATATTTTGTGATGACTTGTACTTGTACTTTTATGTTGGCATATGTATGGATATCACGCTTTGTCGTGTACTCTGATTCTTGTTGTACTTATTGCTTAGCGTATATGCGTGGGGGCATTTTCTGACCTACGTATATACGTAGCAGTGACGTCTCCGTATCCGTGGGATCGGGGCGTTACAGGTTGGTATCAGAGCCTAGGCTCTCACACCTATAGTACAATCAAGCAGCAAATTCCAGTAATTTGCTATTGCCAACTACAATGTACAAAGTTATCCAGTCCTTCTTGATCCCTTCTTGACTCCTTTCCTTGTGTCCTAAACTCCTTCCATTTGTTTCCAAATTCCAGTTATCTTATCCCAATTCGGTTGGAGAGAAGGACGGGACGAAACCATTCCGGACAAGCATCGAATGGACCCGCGGGAGAGAATGTGGACATTCTGAGGGTCATTCAGACGATGATGGAGAATCAGCAACAACAGACTGAACTTCTTCGGCAAGAATTGGCAACTCCAAAGGAACAGAGGCCGGGAAATGTTTCGGACTTCAGACGGCTGCAACCAGCCATATTCACGGGTGAAGAGAAACCCCTAGATGCTGAGCAATGGCTGACGGACACCACAGACTTGTTGAATGCAGCTCGAGTTCCTAAGGAGAATCAGGTGGAGGTTGCTAAAATTCAATTGAAGGATATAGCCAGAACTTGGTGGCTAGCTGAGGAGGCCAGATTGGAGAAGCCTGTCACCTGGGACACATTCTCCAAGAGCTTTTACAGCAGATTCTTCCCTGCCACTGCTCAGAAGGACATGGAAGAGCAGTTCATCAGACTTCAGCAAGAGAATAGATCCGTGGATGAGTATGCCGCGGAATTTCTCAGACTTAGCCGCTTTGCTCCGTACATGGTAACTGATGAGGAGAAGCGGGCTAGTAGGTTTCAGCAGGGCTTGCAGATGGACATCCAAGTTTTCCTACTGCCCCAGCAGCTGAAGACTTATTCAGAAGTTCTCACCATAGCTCGAGAGGTGGAGCGTGGGCTAGAGAAGAAGCAAGTGAACCAGATGAGGAATCAGGCCATGAAGAGGCCGTTTCCACCAATGGGAAGAGGAGGCCCATACAGAGCAGCTAAGGTTCAGGCCAGGCAACCATTCAGACCAGCTCCTTACCAGATGGCTCAATCAGGTCCTATCTGCAACTTTTGCCAGAAACCGGGTCATTCTCAGCAGAATTGCCGAAGGGCAAATGGATTATGCTTGGTGTGTGGTTCCCGAGACCATTCCATTGAAGCCTGTCCACACAGGAGAATGGGGATTACCAATCAAGCTCTACCGGCACTTCAGGGACCGAATGGACAGAGAGCACTTCCAGGGCCACAGGGACAGAGGAATCAGGGACCGATGATCAGGAGAGTTCCTCCCCCTCCTCCACAGCAAGCTGTTCGCCCAGTCCAGAGAGGAGCTAGGACTGCTGCAGGGCGTGGAAGGGGTCAAGCTTTCAATTTGTCAGCAGCAGAGGCAGAGACTTCTGAGGAGGTGATAACAGGTACCATCAGAGTTCATTCTAAACCTGTCCTCGCTCTCTTTGATTCCGGTGCTTCCCATTGTTTTATCTCAGACCATTTTGTGGCATTGCATTCTATACCTGTTAGATCTTTAGACCACAAATGGGATATTAGTACTGGGAATGGAGTAGTCGTATCTTCTAGAGTTTGTACTGATTGTCCAGTAGAACTTTGTGATAAGACCTTGGCCATAGATATGCTCGTACTAGACACCAAAGGGTACGACGTAATCTTAGGCATGACCTGGCTCAGTCAGTACCATGCAGTTATTGATTGTAGGGAGAAGAAGATTATTTTCAGGATCCCTCTTCAACCGGAGTTCCAATTCAGTGGAGAAGTGAAGTCTACTAAGAGAAACACTCGGTTGACTACTTCGGAGGTTCAGAAGGGAGTGCCGGTGTGGGATGAATTTCCAGGAGTGTTTGCTGAGATCTCAGGACTGCCACCTGAAAGGATGGTTGAGTTTTCTATTGATACTGTGCCTGGAACAGCTCCTATATCCAAGGCTCCGTACAGGATGGCACCTACGGAGTTAGAGATTTTGAAGAAGCAGCTGCAGGAATACTCTGATAAGGGATTGATTCGACCAAGTACTTCACCATGGGGAGCTCCAGTATTATTGGCAAACAAGAAGGATGGTGGTAAGAGACTTTGTATTGATTATAGAGAATTGAACAAAGTTACCATCAAGAACAAGTATCCCTTACCAAGGATTGATGATTTGTTTGATCAGCTTCATGGAGCCCGAGTATTCTCTAAATTAGATTTACAGTCGGGTTACCATCAGCTAAGGGTGAGGAAGGAGGATATTTCGAAGACGGCATTCAGGACCCGTTATGGCCACTATGAGTTTCTAGTTATGCCTTTCGGAGTCACCAATGCCCCTTCAGTTTTCATGGATTTGATGAACAGAGTGTTCTCGCCCTATTTGGATCAGTTTGTAGTTGTTTTTATAGATGACATCTTGATCTATTCAAAGAGCAACAGGGAGCATGCAGAACACTTGAGGATTGTATTGCAGACTCTCCAGCAGGAGCAGCTTCATGCTAAGAGAAGCAAGTGTGACTTTTGGTTGGACAGTATGGCCTTCCTTGGACACATAGTTTCAGCAGAAGGAATTTCAGTTGACCCCAGCAAAGTCCAGGCAGTGAAGGATTGGCCAATTCCGAGGACGGTGACTGAGATTAAGAGTTTTCTGGGACTAGCCGGATATTACCGACGCTTTGTCCAAGATTTCTCTAGGATTGCAGCCCCGTTGACCAAGCTCACCCGGAAAGGAGAAAGGTACATATGGACAGAGGAATGTACTGCAGCTTTTGAGCAACTGAAGCAGAGACTCATTTCAGCTCCAATCTTGAGGACTCCCTCAGGAAGAGGAGGGATGGTCATATTCAGTGATGCATCAGGAAAAGGCCTGGGGTGTGTACTTATGCAACATGATCATGTCATAGCTTATGCATCCAGGCAACTGAAGACTCATGAGCGGAATTACCCAACTCATGACTTGGAACTAGCAGCTGTTATTTTTGCCTTGAAGATCTGGAGGCATTATCTTCTGGGAGATAAGGTGTTGATATACACGGATCACAAGAGCCTCAAGTATATTTTCTCACAGAAGGAGTTGAACATGAGGCAGAGGCGGTGGCTGGAGTTGATGGCGGACTATGATATAGACTTGCAATATCATCCAGGCAAGGTCAATACAGTACCGGATGCACTGAGCAGGAAGCCAGAGAATAGAGTGCTTGTTCAACTTACTCAGCAGAAGGAGTTGATTCAAGACATCATCAGATTGGACTTAATGTTGGTACAAGGAGTTGATAAGGCAGGACAGTTCATGACCTTGCAGATTCAGTCAACATTGATAGATGAGATCAAGGAAGCTCAAAAGGAAGACCCCAGATTACAGCAATTCCGAGCTCAAGTAGAGGCTGGATTGAGGACTGATATCAGTATTCATCCGGATGGTGCATTATATTTTGGTAGCAGGATTTGTGTTCCCCAAGGAGAAGTTCGACAGAAGATTCTAGCAGAAGCACACAGTTCAGCATATTCCATACACCCAGGGGGAAACAAGATGTACCAAGACTTGAAGAAGCAGTTTTGGTGGAATGCTATGAAGAGGGAGATAGCCCAGTATGTTGCCAAGTGCTTGGTTTGTCAGCAGATAAAGATAGAGCATCAGAGGACAGCTGGACTTCTACAACCTTTACCGATACCTGAGTGGAAGTGGGAGCACATCACCATGGATTTTGTCACGGCATTGCCTCGCAGCCCTAAAGGTAATAATGCTGTGTGGGTAATCATTGATCGCCTCACCAAATCAGCTCACTTCATACCATTCAGGGTAGGTCAGACAACAGAGGTTCTGGCAGACAAGTACATGAAGGAGATAGTTCGTCTGCATGGAGTTCCAGTTAGTATTGTATCAGACAGAGACACCAGATTCAGATCTCATTTCTGGGAAAGCCTCCAAGAAAGTCTAGGGACTCGTCTAAAATTCAGTACTTCATATCATCCTCAGACAGACGGACAATCTGAGAGGACTATCCAGATTCTTGAAGATATGTTGCGGGCCTGCATGATTGAATTCCAGGGATCATGGGAAGACCATCTTCATTTGGCTGAATTTTCTTATAATAACAGCTATCAGGCAAGTATCAAGATGGCACCATTTGAAGCATTGTATGGAAGGAAGTGTAGGTCACCGATTTGTTGGGATGAAGTCGGTGAGAGGAGACTTTTGGGCCGGAGATCCTGATTCAGACAACAGAGAAAGTCAGGATTATCAGAGATCACCTCAGGGCAGCTCAGAGTCGGCAGAAGAGTTGGGCAGACACACTGAGAAGGCCATTGGAATTCCAGACAGGGGATCATGTGTTTTTGAAGATATCACCTACAAAGGGAGTAATCCGGTTCGGTACTCGTGGGAAGCTTAGTCCGAGATATATCGGCCCATTCGAGATCTTGGACCGAGTGGGAGATGTGTCTTACAGGTTGGCGTTACCGCCATCTTTGGACGGAGTTCACAATGTATTCCACGTATCACAGCTGAGGAAGTATGTGAAGGATGATAGTCATATCCTGGATCACTCCGAACTGGAACTACAACCGGATTTGTCATACCAAGAGCAACCGATGGCCATTTTGGACAGAAGTGTCAAGTCATTGAAGAATAAAGCCATACCTTTAGTGTTGGTGTCTTGGAACAGACATGCACCAGGAGAGGCCACGTAGGAACGAGAGGATGTTATCCGTGAGCGTTATCCGCAACTCTTCACATCTTGATTGGTAAAACTCTTTCTTCTCATCCTTCTTTATTGCTGCCTTTCACTTCCTGTTATCCTTCCTTACCGTCACCTTTCACTTTATGAAATTTCGAGGACGAAATTTTTGTAAGGTGGATGGATTGTAATACCCCGTTCCCGGAATACGTACTTAGTTGCGTATTCAGTTTTTCGATCGTATTTTTCGATTTACTTCCTGTATTTGACCGATTTCAGTTTTAAAAATCACTTTCCAATATTATATATTTTCTATGATTTTCTGGAATTTCCTGAATTTAATTAAATATTTTCAAACCGGTGTCGACCAGTGCCGCTGATCGATTCTTGGATTTTTAATTCACAAAGAGTTAGGAATTTCTAGAAGGTCCTTTAGACTTTATTTCTTAGAATCATATTTTCTATCTAAATACTTTTTCTGAGAATTTTATGAATTTATGAAAATTCCAACGGAGTCGGTAGATAACTGATTCCGGGATTTTTAGTTTTAAAACTATAAATTATTTCTCCAAACGAATTTCACCATGAGTCTTAAAATAATATTCTTGATTTTTAGTAAAATTTACGAGTCGTTCCGAGATACTTGAATTTCGGGCGATTTCGGTATTTTCCGAAATGTTTCCCGCATCTTCGACTTAAACCTGGAAATTGTCTTTTCAACATTTTTAAATTTTAAATCCAAGAGAAAATATTTTCATTTATAATTTCTTTTCCTTTTTCCTTTTTCTTAATTTCCTTCCTTCCTCCACAACCACAAGCTTTTCCATTTTCCAATTTTTCAATAATTCCACTTTCTCCAAAATTCCACCAACTCCCACCTACTTCCTCATTTAATGCATCTCTCTCTCTCTCTCTCTCCCATGGCCGGCCAAGTGGCCAAGAAGAGGGACACTCATCCCCTCCCCTATTTACACAAAACCCCCTCTCAATTACCTTATTTACACCTCCTTTACAAAATCAAAATCCTATATAAACATATCCCTTACATTTCTTTTTTTTCTTCTTCATTCCACCAAAGAAGTAGCCCTCACCTCTTCCTTCTCCATCTCAAACTCAAACCCTAACTCCAAAAGCACCTAGGTCTTCTTCATCTCCATCTCAAGCATCAACAAGATCTTCATCTTCAACCTCAATCAAGCCACTTCTTTTGGATTGGGGATCATCTCTCTCTTCGTCGGATTTATCACCTTGGATCAAGCTTCACATAACCAATCCTTGTGAGTATTTTTACTCACCAAGACTAGACAACTTCTTTATATACTTGTGTTGTCAATTCATGTACACTTGTGCCATAAGAATCGTATTTTTAGACCATCAAACACAACCAACAAAACCCTAATTCGTACCCAGTTTTTCCCACGATTAGTCGACTTAACCTAGGAATTAGTCGACTAACCCACCTGTTCTGAAACATAACTTCTCTGGAAACACAGTTCTAGTCGACTTATCCTTATTAATAGTCGACTAATCTTTCCTGAACCAGAAAACCCAACTCTCGGTTCCAGTCGACTCATCCAAAATATTAGTCGACTTAGGACCCCTAGTCGACTACCCATTCCTCCCTAGTCGACTCCTGTTTTCCTGAAATAAAACATCAACTCTCTGTATCACAGACTTAGTCGACTTAAGTATCCGTTAGTCGACTAGTAGTTCCCTGTTAGTCGACTACCCTTACAACCCTAGTCGACTAACTTTTCCTGAAACAGAATTACAACTCTCTGGAACCCAGTTTTAGTCGACTCATCTAGACTGTTAGTCGACTTAAGACCCCTATTAGTCGACTAATCCTTCCACCTAGTCGACTAATTCTGAATGTCTGACTTAGTTGATTTCCTATCTGAATTTGGATTTTACCTTTGATACATGTGTGACATATTATTCCTGTTCATGCTTCATAACTGGTACTACATGACATGTTACTTGATGGACATTACCTCATATTACTTCATGACTTGTTATTACATATCATCGCTTCATAACTTGTTAAATATGAATATCACCACTTATCATGCCATCACTTGAACCAAGCATGATACACTTGACTTTCGTATAAAATGGACCAACTTACATATGGGTCGGGGGAAACATACGGATATCGATATGTGTTCGTGTTTACAGTGGCATTAGGTATATTGTACAATCATATTCCGGTCTAACCTGAGGGCCTCCAGGGGACCGAGGGGAGTGCTTGCTCCCTCTTCCTGAATACTGTCATGACTAAGGGCATACATAAGTCCCTCCTGTTAGGCCTTGCGGCTGGTTCCGTTACCAAGCAACGGAACACCCTGGACCGTGGTCCCGGCATGCACGGGACCCACTGTAAACATAGTTCGTCGATAAACCGCTGGTTTCCAATAACAACCTTGCTTTACTAGGATATGGATCTATGTGCGCTGGGACGCTGGGTCACATAGCTAGATATCATAGTAAGACAAGTAATAATAATAAGACATTAACGGTGGATCTATTGTATTCAGACTCTTACTCTTTATGCTTTCATTACCTACTGATTGATATTTATCTTACTGTTCCCCCTTACTTATTTATGTCTCTTATGCCATTTGGCTGTAGCCTGATTATTGTTATGAGGTCTTGACCCCTTGGATTTGCATATTCAGGTTCTGAAGCTTGGATCGAAGTGGAGCCATCCACAGAAGATCGAGCTTTCTTTAGTGAGCAGGCTGATTAGCTCCAGTCCTTGTGCCAGATCTCTCTTTTTGGCTCACGGGATCTTCATCCTACTCGTGAGCATTTTGTGTTTATATTGTATCTTTTGCTTTTGAACTTGGTTGTGATAAAAGATACATGTAATGTGTAATATTTTATCATATTTTGTGATGACTTGTACTTGTACTTTTATGTTGGCATATGTATGGATATCACGCTTTGTCGTGTACTCTGATTCTTGTTGTACTTATTGCTTAGCGTATATGCGTGGGGGCATTTTCTGACCTACGTATATACGTAGCAGTGACGTCTCCGTATCCGTGGGATCGGGGCGTTACATACCATGACCTTGACAATTCATTTATTGACTCGTTTGTATTCCTTCCTTCCTTCCAGTTGTCAACCAGAACATCCGATTTCCTTCTCGCTTTCCTTGCATCGTCTTGCTTCCCATCCGTTAGGATTAGTTCATACCATACTTCTCCATCCCGAGTTCCGTATAGATATCAGAGTGCACAGCGGAAGTGTCGTGGACCCGTAACATTTAGGCTTTGGGGTTAAAAATATTGTTCTCACACCTGATTTGAAATTTTGAGGACGAAATTTTTTGTAAGGTTGGGAGAAATGTAACCCCCTGATCCCTGGTGTACGTATCACCGTATCAGTACGCGATACGACGTACAAAATTGATTTGACCTCCATAGTAGTCCGATTGAGCTGATTTCAGTTTCTAAAATCATTTTCTAATATTTTAGATTTTTTAGGATTTTCTGGAATTTTGCTGGATTATTTTGGAAAAGCTCCGTAGTCGGTGTCGACCGATACCGATAACCGGCTTTACGATTTTTATTTCACAAATGGAGTTTTATTTTAAGAATCCGCTTTCACCATGTACATTACAATCGTGTTATCTACGTTAGAATATTATTGGGGATTTTTCTGAATTTATCAAAAATCCGGCCAAACCAGTGTCGCCCAGTACCGGCGAAATCTTTCAGGATTTTTAATTTGCAAACTAGACAGAATTTCTTCAAACTGTTTTCATATTACATCTCATGATAATATTCTCTATTTTTTGTAATTTTTGGGTACCGTTCGGAGCTGGTCGAATATTGGGCCAATATAATAATAATAAAATATTATTATTTTAATCTTTCTTTTTCCTTACTTTTCTTTCCCCTTCTTCCTTCTTCTACACGATTCCTCACCCACCACCTTACTCCACCGCTTTCCCCCTCTTTAAATCCTCTCTCTCCCCCTAACTCTCTCTAATTATCTAAAACCTCTCTCCCTCTCTAAAACTCTCTCAAAATCCTCTCTCTCTCTCAATTCTCTCTCCTCTCTCTCTATCTCTCTTTCTTCTCTCTCTCTCTGCGTGTTCTGTGGGGCCACCACGGCCGGCGCGCCGCCGGTGGCCGGCGACCCCAACCGGAGGCCGCCCCTCCTCCGATTCTCCTTCTTCTTTTCTTTTTTTTTTTTCCTTTTCTTCTTCCTTTTCTTCTCTTTGTATAACTCTTTCCCTCTCTCTCGTTCTCTGGTATCACCGCCGGCGGGGCGGAGCCGCCGGTGGTGGCGTGACGCCGGCAAGGCGGCCAGGCTGGCCGCTGCCCCCCCTCTCCTCTTCTCCCTGTTTCTCTCTTTCTCTCTCTCCCCTCCTCTGTGTGACCACCGCCGGCGGCTAGACTCGCCGCCGGCGGGCCTTACTGATCGCCGGCCAGCCAGGCTGGCCGGCCGACCTACACGGGCGGCAGCGGCTGCTGCCGCCGCTGCTGCTGTTTCTTTCTTTCTTTGTTGGGTTCGGGTAGAACCCGAACCCATTAACCCTCTTGGGTTTATATTGAAACCCGTTAACCCTTTAACCGATTACTTAAGTGACGGGTTTGGGTATTGGATCCAAACCCGACCCGTTAAGAGCCCAACCCGCATCTGAAACCCATTAAAGGTAATTTTTTAGAAAACCCCCTACTACTATTTATTATTTGTATTTAAATATTTTTATTACATATTTAACCCCATTTTATTACTTTTAGTGATTGGGCGATATCTGGAGCATCCGGACTCTAATTTGGACGATTCTGGATCCGTTACGATCGTGGGAAAGAGAGCTACCTTCCCATGGCGAGTCTGTGAGTGTTTTCATTTTATAAATTATATTATTCATGTTAGATTGAGTGATTGCTTTAGTTCATAAATCGTAAATGTGGATAAATCACGATACATGGTACTTAATCGATACTTCATGATAGAGACGTCTATAACATAGACGGAAGAGATGAGTATATCTATTTCACGTGGTTTAGTTACGTTTCTCACATCACTTGCCATCGTGACTTCGTTACTGCTACGTGTATACTGTCACTATGACACAGTCACCGTTACAGACCCACCACCACACTCGACCAGTGACCTCATGTCAACCCCTGATACACTACACAGGACAGGACACTATCATGTCATGTTCATGACCACTGTTCCATGAATACGCGATACTGATATGTCATGTGCTAGTATCACTGTCCCATAGACAGTCTAATGCACTGAACGCAGTAGACACCATTGTTTCATGATACCCCTTGTACATGCCTCACCCTTACATTCGTATTGACAATCATGACATTCTTACTGCATGTTCGTGAACTACGGATATACGGATACGCTAGGACACGGGATACCGCTATATGGATACTCTGTGCATGTCTGACCCTACTGTTATTTGTACTCACCGGACTACAAGCATTCATTATCTATGTCTTCCATTTGCATGGATCATGGTTTATAGTATTGCTACATGGATATTCCTGGATTCTCGTTATATTGCACACTGTTTATATTACATGGATTATTGTTACATGAGTAGTCCATCCTGTAACCCCGTTACATGATTATTTCCCGTCACTGATATTGTTATTCCTGTTACTAGATACATGAGCTGTTGATATGCAATGTGTGGAATTCTGCATCTATTGTTCCCGTTTCCCGTTATATTGTTCTATGCTATCAACAGAGCTCAGGTCCGGTTATCATGTTACCCGTATCATGTACTGTATTTGTTCTTTTACATTGTATACTTAACATATCAGATCATAACGCTAACTTGGGTTTGGGGGAGACTTGACGGTTGATTAGATCTTATCGGGTGATGTACTGGATCCATATTGTTCTCCCACTGCAGGGGACGGTAGTGCTACCTACCAATTGCTCCATGAGCTCCCGTTACTTGATTCATGCTCCTCTCTTAGCGGAGGGCCCTGGTCTCAACAGCCAGGGGTTTGTTTAAGGCCGTGATCCCGGGTATGCACGGGATACACCTACCCGATAAGAGCTCCTCGACCATGGGTTTCTAATTAACATAATAAAACAGTATACACAATAGTGACGTCGGGAACACTTGTTATTTGGTCACTCTCTCGTTTGGATAATGGTACCCGTAGGCCATGTCCGGATTAGTTCGATTGGAGTGCGGGCTCCAGTATGAACTGCCAGTGGTATGGGACACTGGAAGAGATTGATTAAAATACCAGGTGGTACTGATTGCTACTATTGTATAAATGACATGACTTGCCTGATACATATATGCTATCTTGTTACTGTTCCTGATGATTTATCTGCTATCATGTTACATGTCTACTTGTTACTTTACCTGTTACATGTTATACTTTCTGTGGTGGCATACTACGCATGTTCTGCATTGCATATATTCTGTTTTCTGTATAGCAGACATCATTACTGTATATGCACAACACTGTTTTGTGGTTATGGTGCATATGTCCATCTCCATGTTCACTTCTATCACGTCTCCACTAACATGTTCATTTCTATTACGTCACCACTAAACTACATTATTTATGATATAACTTGGATACGAATAGCGACATGACCTGATGATAACCGGTTAGGTAGTGATGGTATTAAAAGATGACATGATTATATTTTTCTATTGCATTTTATAGACTTATTATATGGTATCACTAGTACAATATCATGTATTATATATTAGTATCGTGCTTGTATTACTATAGTATATGTTACTGCCTCCTTCATTTTACCACTCACTAGGTCGCTTTCTGACGACCCTAGGTTTGCGTGCTCAGGTTGGAGATCCGAGTCACCGTATTCTCTGATAGGGCCTTGGAGTCACATAGGATATTCCTCATCGAGATTATTTATAGGTATCTTTGTTATTTATTCCTGTTATCCTATTTCTCCCTGTTTTTATTTCTGTTATGATCACTAACCCCTTTCTGCAGGTATTCTTGTACTTATTTCCTGCTGGAACCATTATGTCTATGAAGGTGATTCCCTGTACTGAGGCTTAACGTACGCGTGAGGTTGTTTTTACCTCGCGTATATACGTCGCCATAACGTCCCCGTACCTGCGGGATCGGGGCGTTACACCAACAATCACCCCCTTTTTGATGATGACAAAACTCATGGAGTTATATATGCATGGATTAAAGTTAAGCTTCAAAGAAGCTCCCCCTTAACTCATGCATAGCATTAAACAATAAATATATGCAATAAATACTAAACATGAATACGCATCAATCATGCATAAAACAAATAAATCTTCAAAACATGCTCTTGATACCAATAAACATAAACACAAACAATACTATCAATTTTTTTGATAAACAAAACATGCATACAAAAACATGCATATATAGAGAAGAATTTGAGTTTATATCATATATAGAGAAGTATCTGAGTTTATATGCATGTTAAACTCTCAAATAATTCTCCCCCTTTTTGTCAATCATCAATAAGGGGTTAAAAACAATTAAAACAATGTTCTCCCCTTTTTGTCTAAAACACAAATGATGTAAATAAGGGGTGACAATCAATTAAGATATCGATTAAAAATATGTCATAGTAGCATCTTGATACCAATTGAAAGTGAACATATAAACCAATGAAAATAAATAAGGCATTGATACCAATTTTTGAGAAAAACACATAAAAATCTTGATACCAATTGAAAATATTCAAATAAACATCTTGATACCAATTATAAGTATTTGTCATTAAGAACATATGATACCAAAGTAAAAACAATATATATGTGTATACAAAAATGTCAATATTGATACCAATTGAAAGAATCCAATGATACCAATTGAAACAACAATAATATCAAGTGTATACCTCATATTTCCTACCACCCAATCATGTTTAAGTTTAAAATGATTTTCACTATAAAGCATACATAAGCATGATCTCCCATCCAATCACCCTTGGAAAGTAGGAGTTTTCAAAAATAGGTTTGAAAAATATAATATGTTTGAAAACTCTACCATAATGAAGAATACCGCAACTAGTTAAATGGAAAAACTAGTTAACTAGTACGAAATCCTTCAAGTAAGGAATAAAACAAACATATTTTTAATGAAACTATGTAATTCACATGATCACTAAACACTCGAAATCAATAAGGCGCATATCATACTCATGAAAACAAAATCATGAGAAACCATATAAAGTGAGTGCACAAGTGTAATGTGAAACATGGCATCATGAAAATATGCAATCAAGCTCAATATTCCTTAAAACATGAAAAATCATCAAAACTTATTTAATCTTCAAGGCATATGTATATGCATGAATGCACGTGGCTCAAAGGATGTATATGTATAACAATAATTTAGATAAAATGGACATAAACATGAAATTAAACAAGAAATCATAAAACAAATTCAAAAATGGGAATACAAGTTTAAAATGCATGGATCATCAAAACTAGACTATACTAGCACATCTAATGGGTTCAAATAAGCATTCAAGCACAAACATATATATGATCTATTTGTGGCCCACTATATGCACAAATATATACCTAGTCTTAATGAAAACTAACATTTAAACATATATTCAAATCATGAAGCATCAAAACAAGATATAAATCAACATGATAAACATAAATATGATTATTATGTAAATCCATATGTTATTAGAGCTATGATAAACATGATAGCTAAACAAAGGTGAGAACACTAAAATAATGATTCATATTAAACATGGGTGTCTCAAATTCTATACATGTATGTCAAGAGTCTAATAATCATGGCATTTTCATAATGATCATATAAACAACAAAACATGCTACAAATAATGAACATGAAAAGCATGCATAAATAAATAAGGAGTAAGAGACCGTTACCAAAATCTATGAGGCAACTTCTCCATGTCTCTAAAACACGGTGGTCCTCCCACCAAACATCCCTTGAAAGTGATGCATCCAAATGGTCCACATGAAGCTCGGAACGCATCCACTCCAAGGCACCATAACTCTCACGTCATGTGAGAGCCCACACCTACATCAAATATCATAGGGATGGTCTTTGGTACCCATACTCTCTTGGGTCCATGGGGGTTAGTCTCTTTCCTAACCCAAACAAAATTAGTTGCTAAATTAACATCATGTATACGATCATAACAAAATTTAGCAAGGTGACCCTTTCGTCCACAATGTGTACAAGTATACACATGAGCATACATGTGATGGGTGTGTCCGTGAGGAGCATGTGTATGCCGTGGAGGGTGTACATGTAAAGATGGAACTTGTTTCTTTCGAAACAAGGATTCCAAGCGTGAATGACTAGAAACACAATGGCTCAAAGTGGAGCCCAAATAATCTACACTCTTCTTAAGCATGGATATATCATTTTCAATTAAAGAAGAAGTGTGACATGCAATGGGTGAACTATCCTAGCATGACAAACATGAGAATCAATATTATTTTTCAAAGATTCATTTTTCTTTAAATAAATTTCTAAATCCTTTGAAATACAAGCAATTTTCATTTTCAAGGATTCATTTTCTTTTAAAACAAAACTAACTTTTGAAGACAAGTTTTCATTTTTCTTCAAAATTGTTTCACAATTATTTTTATTTTTCAAAAATTTATTTTCTTTTAGGGCAAGTTCTAGTTGAGATTTCAATGAATCCCTCTCATTGAAATCTCCACTTTCTCTTGCAAAACCATGTCAAGTTTTGAACATAAAACCTTATTTTCTTTATTAAGTTCAAAACTCTTCTTTTTCAAAATATTATATTTTTCTATTAATTTTTCACAAACAATAGAAAGTTCTTCATTCAAGGCATGGGCATCAATATTCTCATCACATGAAGAACTACAATCTAATTGAAATTTCAAATGTACCTCAAGAGAGTTATTCCCTTGGACCATTAAGCATTGTAACTGATTGAGAATAAAAATAGAGTTCAGATTGTTTTAGTCTCAATGCGAATCCGCTGTAGCAAGGGCTCAAGCGGGTCGTGATCCTCAGGGAAGGATGCGATGAAAGCGTTTCGACTCGATTCCTCTGTATCTTCAAAAATAAGAGAGAGAGAGATTAGATCTTGAAATGAAAATATTGGAGAAGAGATGGTTTTGCTGATTTTCTACCACAACCCTATTGCAAATTAAAGAGCTTGATCTTCATCTTAAGATTAATATAATTCACCCTAGGTTATTACAACTATATCAAGAAAGAAAATTAATACACAATTCTAACTAAGTTACATAGATCAAAAACCTAACTATGGTTCCTCCTAACATCTAGGTACAGCCTAATAGAAGACGAATCTCAACTTATGCTGTCCTAGTTTTTAAGTTGAAGTCATGAAAAGGTCCTTTTATCATGTAACCTAGATTAAGAATTTTAAGTATTTTTTTAATCTTCTAGAATTAGTTGCCTTTAAACCTAGGGTTTCTATTGATGTTCATTAATCGGATCAAGATTTAATTGCTTCTAGGGTTGCTTCAAGAATCTCAGCAAACCACTAGGAAGATTAGTTCTTCATCATCATTTTTTTTTGCTTTTTCAATTATTTAATTTTTTTGGTTTTTATCTAATGAGAAAGACTGCAAAAATAAAGAAAAAACGAAAACAAGAAGAGATCGAAGATTAAAACACGAGAGATTTCAAAAGAAATAAAATAATTGCAGAAATTTAATAGAGAACAAAAGAGTGACCTTTATTGATGGATCTCCGGTTACACAATTGTCTCCTTCTTCTCCACAAAGAACTTGAAATAAAATTACAACTTTGAATAAAAATGGCTAAAGCAAACCCTAATCGTCTCTGCATGCCCCTCTCTGTTGCGACTGCTTAGATATTTATAGTGCAGGACGTAGGGGAGTCCCGGATAAGAACGCGCCAGAAATCAGTTACCCATATCTATCCAAACTGCCGCGGATGCGCGGCTTTTGCCGCGCCTCCGCGGCGGTTTAGTGGCTGCTGGCCACGCGCTTTGGCGCGTGGCCTCTCCTGGTCCGTCCCTGTGGGCTTCTGCTTCTGGAAGTTTGATCCTGGCCTTTTAATCTGGATTTTCGAGATAACTTGGTAATCAAGTTACTCTTAATCCAGATTTCTTCAAATCTTCTTCTCACGAATTTTCTTTTTATCTTGGCCTTTTATCCTCATCCTGCATGTGTTTAGGGTTGGATAGAAGTCTATCCTTCCCTAATCTCTGATATTTGTAACTTTTAGCCCTTGTATTTGCATTTTGACTCTTTGTATTTGCGCTTTTTCACCTGGGCTTCAAACATGGGCTTGGATCTGGGCTTTTGGGCTCTTTAGGCTTTATTTATTGCTAAAATAACAATTCGAGGCCTGCACACAATAAATTACAAATTATTAATAAATGTGCAGAATTAAATGAATAAATATGAAAATGTGATGGTAAATATGATGATAAAAATGCACTTTTGACTACCAATCACACCCCCACACTTATCTTTTTGCTCGTCCTCGAGTAAAAACAAAGAAAAAGAAAAAGAAATGAAAAGTTAATCTAACCTAACTCACTTTCGTAGGAATCACGATTGCACTTAGCACGTGCAACAAGCCGTTAAACCCCTAGGTTACCCTAGAGGACGAGTGTTGTCTCGTGAGGGTTTTCAGCGGATTGCACCCACAAAATCCATAAAAAGGAAAATATTTGAATTATTATTGAAGAGACTAAGTAGTCTATAAGTTTTAGGATCCTCAATTTTATTCATTCTTCAAACCTAGTCTTTATAAAGTCAATTGTTATTCATTTTAGGTAAGGATTAAAATTGAATTTCTAATATAGTCTTTTTCGTTACCAAAAGTCATACGCACCCTTGTGAATCTAGGAATTCCTTAACTTGGACTCTCATGCCTCATTATTATTTTTATAACATCATCTAATTTTCTTTCGTGTAAGTATCAAGGCTTCTTGAGGCCCTCATACCTAACTAATTGACTATTAGATGTGTTAATATATATATTTTATTTATTTATTTTTTTTTGCATGTATAACTCATCTAATTTTCTTTCGTATAAGTATCAAGGCTTCTTGAGGCCCTCATACCTAACTAATTGATTATTAGATGTGTTAATACATATATTATATTTCTTAGTCTTCTTAGGCTTTCTAATCCACCCATGTAACGAACTTAAAGTCGATGACTCCCAAACCGGTTGGCTTTAGGGCACCAGGTGAGAAAACACCCCGCGGACTCAAATTCGAGTGAACTAGGCCCCAAAACTAAGGACTTTATTTTATTTACTCACCTTTAGGCATGAATACTTATGCTTCTTGAGGCACATGTATCAGCTTAATTGGTGATTTTTTTTTTTTCTTTTTTTTTTTTTATGAGGCACAAGGTCTTTGTCTTAGAATCCTAGATATGCATTTGGTATGCACATTTCATTAAGGTAAAAATCAAGACTAATTATTTATTCAATTTCTCTCCTATACCTAAAAATTAAACAATTTATTTATTTTGACCAAGTTTTTAGAAATCCTAATCATGATTTTCCTAATCCTTAAAACTAACTTAGATTTCTTTCAAAAATAAGTCAAAATATTGTCCTTTTTATAAATTTTTTTTTTTTATATATATTTATGTATTTTTTTTTTTTTTTATATATTACATACCCTTCCCCCACACTTGTTTCATGCATTGTCCCTAATGTATGAATGAAATGTATGAATGCATGAACTGGCAGAAAGATATAATCACCGATACAGTGGGTCAAAAAGACCCATCACCGCATTAGCTTCCGGCACAGACTCCAAAAAGATTTTAAGATGTTGACCATTTACCTTGAATGCATTGCCATTTTTGGGGTCGTAGATCTCTATGGCTCCGTGTGGAAACACCGTCTTAATAATGAATGGTCCTGTCCATCTTGACTTCAATTTACCGGGAAAGAGATGAAGTCTAGAGTTGTAAAGTAAAACTTTTTGTCCTTGGACAAAAGTTTTTCTCGTGATGAATTTATCGTGAAAAACCTTAACTCTATCCTTCGCAATCTTTGCATTCTCGTATGCATCATTCCTCAACTCCTCTAGTTCAGAAATTTGTAATTTCCGAAACTCACCGGCCTTATCTAAATCGAAATTTAGCTGCTTAATTGCCCAAAGGGCCCGGTGTTCTAGCTCGACAGGAAGGTGGCAAGCCTTTCCAAAGACCAGTCTGTAGGGAGACATTCCTAGAATCGTCTTAAAGGCAGTCCTATATGCCCATAGGGCATCCACCAGTTTGGTGGACCAGTCCTTCCTATTCTGATTCACAGTCTTCTCCAAAATGAGCTTGACTTGTCTATTAGAAACTTCTACCTGCCCGCTAGTTTGAGGATGGTAGGGCGTAGACAACTTGTGGGTAATGGCATATTTTCGCATAAGAGCTTCAAAAGTTCTATTGCAAAAATGTGTGCCATTGTCGCTAATGATGGCTCGAGGGATTCCAAAGCGTGAGATGATATTATCTTTCAAGAATTTGACAACAACTTTGTTGTCATTTGTCTTGCAAGGGACAGCTTCTACCCACTTCGACACATAGTCTACGGCCAACAAGATGTATTGGTACCCAAACGAATTAGGGAAGGGTCCCATAAAATCAATGCCCCATACGTCGAAAAGTTCTACTTCTAGAATGGGATTTAGGGCATCATATTTCGTTTGGAAATTCTTCCTATCATTTGACATCTTGTGCAAGTCTTGCAATACTCAAATGCATCTCTAAACACAGTTGGCCAATAAAAGCCACTTTGCAGAATTTTCTCGGCAGTTTTGCGGGGACCAAAATGTCCACCGCAAGCGAACTCATGACAAAAAGCTAGCACGCTTCTAGTCTCCTCGTCGGGGACACATCTCCTAATGATTTGGTCGCTACAATATTTGAAAAGATAAGGATCTTCCCACATGTAATACCGAACTTGAGACAAGAATCGGTATCTATCCTGTTTGGACCAACTAGGTGGTGTTTGGTTTGTGACTAAGTAATTTACTATGTCAGCAAACCAAGGTTCCTTAGAGATGGCTAGAAGTTGCTCATCGGGAAAATTGTCATTGATGGGCAGCTCGACAGAAGGTGCGTTGGGCACACGAGAGAGATGGTCAGCTACGACATTTTCGACACCTTTTTTATCTCGAATTTCGAGATCAAATTCTTGAAGTAGAAGGATCCAACGAATGAGTCGGGCCTTCGCATCTTTCTTGAGCATAAGGTATCGCAGAGCAGAATGGTCAGTGAAGATCGTGGTCTTAGTCCCAAGTAGGTATGGACGGAATTTCTCCAAAGCGAACACTACTGCCAAGAATTCCTTCTCGGTGGTAGTATAGTTCATTTGGGCCTCATTAAGCGTCCTACTCGAATAGTAGATCACGTGCTGCTTATTGTCCTTACGCTGTCCTAAGACAGCACCTATCGCAAAATCAGAAGCGTCACACATGATCTCAAAAGGCTTGGACCAGTCCGGAGGTGAGATGATAGGGGCAGATATAAGTTCCACTTTCAATTTCTCCCAAGCACTATGGCACCTATCATCAAAGATGAAGGACACGTCCTTAGCTAGAAGGTTTGTAAGGGGTCTAGCAATTTTGCTAAAGTCCTTAATGAACCTACGATAAAATCCGGCGTGTCCTAAAAAGGATCGAATGTCCTTCACGCATCGAGGAAGTGGAAGTTTCGCAATGATTTCCACTTTGGCCTTGTCTACCTTAATCCCTTCCCTAGATATCTCATGACCTAGGACAATCCCTTGTTGCACCATGAAGTGACACTTTTCCCAATTGAGGGTCAAGTTCTTCTCGGTGCACCTACTCAGCACTAGCTCCAAATGATGGAGACACTGGTCAAATGAATTTCCATAGACTGAGAAGTCGTCCATGAAAATCTCTAGGAAACGCTCGACCATATCAGAAAACAAGCTTAACAGACAACGTTGGAATGTGGCGGGGGCATTGCATAGGCCGAAAGGCATTCGACGGTAAGCAAATGTCCCAAATGGACACGTGAACGTTGTTTTCTCTTGATCCTCCGGGGCTATAGGGATTTGGTTATACCCTGAATACCCATCCAAAAAGCAGTAATACTCATGACCTGCTAATCTTTCCAACATTTGATCGATGAAAGGGAGGGGAAAATGATCTTTCCTAGTGGCTGCATTCAACTTACGGTAGTCTATGCATACTCTCACCTTGGTAGGCAATCGTGTTTGCACTAACTCATGTTTGTCGTTTTCTACCACTGTAAAGCTAGACTTCTTAGGGACCACGTGCATTGGGCTAACCTATTCGCTATCAGAAATGGAATAAATTATCCCATTATCTAACAGTTTTACTATCTCGGCTTGTACAGCCTCCTGCATAAGTGGGTTTAGTCTACGCTGTGGATCCCTTTTCGGTCTAGTCCCTTCCTCAAGATGAATACGATGCTGGACTATCGTAGGGCTCAGTCCCTTAATATCTGCCATAGTCCAACCAATGGCTTCCCTATGTCTCCTAAGGGTTGCCAGCAGGTCCTCCTCTTGCCTATTGGTCAAATTAGATGCAACTATGACCGGTAACGTCTCTTGTTCACCTAGGTAGGCGTACTTAAGATGTTTGGGCAAGGCTTTTAACTCCAAAGAAGGAGTTGGCTCGATGGGTGGAGGAGTTAAGCTAGAATCTCCCATCTCTATAGAACTCAGATTTGATTCCCATTCGATCTCATCAAGACTGATATCATTTGTTTCTAACTCTTCCTCTTCCTCTGACTCAAATATGATCTCATCATTATGCTCACTCGTCATGTTCTCAATGGAGTTAATCTCAAAGGGTTGGTCGGTCACATCGTAGGGATGCTTACCTAGGTTGAAAACATTGACTTCCTTGGTCATATCCCCAAAAGTCAGTCTCATGGAACCGTTTCTACAATTTATAATTGCATTAGCGGTTGCTAGGAACGGTCTTCCTAAGATAACGGGAGTTTGGGACCTAGGATTAGACACAGGTTGTGTCTCTAAGACAATGAAATCTACCGGGTAAATGAATTCTCCAACCCGTATGAGAACGTCATTGATCTCTCCCTTAGGAACTTTGATAGAGCGGTCAGCCAACTGAATAGTAACTTGGGTTGGGTTCAGTTCACCTAATCCAAGTTGTTGGTACACGGAGAAAGGGAGTAAATTGATGCTGGCTCCTAAATCGAGGAGTGCTCGATTGATTTCGGTTCGACCTATGGTGCAAGAGATGGTGGGGCAACCTGGGTCCTTATACTTGATAGGGATCTGGTTGGACAATAGCTCACTAATGTTAGTGGCTAAAAAAACCTTCTTAGGAACATTAGTCTTTCTTTTCTTGGTGCACATGTCCTTAAGGAATTTGGCATAGCTAGGGACATGTTGGATTGCATCAAGAAGTGGAATGTTGAGCCTCACTTGATTGAACACTTCTAATAATTTCTCCATATGTGCATTGTTGTTGCTTCTAAGCCTATTTGGGAATGGAGCTATAGGCTGGTGCAACTGACCTGCTGACTTTTCAGCTTCAGTTTCATTGGGGCTGGATGGAGCAGGAGTGGAGCTAGATGGAATGGAAGTTGAGCTAGATGGAATGGATGGATCCGATGGCATTGATACTTGATTATCCACTTGTTTCCCCGATCTGAGTGTATGAACCATATGACACTGATTTGGGTCTTGAACCTCATTGGCTGGCCTAGGATTCCTAGGATTTGGCAATGGTTGACTCGGTAGAGTACCCCTCTGTCTCTCTTGCTGGTTCAATTGGAGCTCTATCCTACTTAGGACTTGAGCCAGCGTGTCTTGGCTTTTCACTAGGGTATCCACCTTCTTTTCCATGTTGGACATCCTTGTTTCCATTTGTGAATATTGGAAAGAAGGTGGCTGATTTTGATTGGGAAAACCTTGCTGATAGGGCGGATTTTGAAAATTGTTGGAGAATTTGGGCCTAATCTGCTCATTGTTACTTGGGCCCCATGAAAAATTGGGATGGTTTCTCCAACCAGGATTGTAGGTGGGCGAATAAGGATTATTGGCGGGCCTTGTGAAGGCCGCACTCATATGCTCGGGCAAACCTTGGTGTGCTATGAAGACAGGACATTCCTCGAACACATGGTTCCTATCTTGACAATAAGTACAGCCCGCCAAAGATGTTGGGCTGACTTGGTTCACAGAGACTGGCTCCTTAGTTTCAAGAGCCTCTAGTCTACGCATAACAGCAGCTAACTTAGCATCTTGTGCTATGTTGGCCTCAATGGAATGAATACCTCCTTTTGAAGAAGTGGGGTCATTAGTCCTAGATTTCTCAGGAGTAGGGTCCCACTGGATGGCTTTTTCAGCTAAGTCCTCAAACAATGACCATCCTTCATTTTCATTCTTTTCCAGAAATCCTCCTTGACACATGGATTCTAACAATGTCTTAGTAGAATAATCTAATCCATCATATATGACTTGGCAAAGTCGCCATTTCTCTACCCCATGATGGGGACATTGGGCAAGGAGGTCCTTAAACCGCTCGAAGTATTTCCAAAAGGCTCATTGGCTGTTTGCTTAAACTGTAGGATATTCTTCCTAATCAGTGCAGTCTTGTGAACGGGATAAAATTTCTTCAAGAAGGCCTTGACGAAACTGTCCCAAGTGTCTATAGAACCAACCTCTAGACTGTAGAGCCATTTCTTTGCTAAATCTTTCAACGCAAAGGGACAAACCTAAGCTTAATGGCATCTTTTCCCAACTTAGGCATATTTATCATTAAACATACTTCCTCAAATTCCCTTATGAAGAAGTATGCATCCTCTGATTCAAGTCCATGAAACTTAGGAAGGGTGCTGATATATTGTGGCTTAAGCTCAAATGGGTCAACACCTTCATTACTCAGCTTGATGCAAGAAGGAATAGAGGTTCTAAGGGGATAGAACCTATCTTGGAGAGATGGCGGTTGAGCCATGAGAGAGTCGGGCTTTTGCTCGGGTGGTGAACTAGTCCTAGTCAGCCTGGATGTAAGTTGGTCTCTCGACCAAGTGGACATGCACAATTAGCAACCAAGTTCACCCAATCAAAGAAAAATAATCAAAAATCCTAATCTAGGGTAAGCCTTGACCTAGACGACTCCTAACTTTAGACTGTCCTTAGGAGGTCTACTGTCGACGTTAACCACAAGCTAATCGGCCAGGTAGGTGGCAAGACCGGTGGGAGGTTTTCCGTCAGAGACGTTCCTTAATTAAATAACCACCGTTCTTCGAGCTTTCGGCCCTCAATCCCCTGCCTAGACACCGATTTGACAAGAGTTAATTTCGAACAATTTTCCTCCTTCGGTCAATCTCCTATTGAGTCCGAGTTAACCTAGGGCCAACGTCTAGTCAAATTTTACTTAAGGTTAGGGTTGTGAGTGTGACGGATATGATTTGTGGGCCAAGGAAGGGTGATGAAATCCCCACCTTATCTTGCTTATGGGTTATGCCCTTAAGATGGATTAGTGTACGTGTAAAGCGGTAGAAAAGTAATCACTCAAGAAAGCGGTAAACAACCAAGAGTGCTTCCTAATCTATATGCTTATGCAAACGTACCTTATCGCCAGCACTCTTCAACAGAATTAAAGAATTAAAATAGACACGTGCCCTAAAATGCAAGAGTCTAAAAATTTTTTTTTTTATTCAACAAATAGGTTAATGTTAATTATTAGCAGTTGCAGAGTGATCACAGAGAAGTAATAATACAGCAGAAAATAGAATTTTACACTGCAGAGCAACCTGCAGAAAAATCTATCAGTAGTCAACTACAACTGCCGCGGACCCGCGGCTTTGGCCGTGGAAACGCGGCAAAGTTGTAGGTCCAGATGCTCTGCCTTCGAGGGCAGAGGCACTGGATTGCAATATGTGTCTTCTGCTGTTCTGTTTCTGCTTCCTATTCTTTGTACCTGCAACAGAAAAGAAAGAATGATTAGAACGAGGAAATCGTGCCGTTCCTTCCCCGGCAACGGCGCCAAAATTTGATTGAGAATAAAATAGAGTTCAGATTGTCTTAGTCTCAATGCGAATCCGCTGTAGCAAGGGCTCAAGCGGGTCGTGATCCTCAGGGAAGGATGCGATGAAAGCGTTTCGACTCGATTCCTCTGTATCTTCAAAAATAAGAGAGAGAGAGATTAGATCTTGAAATGAAAATATTGGAGAAGAGATGGTTTTGCTGATTTTCTACCACAACCCTATTGCAAATTAAAGAGCTTGATCTTCATCTTAAGATTAATATAATTCACCCTAGGTTATTACAACTATATCAAGAAAGAAAATTAATACACAATTCTAACTAAGTTACATAGATCAAAACCTAACTATGGTTCCTCCTAACATCTAGGTACAGCCTAATAGAAGACGAATCTCAACTTATGCTGTCCTAGTTTTTAAGTTGAAGTCATGAAAAGGTCCTTTTATCATGTAACCTAGATTAAGAATTTTAAGTATTTTTTTAATCTTCTAGAATTAGTTGCCTTTAAACCTAGGGTTTCTAGTGATGTTCATTAATCGGATCAAGATTTAATTGCTTCTAGGGTTGCTTCAAGAATCTCAGCAAACCACTAGGAAGATTAGTTCTTCATCATCATTTTTTTTGCTTTTTCAATTATTTAATTTTTTTGGTTTTTATCTAATGAGAAAGACTGCAAAAATAAAGAAAAAACGAAAACAAGAAGAGATCGAAGATTAAAACACGAGAGATTTCAAAAGAAATAAAATAATTGCAGAAATTTAACAGAGAACAAAAGAGTGACCTTTATTGATGGATCTCCGGTTACACAATTGTCTCCTTCTTCTCCACAAAGAACTTGAAATAAAAATTACAACTTTGAATAAAAATGGCTAAAGCAAACCCTAATCGTCTCTGCATGCCCCTCTCTGTTGCGACTGCTTAGATATTTATAGTGCAGGACGTAGGGGAGTCCCGGATAAGAACGCGCCAGAAATCAGTTACCCATATCTATCCAAACTGCCGCGGATGCGCGGCTTTTGCCGCGCCTCCGCGGCGGTTTAGTGGCTGCTAGCCACGCGCTTTGGCGCGTGGCCTCTCCTGGTCCGTCCCTGTGGGCTTCTGCTTCTGGAAGTTTGATCCTGGCCTTTTAATCTGGATTTTCGAGATAACTTGGTAATCAAGTTACTCTTAATCCAGATTTCTTCAAATCTTCTTCTCACGAATTTTCTTTTTATCTTGGCCTTTTATCCTCATCCTGCATGTGTTTAGGGTTGGATAGAAGTCTATCCTTCCCTAATCTCTGATATTTGCAACTTTTAGCCCTTGTATTTGCATTTTGACTCTTTGTATTTGCGCTTTTTCACCTGGGCTTCAAACATGGGCTTGGATCTGGGCTTTTGGGCTCTTTAGGCTTTATTTATTGCTAAAATAACAATTCGAGGCCTGCACACAATAAATTACAAATTATTAATAAATGTGCAGAATTAAATGAATAAATATGAAAATGTGATGGTAAATATGATGATAAAAATGCACTTTTGACTACCAATCAGTAACTCGGAGTCTCCACTAGATTCCTCCTCTTGTTGGATTGGCAATTGAAACTTGGAGGTGGAAGTGGTTGTCAACTTGTTTCATACTACAAAAGCGGAATCAAGATTAGAAACAAGCATAAGATAATCTTTGTTAAGTGTGCTTCTAATAGCCTCAAGGGCTTGTGCATTAGCCCCTATATGATTGCTATTACCAAGATAGCATTTCTTGGTAGCGGCAAGGAAAACAGGCAAGCCTAGGGTTTGTAGGTAAATGGACATCTTAGTCTTCCAAACAATGATGTTGGAAGAATCAAACATAGATGGGGTCATGAAGTCCATGGGTCCAAACTAAATGTGTGCAAATAAAAATATGTGCAAATGCAAATGGTAGATTAGCTAACCAAGATCTCACTCCTAGGTGGTTAAACCTAAAGTATCAGGAGCAGAGGCTCTGATACCAATTGTAAATCACCTAGGGGGGTGAATAGGTGATAGTGCTAATCTAGAAACTAAATGCGGAAGAATGCGGAAGCTAAAACAGATACGCACAAACACTTAATACAACCAACGAGTGTAGCTGAATTCCCCGTGAAGGGCTCTGAACTAACTTCTCTTGATTCCTCTGAATAAGAGTTGAGGTGCTATATGAAGCTCTCGTGGTTAAGTACAAGTAAGGCACACAAACACAAGCCAAGCATATAAGGATGATAAGCAATATGAATCAAATGCAAGGACAACACAAGCATACAAGATATGAATGAATGATGCTATGCACAACATAAAATAAAGAGAGAGGGTTAAGAGACAATGGATCAAACGCAAACACAAAGATATGTTTCGAGGTTCGAGCCCCTAGCTCTACATCCCCGCCTTCACCGAGAAGGATTTCTAATCCACTAGGAGTACCGAACTCCTCTCTCAACCAATACAATGCCACCGAGGAAATACAACCACAATCCACCTCTACCGAAGAGGGATAGGTCCGTAGCTAAACAATCAAACTCTACCTCTCACTAGAGGGAGCAAACCACAACCTCAACCTCTACCAAAGAGGGAGCAACCAACAAAGGGTTTTTACAACAAGTGGTATATCTCAACCACAAACAATCTCTTTTTCACAAAACAAAAATCCTAATAGAATAGGATAGAAGATAAGCTCAAGTGTGGAAAACAAGTGTTTTGGAAATCAAATAACAAAGAAAAACTACTTGGGAAATCTCTTGTAAATGATAGAAATGAAAATCCAAATCAATATCCCAAAACCTAGTTTTCTTTGATTTTCCAAAACCCTAAACACAAATCAAATTGAAAGTTTAAAGCCCAAAAACACTTTTGAAAACTTGGAAATAAACTCTGGAGAAACACTAATTTTTCTTTCTTAAAAATCTTACCAAACTTCCAAAGAAGTGGGGCTTAAATAGCCCTCTCCAATAAACTAGCCGTTTGGCTGTTTCTGTCAGCCAGAATAGCTGGCGGTCGACCGCCCGGTCGACCGCCAACGGTCATAAATATGACCGTTGGGGTATCCCGGTCGACCGCCCGGTTGACCGCAATTTTACAGAGAGCAAAGCTCTCTGTCCGGTCGACCGCCTGGTCGACCGGCCCAGTTGCTGGCCAGACGTGCACGGACTTGTGCACGTCGGTCGACCGACCGGTCGACTGGCTCTGGAATACGGTCGACCGTCTCGGTCGACCACCAAAGCCTGGCAGCCAAATTTTCTAGGACAGAAAAACAGTTTAAAAATATTCTTAAAAATACTTAAAATCTTCTAAAAATCCCCAAAAATAGTTTTAACATTTTGCATTGATATATAAACAGGTGATAAAAATTTCAACTCAAATATCAAGCAATTTGAACTATTTTTGTTTCTTATCATTTTTACCAAAAACCAAAAACTGTATTTGTCAAACTTGGATTTTTCTTAATAGGAAATCTGATTTTTCTTAAAACTCATGAATAGACATATCAAAATAAGTTTGTTTAAGATATGAAGCATGTATGTATATTGAACACATCTAATATACATAAAAACCATTTAAACTTGTTTTGATCTAAACTATTCATGAAAACCAATATCCATAAAACGTGTGTGTTGTGCACTTGAGCATATCAACTATTCTAAGCTTTACAAATGGATCTAAACACACTAAACTAAAACTAGGATACCTAAGTCTTCTTGACGATCTTCATCTTCAAGTCGACTCGATCCAAACCGTGATCCACGAGCGAGACTATGTATGATCTTGATGCTCGGGCTCTGGAATCACCATGTGAAGGCTTCAAAACTCATCTTGTTGAAGCAATCACCAACTAATATCTTGCTAAATGATCTAAAACTAAACATCATAAGATAATTAGTAAACATAACTACATGAGTTAATCATCATCAAAACTAGAGTGGAAGGCCTCTGGGCCAACACTTAGCCGTGAAGCTAGAGCTAAAGCACTATGCGGTGATAAAAAGAACAGGACGTCATTCTATGTGCAATCCAATAGAACCTCTGCGCTGGATCGTTTAGGCCTAACTGGGTCTGACTTGCGGGAATTCTTGACAAGCAAACGGAAGTCAGAATCTTTTCAAACTTCTCCCTCCTATTGTCAATGAGTGGGATGTCAGTTGGTGACAGTCCATTCAGTCCATTGCCAGTTAGGACCAATCCCCGCCACTCCTCCAGGCTGACGATCAGTTTTTGATCGGCTGTTAGTGTAAACTCCGGTGAAACATCGCAAAAGGAGCATATCACGGGATCTGCCCTCTGCATCCGTTAACATGATCGAAGAGGACGAGAGCCGCGTAAGGACAGACGAGCGCCGCATGCCGCTCTCTCCAGTCTCCAGATCCGGATTATAGTCCGGGCCTTGGTCAAGTCTTGGTGCACGAAGAAGGCGTCTTTCGAAACACCAGATCTAGGGTTGCAATACCCTACAGTTCAGAACATGCATCCACCGAGGAATCTCAAAGAACTTAGAGGCTTATAAGGTAGACTAGCTTATATCAGAAGAATCATCGCAAATCTCTCAGGCTGCTATCAACCGTTCACCCGACTCATGAAAAAGGGTGTTTCCTTTGTATAGGATCAAGCTTGTCAGGAAGCTTACGAGGATATCAAGAGATATCTCACAAAACCTCCAGTCTTGGTAGCTCCCACATCAGGAAAACCATTCTTGCTTTATGTGAAAGCTATGGACCATTCTCTTGGTGTCCTGCTTGCTCAAAAAGATGACAATAGTCACGAATATGCTATTTATTATCTGAGCAGGACTCTGATAAGGGCGGAATTTTGCTATAATCCTATTGAGAAGGATTGCTTAGCTCTTGTCTTTACAGTTCAGAAGACACGACATTATTTGGTTGGCCAAACCATACATATCATTCCAGAGTGAATCCTTTGCGTCTTCTCATGATGAAGACAGGATCATTGAACTCAAGATTAGCTAAATGGGCGCTTCTTTTATCTCAATACGACATGCTCTTTATCCCTTAAAAGGCGGTTAAAGGCCAGACCCTCGCAGAGTTCTTGGCTGCTCATCCAGTTCTGGAATACTCAAAACTTCATGAAGACATTCCAGATGAAGTCTTTGAATCTAATATAACTTCAGAAAACGAAGTATGACAGATGTTCTTCGATGGAGCATCATGAATAGGCCCTAAAGGCAGGATCATTGCCAGCGTGGGGGTTGTGTTTATCTCTCCACAAAATCACGTCCTTTCTAGAGCATTTTCTCTGACCGAATCATGCTCCAATTATGTAGCAGAATATAATGCTCTACTCATTGGTCTTCAGCTCGTCCACGAAATGGGGGTACGCTACCTTGAAGCTTACGGCGATTCAAAACTGATTATCAATCAGGTTAAAGGCGAATATAAGGTCCGTCACGAGGATTTGGTGCCTTATTATCACACAGTCATCGAATTCGCTAATCTGTTTGATGGCTTTTACATCGGGCATGTATCTCGATCTTAGAATACTAAGGCGGATGCTCTTGCTGCATTGCAACAAGGCTAACTGATTGTTCTACATGTTTACATATTTTACCACTTCCATACTATGCATTTTGTAAATAATATGTGATTTCTTACCCATTTTCTCTCTATTTTTACAGGTCCACAACTTAAAAGAGAAGAAGCCAATTAATCACTTTAATTAGCAATAATTAAAGTGATTAAATCCATAATCCCAAAAGAGCCAAGATTTAAATTTGGATTCAGTTGAGATCTGCGCGCCCATTGAAGATTCCAGAAGGCCACGTGACTAACCAACTAACAACAAGATCGTAACAGAAAATCTGGGCTCAACGGCCCAGATTTTGCCGCAAATCTGGGGATTTTCCCGCGGATCTGCGGCCGTTTGGAAGCCGTTGGAGCCTGGATTTTGTGGTAACGGCCAGGACTCTCGAAGCTTCTCACTTATGGCTATAAATAGAGGACCAGAGCTGCACACGCAAAACAGAGAAGAGAGAGAAGAAAATAGGGGAAAATTCTTGTATTTTTGCTTTCTCCTAGATTTTTTAGACTTCATCTTCTTCCTCCTAGAGATCTTGACAAAGTGAGAGAGAGAGTGCTGTTTGAGAGCTTGTACCAAGGAAGTGACATTCTTGTGGCCAAGGAGTAATCAAAAGAGCTCCATTCATCTCTTTGCAAACTCTAGTATGCTTTACTTTACCTTGCTTTAAATTCTTGCTTTGATTCTAGTTCATCTCTATTGCTTGTGTTTTGTTGCTTTACTTCATGAATAGTTGTGTTGTTTGTAGTGTAATGGCTAGCTAAATCTTTATTGCATGGCTAGCTAAGAACTTGCCTAGCTAACTTCTATCTCCTTGGATGATGCTATCTTTATACTTGCATTGTGATCACTTCTATAACTTACCAAGAAAGTAGAGTTGATTTCTCTTGACAATTGCTTGTTCATACCACCTATGACTCATGTGTGCCTCATTTAGAGCCTTGTCTAGAACAAGAGCCTTTGATGGAACATGAAGATGGTTCACCTACATATGCTACTTGTAAGAACAACTTCCCTACTTCAAGCTACTAGTTGTTGTTATGTCTTGAATGTTTGAATGAACGTTGTATCTTCTTTTTAGCATCCTTGAGTGTCACTTCTAGATTTCATCAATTGAACATCTATCTAAGAGAGCCAATGACTCATTGTGAGGCTTCAAGCTAGAACAAGAGAACACTCATCTTCAAGAAGGTAAAGAACTTGAACAAACAAGCAAGTTATATCAATTGCCAATGAGTCAATACGAGGCAATAAAGCATCACCATTGAGTATAGTAAGTTAGCAATGAGGTAAAGTTAGCTAGCCATGTATCTTATCATCTAAAAGTTTTTCCAACACTTTCTTTACTAGTTTCTCTTTCTTTACAACACACTTCACACAAGTTCTTTTTGATTTCTTTTTCCATGATGTACACAATCACCACTTCTTTTCTTCTTGCACTTGTGTAATTACATAGAAGTTTCTTTGTCTTCTTGCTTCACTTGAAAACCGTAACGCTTCCATCGCTAGCTCTCCCGGAAGATCGACCCGGTATAGCCATTTACTATATCGGAGATTGGAAAGGGTAAATCAATCTTTAAATACATTTGTGAAGTGGACTTAGCACCAAGGTGGATTCTAACCTTCATCTCTTTGTTACATATTTGTGCTAATACTCTACACAACTCTTTTCCCAATCAATTTTTGGCGCCGTTGCCGGGGAGAGCAACGGTTTTTGGTTGAAAAGTGAAGAACTAATACGAAGTCTCTTCTCTGTTGCAGGTTACAGGTTGAAGAAACAGCAAATCTTGCATAGCAGTGACATATAAGCGGACCTGGGCCTCTACTCTCGAAAGCAGAGACCAGGATCCCTCCAAATTGCCGCAATTTCTGGGCTTTTGCCGCAGATTTGCGGCAAAGAGGAGATCACTACTTACAAATTTTCTGCAGGGCCTGCTTCTCTGCAAAATACAGCTGCTGCTATATTTTAAATTTTGTTTGCTTCACCTGATATCTGCTAATCAACAGTAAAAAACTTGTTGCAAAGTTAAAAATTGTTTAGACATTTGCATCTCTAGGCACGTGTCTTTTAATTTCTTTACTTTTACTGTTGAAGAGTGCGTGGGACAAGGTACGTAAGCATAGCATATAGACTAGGACTCACTCATTGTTTGATTTAATTATGCTTTGAGTGAACCTTGTTTGTTGATATCGTACACTTGCACTAATTGATTCTAAGGGCAAATCCCATAAAAAAGATAAGGTGGGGATTTTATCACCCCTTCCTTAGCCCACAAACTATTTTCCCCACGTACTCACAATCCTAAGCTTCTAACTAAAAATTGCTAGACGTTGGCCCTAGGGACATCCGGACTCACTTAGGAGATTATCCTAAGGGGGAAAAGTGTTAGAAAGTGACTTTTGTAAAATCGGTGTCTAGGAAAGGGGTTGAGGGCCGAAAGCCCGAAGGTTGTTGGTTACTTAATTAAGGAACGTCTCTGACGGAAAACCTCCCAACAACTTTACCCTTCCCTGGCCGATTTGCTTATAGTCAAAGTCCACACCAAACCTCCTGTGGACGATCTATCGTTAGGAGTCGTCTAGGTCCAGGAAACCTAGAAAGCTTGGATTGATTTTTTTTTCTTTTTCTTGATTGTTATTTTTCATTTTTCCGCTTGTGTGAAAGGTGCACGTTGATTGTGTAATTGTATGCAAGAGTGGTATAGAGATCCTAATTCTGCGAGGCTTGTGAGAGTTCCTACACTGCCACATACACCACCACTCGACACAATCATGACTGCCAACGTGTCGTTGCAAGACAAGTTCTATCCTATCCGCACATCACTTCCATCTTGTATTCTCCTCCCAAATACTAATGGAAATAATTTTGAGTTGAAGCCCCAGTTCATAAACACACTTCCACGATTCCATGGCCTTGAATCTGAGGATGCATACTTCTTCATCCGAGAGTTTGAAGAAGTATGCCTTATGATGAGGATTTCCCAGCTTACCGATGATGCTGTCAGACTTAGATTCATCCCCTTTGCACTTAAGGATATCGCTAAGAAGTGGCTTTATAATCTCCCAGTTAGCTCGATTTCTTCTTGGGATGATTTTGTTAAGGTCTTTCTTAAAAAGTTTTATCCTATCCATAAGACAGCCATTATGAGGAAAAATAATGCAGTTCAAACAAGAAGCCAATGAACCGTTTTGGAAGTATTTTGAGCGCTTCAAAGACCTAGTAGCCCTGTGTCCCCATCACGGTATAGAAAAATGGCGTCAGTGCCAGATTATCTATGATGGGCTTGATTATCAGACTAAGACGCTCCTTGAAACCATGTGTCAAGGAGAATTTTTAAAGAAGGATGAAGATCAGGGTTGGGATCTTTTTGAGGCCTTAGCGGAAAAGACAATCCAGTGGGAGTCATGTCCTGAGAAACCCACACCCACAACTTCCAGAACTGGTTTACATTCTATAGGATCCTCGATAGCTGCAGAAGCTAAGATAACTCAGTTGATGAAGAGGATTGAATTGCTAGAGTCCAGGGAAAACTCTGCTGTGAATCAGGTCAACCCATCACCTGTGGATAATCCGGGTTGTACCTACTGCCATGATCTGAATCATCTGTTTGAGGAGTGTCCAATTTATCAAACTCAAATGTTTCAGGAGAGTACAAATGCCGCATACACCAGACCCACTTACAATCCTTACTCCAAAACCTATAATCCTGGATGGCGTAATCATCCAAACTTCTCTTGGAGTCAGTCTGGACCTGAGCAGCCGAGACAACCATTTCCACAACAATACCCTGCTCAGTCTCATCCACCAACTTATCACCAGAACCCACCAAATGTTCATTCATACCAGAGCCCCCCAAGATTCCAATCCTATCAAAATCCTGTGCCATACCAAGCAAATTTTCAACCCCAGTATCAACAACATCTACCACCTAATCCTTCAGACAAGAAAATTTCTGAGTTAGAGAAAATGATAGAGACCTTATCTAAGACCCAAGCTGCAATGATGAACAATCAGCAGCAGGACATGAACAAATTGCAAATTCAGATAGGGCAATTGGCTAACTCTTTGACTGACAGACAAAAAGGAATGCTACCTAGCCAACCTGTGCCCAATCCCAAAGCCCATTTTCCTCTGCACGAAGTTGAAGACTTGGGACCCAGCCAAAGCCAATGTCAAGCCATTCAAATCCTTAGGTCTGGGAAACATGTAGATAATAAGGTTTCAAATCATTCTCCCAAATCTGTGCCAATGCCACCACCTTCTGTTCCAATCCAGCCTTTGCAAGATATTCCTTCATCAAGCACACAACCATCCACGTCCCAGTCTAAAGGAAAAGAGAAAGTTGATGAGCAAACATATAAGCCTGTTGTCCCATTCCCAAATAGGCTTACAAATCATAAAATGAATGCTCACATGGAGAAGATAAGAGAGATATTTAACCAAGTACAAATCAATGTCCCTCTCTTAGATGCCATTCAACAAGTCCCATCCTACGCCAAGTTTTTGAAAGAAATGTGTACTAAAAAGAGAAAAGCAAATGTCCCTAAGAAAGTCTTTTTGGCTTCCAACTTAAGTGAACTGCTCAATGGTCCGATCCCTGTGAAGTACAAAGATCCAGGGAGCCCTACCATTTCTTGTATCATAGGGCAGACCACCATAAATAGGGCTTTGCTAGACTTGGGCGCGAGCATCAATCTTCTCCCCTTTTCCGTATATCAGCAGTTAGGGTTAGGCAACCTTCGTCCTACCCAGATGACTATTCAGTTGGCTGATCGCTCTGTAAAGATTCCCAAGGGGGAAATTACAGATGTTTTGATACGGGTCGGGGAATCATTTACCCCGTGGATTTTGTTGTTTTAGAAACACAGCCCGTACAAAATCACAGAGCGCAAACACCTGTCATTCTCGGATGTCCTTTCTTAGCCACCGCAAATGCAATAATCAATTGCCGAAATGGATCGATGCGGTTAACGTTCGGAGATATGACGAAAGAGGTGAATGTCTTCCATCTGGGGAAGCAGCCAAGGGATGTGAGCAATGAGTCTTTTGATGTGAACTTGATTGAAGGATTGACCAGTGAACATGTGGAGGAAATTGAGTATGAGTCTGAAGAAGAGTTTGAGTTGGAGTCGGATGACCTAACTCTTGATCAGATTGTTGGATCAACTGTTGAAAAGACTACTAATTCCACACCTATTCTTCCCTTGCACCATGAGCAACCTGTTATAGATCCTGTCCCTTCTTCTGAGCTTAAAGCTCTTCCCAATCATCTCAAGTACAAGTACTTGGATGAGAAGGAATCCTTTCCGGTAATCATTGCATCAAATCTTACTGAGCAACAAGAAGAGGACCTTCTGACTGTGTTAAGGGAAAATAGAGAGGCCATTGGTTGGACCATGGCTGATATCAAAGGGATTAGTCCTTCCATTGTTCAACATAGAATTCATCTGACGGAAGATGCTAAGCCGAAAAGAGACCCACAGCGGAGACTTAACCCCATTATGCAAGAAGCTGTTAGATCTGAGATTTTGAAACTATTGGACAATGGGATTATCTATCCCATATCTGATAGTCAATGGGTAAGTCCAGTCCACGCTGTGCCTAAGAAAGCTGGATTTACTGTGGTGGAGAATGAGAATAAAGAATTGATACAAACACGTCTTCCAACGAAGATTCGAGTTTGTATTGATTACAGGAAGTTAAACACCGCCACACGTAAGGACCACTTTCCACTTCCATTCATCGATCAAATGTTGGAGAGATTGGCGGGACACGAGTATTACTGTTTCCTGGATGGATATTCAGGATATAACCAAATCCCAATCGCTCTTGAGGATCAAGATAAGACTACCTTCACCTGTCCCTTTGGAACATTTGCTTACCGTAGGATGCCCTTCGGCCTTTGCAATGCTCCAGCAACGTTTCAACGTTGCATGTTGAGCCTGTTCTCGGACATGGTGGAGAAATTTTGGAAATTTTCATGGATGACTTTTCAATTTATGGGGATTCTTTTGAGCAATGCTTGTACCATCTGAAGCTGGTTTTACAACGATGCATGGAGAAAAATTTGACACTTAACTGGGAAAAGTGTCATTTCATGGTCAAGCAAGGAATCGTACTTGGGCACAAGGTATCACGAATAGGAATTGAGGTGGACAAATCTAAGGTGGAAGTCATAATGAAGCTCACTGAACCACAATGCTTAAAGGACATTAGATCATTCTTAGGGCACGCTGGTTTCTATAGAAGATTCATTCAAGGGTTTAGCAACATTGCAAGACCTTTGACAAATCTCTTAGGGAAGGATGTACCCTTTATCTTTGATGAAGAATGTCGAAAGTCATGGAAAGAGCTTAAAAGTAGACTTGTCTCTGCACCGATCATATCTGCACCAGATTGGACCAAGCCGTTTGAGATTATGTATGACGCCTCTGACTTTGCTATAGGCGCTGTTTTAGGACAGCGTATTGATAATAGGCAACACGTGATCTATTATGCTAGCAGAACGCTAAACGATGCCCAACTCAATTACACGACCACTGAAAAGGAATTTTTAGCGATTGTATTTGCGTTGGAGAAATTCCGTCAATATCTGCTAGGGTCCAGGACTATAATTTTCACTGATCACTCCGCCCTTAAATACTTGATGCAAAAGAAGGATGCTAAGGCAAGACTGATTCGTTGGATACTTCTTTTGCAAGAGTTTGATTTGGAGATAAAAGATAAAAAGGGCGTTGAGAACGTGGTAGCAGATCATTTGTCAAGAATCCCGAATGCACCTAAAGAGAGAATACCGATTAACGATGATTTTCCTGACGAGCATATTTTTGAGATGTGTGGAGAGCCCTGGTATGCTGATATAGTGAATTACCTTGCTACCAGGCAAATACCTTCTCATTGGTCAGGACAAGAAAAACACCGTTTTCTGCGCCAAATGCGGTTCTTCTTTTGGGATGAACCGTATTTATTTAAATACTGTCCTGACCAAATCATACGTAGATGCCTTCCTGAGGATGAACATCAGAGCGTTTTGACATTCTGTCACAAGTTAGCTTGCGGTGGCATTTTGGTCCACGGAAAACTGCTGAGAAAGTGCTCCAGAGTGGATTCTACTGGCCCACTCTCTTTAAGGATGCATATAATTTCTGCAAGCTTTGTGACAAGTGTCAAATGACGGGTTGTATCACACAAAGAGACATGATGCCCCTCACACCCATCTTGGAAGTCGAAATTTTCGACCTCTGGGGCATCGATTTTATGGGACCCTTTCCTCTGTCCTACGGTCACCAGTACATTTTGGTAGCCGTAGATTATGTTTCCAAATGGGCTGAAGCTATTCCAACACGGACAAATGACAACCATGTTGTCATCAAGTTTTTAAGAGAGCACATCATCTCTCGCTTCGGAGCCCCCCGTGCGATAATAAGCGATAATGGGAGTCATTTTTGCAATAGGGCTTTTGAAGCCTTGTTGCGTAAATACTCTATCACTCATAAGTTGTCCACGGCTTATCATCCTCAAACCAATGGGCAAGTTGAAGTTACAAATAGACAGATAAAACTCATTTTGGAGAAAACTGTAGGACAGAACCGTAAGGATTGGTCCATCAAACTAACTGATGCCTTATGGGCATACAGGACCGCTTACAAGACTGTCCTCGGTATGTCTCCATATCGAGTTATTTTTGGGAAACCTTGTCACTTGCCCGTTGAGTTAGAACACCGTGCAATGTGGGCTTTAAAGCAGCTGAATTTAGATATGGATAAAGCCGGTGTTCTAAGGAAGTTGCAGCTATCCGAGCTTGAAGAATTAAGAAATGAAGTATACGACAACGCTCGGATCACGAAGCACAGAGCCAAGCTGTTTCATGATAGATCTATTCACAGGAAATCTTTGTTCCTGGATAGAAGGTTCTGTTATACAATTCAAGACTCCACCTTTTCCCTGGTAAGTTGAGAACCAGGTGGTCAGGGCCTTTCATTGTTCACAAAGTTTTTTCCCACGGTGCAATTGCGATTCTTGACCCGACTAATGGCAACACATTCACTGTGAACGGTCAACGTCTAAAGCCATTTCTTACCACGGAAGTCATGTCACACGAAGTTCAAGAATTGGATCTGTTTGATCCAGTTTATTTGTGACAATTCCATCTGTATATTTTCCCTTGCATTTTTCCTGCATATCATTTTAGGATCACACTTGTAAATAATTTTCTTTTACATTTTTTGTAAATAATAAAAAAAATTAAATTAGGGATTTTTGTGTATATAAAGTTTCACATTCTTAGGATTTTCTCTTCCATAGGATTCCTTTACTTTCAAATTCCTTTGACCTAGGGTAGTAAATAGAACTTTGACCTAGGGATAAAATTGGAAAAGTCCCTTTACCCATCCCCTATAAAAACTCTCCTCACTTACTTTTCTCCCTCAAACGCAGAATCCCTTCAGATCTACAACTCTTCTTCCACAGCCAACCTCTGCCGATTTTCCCTTCACCAGATCTTTCAGATCTGCCGCAAAAAGCCTTTTCTTGCCGAGATTCCACCGCATTCTGGCCACTTCTGGTGCTCAGAAAAATTCTGTCTGGACTCATTTTCTCTACTGGTGGCAGATCCAGAGAAACTCTTCAAGACTTTGTCCAGGGTGACTTCTGCACTACTGTTTTGGATTTCCCCCTACGATATCCGGGGGTGGTTTGCAATTTTCTCTCTCAAAATCCTTTGCTTTACAATTCATTAGCATATATGGCACCAAATTTATATGTGGAGAGGGATTTTTTAGTACTTATGAATGAAAGTGGGGGATATGGGCATATTTTTGTGGACAGAATACGTTCATGGAGTTGGTACTCTTTAGTTTATGATGACAGACAGTGACCACAATACATACTATTGCCCTGAGCTTGTCACTATATTTTACAATGCAATTGATCCTGCATCTGTGCACCATGACACATACCAATTTGTATCTCACATGCCATTTGGTGACGTCTTTGTCACCATTCCACTTATTGCTCAATGCACTCATGTCCCCAGTTATCCCCACCATAGCGACCCTCTTCCATTAATAGATTACATGCCTATCATGGGGGCTCGCTGTACAATTCAGGATCGTGGGCTCAAAGCCAACACGACCTTTCGAAATGTTCATTGCATTGGACGTTGGGTCCAACGCAACATTTTTGGAATTGAGCACCAATCTTCCTTTAACAGACCCGTGTTACAGGTAATTCATGATTTAATGACACACAACCACACGGTCTGTTTGAATAGGGCCATCTTCCGTGCCATTCTTGATAATTCCTCCCGCACTCGGGGTGCGAAGCATTCCCATGCCATATTAATCACACGTCTGTGTAAACATTTCCTAACAGACGCTGTCTTTAATTCATTTGACCAAGTGCCTGTTACTGTAGAGAGGCCCACAAGCTCGTATAATGGCTGCTTGCACGCACTTTGGACACCTCTTGCTCAGCCTGAAAATGAACCTGTGGGGCTTGATTCGGAGGAAAGTTTGGAAGAAATTGATGAGCCCCAATTTTGGAGGCAGGAACCCCCCACTGATACACGAGCCTTCATGTCCACCATCTGGAAGGGCATGAAGAAGATTTTCAAGGGGCAAGTGCGGCTTAGGAAGAAGGTCGAGGAGCAATCCTCTCGACTAAGTAGTATGGAGGCCGCGTTGAGGAGATCGCAGTCGGCTGGACCTAGCTCCACCGCGGGTCCAAAACGACAGAGGGAGTAGTTTTGTCCTTTACCTATTTCATGCATCATTTCATATCGCATACATTGAGGACAATGCATGAGATAGGTATGGGGGGGTAGATGCTGACATAGGATTTTTCATTTTATTTTTAGGATTTTTCATTTTCTTTTTAGGTTTTTACTTTTCTTTGTAGATTTTCTATTTCTTGTTAGATTTTATTTTCTTTTAGAAAAATAAAAAAATATATATAAAAAAAAACCTTTTTGAAATACGAGACAAAGTTTTGATCTATTTTTAAGAAATTAAGATGTATCTTAGAAATTAAGAAAGCCTAATTATGACATCTTAAACCTAGTTGAAATAATAGATCTTGTTTGAAATTATAGGCTAAGTAAGTAAAATTGGGGAGATATTTTTATCTTGAATTTTAGCCTTAGATAGTAAGCACTTCACATTTACACAATTTTTGGGATGGAAACAAAGACCTAAAATGCCATAAAATAAAAAAAAAAAGAATAAAAAATCACTTATTAAGCTGGATAACTATGCCTCAAGAAGCATGGTTACTCACGCCTAACGGTGAAAAATATCACTCATTAAGCTGGAAAATTATGCCTCAAGAAGCATAATGATTCACGCCTAACGGTGATCAAAAAGAATAATCCCCTTTAGTTTTTGTGACCTTTTTCACTCGAGTCCTTTAACCCGAGGGATGTTTTCTCATCTGGTGCCCTAGAACCCTCTGGTTTGGAGTCATCGGTTATAGGCTCGCTACATGGGTGAACTAGAAAGCCTAAGAAAACTAAGGGAAGAAGAAAAAAAAAGAAGAAGAATAAATAATGGCTTTATGGTTGGAGTTGAAATCCCAGAAATCTTCACTGTCACGGTGTGCATACTATCTAGGTTTTATGAAAGATAAAATATTCAATCCAATTTTGAATTCTTACCTTAATTAAAAACAAGATCTTGCATGGAGACTAAGTTTAAGGAAGAATGATTATAGGTGGACTTATGACCTTAGATCACTTATATTTTTGCAAAAATAGTTCGAAAACATGTCTCTCTTTCAAAATGCATTTTCAAAACACTAACATTTGTTTTTTTTTTTTATGGATTTTGTGGGTGCAATCCGCTGAAAACCCTCAGGAGACAACACTCCTCCTCTAGGGTAACCTAGAGGTTTAACGGCTTGTTGCACGTGCTCAGTGCAATCGTGTCACCTACGAAAGTGGTGTAATAAATTAGTTAGGATTTTATTTTTCTTTCTTTTTCTTTCTTTTTGCTCGAGGACGAGCAAAAGCTAGGTATGGGGGTGTGATTGTTCTACATGTTTACATATTTTACCACTTTCATACTATGCATTTTGTAAATAATATGTGATTTCTTACCCATTTTCTCTCTATTTTTACAGGTCCACAACTTAAAAGAGAAGAAGCCAATTAATCACTTTAATTAGCAATAATTAAAGTGATTAAATCCATAATCCCAAAAGAGCCAAGATTTAAATTTGGATTCAGTTGAGATCCGCGCGCCCATTGAAGATTCCAGAAGGCCACGTGGCTAACCAACTAACAACAAGATCGTAACAGAAAATCTGGGCTCAACGGCCCAGATTTTGCCGCAAATCTCGGGATTTTCCAGCGGATCTGCGGCCGTTTGGAAGCCGTTGGAGCCCGGATTTTGTGGTAACGGCCAGGACTCTCGAAGCTTCTCACTTATGGCTATAAATAGAGGACCAGAGCTGCACACGCAAAACAGAGAAGAGAGAGAAGAAAATAGGGGAAAATTCTTGTATTTTTGCTTTCTCCTAGATTTTTTAGACTTCATCTTCTTCCTCCTAGAGATCTTGACAAAGTGAGAGAGAGAGTGCTGTTTGAGAGCTTGTACCAAGGAAGTGACATTCTTGTGGCCAAGGAGTAATCAAAAGAGCTCCATTCATCTCTTTGCAAACTCTAGTATGCTTTACTTTACCTTGCTTTAAATTCTTACTTTGATTCTAGTTCATCTCTATTGCTTGTGTTTTGTTGCTTTACTTCATGAATAGTTGTGTTATTTGTAGTGTAATGGCTAGCTAAATCTTTATTGCATGGCTAGCTAAGAACTTGCCTAGCTAACTTCTATCTCCTTGGATGATGCTATCTTTATACTTGCATTGTGATCACTTCTATAACTTACCAAGAAAGTAGAGTTGATTTCTCTTGACAATTGCTTGTTCATACCACCTATGACTCATGTGTGCCTCATTTAGAGCCTTGTCTAGAACAAGAGCCTTTGATGGAACATGAAGATGGTTCACCTACATATGCTACTTGTAAGAACAACTTCCCTACTTCAAGCTACTAGTTGTTGTTATGTCTTGAATGTTTGAATGAACGTTGTATCTTCTTTTTAGCATCCTTGAGTGTCACTTCTAGATTTCATCAATTGAACATCTATCTAAGAGAGCCAATGACTCATTGTGAGGCTTCAACTAGAACAAGAGAACACTCATCTTCAAGAAGGTAAAGAACTTGAACAAACAAGCAAGTTATATCAATTGCCAATGAGTCAATACGAGGCAATAAAGCATCACCATTGAGTATAGTAAGTTAGCAATGAGGTAAAGTTAGCTAGCCATGTATCTTATCATCTAAAAGTTTTTCCAACACTTTCTTTACTAGTTTCTCTTTCTTTCAACACACTTCACACAAGTTCTTTTTGATTTCTTTTTCCATGATGTACACAATCACCACTTCTTTTCTTCTTGCACTTGTGTAATTACATAGAAGTTTCTTTGTCTTCTTGCTTCACTTGAAAACCGTAACGCTTCCATCGCTAGCTCTCCCGGAAGATCGACCCGGTATAGCCATTTACTATATCGGAGATTGGAAAGGGTAAATCAATCTTTAAATACATTTGTGAAGTGGACTTAGCACCAAGGTGGATTCTAACCTTCATCTCTTTGTTACATATTTGTGCTAATACTCTACACAACTCTTTTCCCAATCAATTTTTGGCGCCGTTGCCGGGGAGAGCAACGATTTTTGGTTGAAAAGTGAAGAACTAATACGAAGTCTCTTCTCTGTTGCAGGTTACAGGTTGAAGAAACAGCAAATCTTGCATAGCAGTGACATATAAGCGGACCTGGGCCTCTTCTCTCGAAAGCAGAGACCAGGATCCCTCCAAATTGCCGCAATTTCTGGGCTTTTGCCGCAGATTTGCGGCAAAGAGGAGATCACTACTTACAAATTTTCTGCAGGGGCTGCTTCTCTGCAAAATACAGCTGCTGCTATATTTTAAATCTTGTTTGCTTCACCTGATATCTGCTAATCAACAGTAAAAAACTTGTTGCAAAGTTAAAAATTGTTTAGACATTTGCATCTCTAGGCACGTGTCTTTCAATTTCTTTACTTTTACTGTTGAAGAGTGCGTGGGACAAGGTACGTAAGCATAGCATATAGACTAGGACTCACTCATTGTTTGATTTAATTATGCTTTGAGTGAACCTTGTTTGTTGATATCGTACACTTGCACTAATTGATTCTAAGGGCAAATCCCATAAAAAAGATAAGGTGGGGATTTTATCACCCCTTCCTTAGCCCACAAACCATTTTCCCCACGTACTCACAATCCTAAGCTTCTAACTAAAAATTGCTAGACGTTGGCCCTAGGGACATCCGGACTCACTTAGGAGATTATCCTAAGGGGGAAAAGTGTTGGAAAGTGACTTTTGTAAAATCGGTGTCTAGGAAAGGGGTTGAGGGCCGAAAGCCCGAAGGTTGTTGGTTACTTAATTAAGGAACGTCTCTGACGGAAAACCTCCCAACAACTTTACCCTTCCCTGGCCGATTTGCTTATAGTCAAAGTCCACACCAAACCTCCTGTGGACGATCTATCGTTAGGAGTCGTCTAGGTCCAGGAAACCTAGAAAGCTTGGATTGATTTTTTTTTCTTTTCTTGATTGTTATTTTTCATTTTTCCGCTTGTGTGAAAGGTGCACGTTGATTGTGTAATTGTATGCAAGAGTGGTATAGAGATCCTAATTCTGCGAGGCTTGTGAGAGTTCCTACACTGCCACATACACCACCACTCGACACAATCATGACTACCAACGTGTCGTTGCAAGACAAGTTCTATCCTATCCGCACATCACTTCCATCTTGTATTCTCCTCCCAAATACTAATGGAAATAATTTTGAGTTGAAGCCCCAGTTCATAAACACACTTCCACGATTCCATGGCCTTGAATCTGAGGATGCATACTTCTTCATCCGAGAGTTTGAAGAAGTATGCCTTATGATGAGGATTTCCCAGCTTACCGATGATGCTGTCAGACTTAGATTCATCCCCTTTGCACTTAAGGATATCGCTAAGAAGTGGCTTTATAATCTCCCAGTTTGCTCGATTTCTTCTTGGGATGATTTCGTTAAGGTCTTTCTTAAAAGTTTTATCCTATCCATAAGACAGCCATTATGAGGAAGAATATAATGCAGTTCAAACAAGAAGCCAATGAACCGTTTTGGAAGTATTTTGAGCGCTTCAAAGACCTAGTAGCCCTGTGTCCCCATCACGGTATAGAAAAATGGCGTCAGTGCCAGATTATCTATGATGGGCTTGATTATCAGACTAAGACGCTCCTTGAAACCATGTGTCAAGGAGAATTTTTAAAGAAGGATGAAGATCAGGGTTGGGATCTTTTTGAGGCCTTAGCGGAAAAGACAATCCAGTGGGAGTCATGTCCTGAGAAACCCACACCCACAACTTCCAGAACTGGTTTACATTCTATAGGATCCTCGATAGCTGCAGAAGCTAAGATAACTCAGTTGATGAAGAGGATTGAATTGCTAGAGTTCAGGGAAAACTCTGCTGTGAATCAGGTCAACCCATCACCTGTGGATAATCCGGGTTGTACCTACTGCCATGATCTGAATCATCTGTTTGAGGAGTGTCCAATTTATCAAACTCAAATGTTTCAGGAGAGTACAAATGCCGCATACACCAGACCCACTTACAATCCTTACTCCAAAACTGTAACGCCCCGATCCCGGCGATACGGGGACGTCACTGCGACGTATATACGCAGGTCAGAAAGTGCCCCCACGTATATACGCTAAGCATCAGTACAAACAAGAATCAGAGTACGGAAGCATATGGTGCATTATACATTCCAACACATATATATACAATCCCAGAGTTATCACCAGAGGTGATGAATATTACAATAATAATACATCACAGATATGCGCAAATGCGAGAATACAAAAGATATACATATATGAACAGTATAAAAGAGTGTCCACATACGCGTATACAAGGAATGTACAAGTGTGAATAGAAAAAGGGCACTCACGAGTTTGCTAAGAGGAAACTCGAGAGGCATACAGGGGGCCTGGAAGGATGTGGCTCTGGACGGTAGGCTGGAGATCCACGCTACCGCTGCGCCACTCTGAGCAGCAACGGGGAGAATCCACACGCTCCGGGCTCCATAACCTGGACATGAGAATCCAGGGGAGTCAGTGAAACTCCCCAGGCGAGTATGATATGATGCCAGGTGGCGAGCCAGGATGAGTACAAGTGTCAAGTACCGAAGACAGGAGGGTTAGAACACAAGTGAAATATATATGAACAAGTATAACATAATATCCATAAAACAGGAAATCCAAGGTAAAGCTGATCATAAGCAAAAGTGATTGTATACGCTTATGTCACGGTCCCATGAGACTAATACATCGAAGGAATAATCCAAACAAGGAAACCCTCATCTATATACCTTTATCTCATGCCACAGAAACCCAAGCGTATAGAATCAGAGTTGCAAATCATATAACAGTCAAACGGGAATACATATCGGAAATCATAACATGCATAGCAAGTGTAGCAGGAATCAATAACTGGAATCTATTATTATTATTATTACTTGTCTGACCCATATATCTAGGTATGTGACCTGGTGTACGGCCAACCCACATACATCCATATATAAGCAAGCCAAGGGTTGTTAACGGAAGTAGATGGAGAACTGATAACACTTCTTATAGTAGTTCCCATTCACCTGGAAACAGTTTTGGAGGTCAAAAATCCCCCTATTCAGTAAACAGATTCACTACCGCCAGTATATATATATATATACATATATATATACTTATATTACACCTACTATAAGCAAGGTATCATTCCGGCATCCATCACTTCCTCCCATACCCATACAAGTTGTCCTTTTTATAGCTTATGAACATAATTATCAGATTTCGGGAATGAGCAATATCATAACAGTAATACATAACAGTGATCAGTACATAACAGTAATCAGGTACTACATTCCCTCTATCGTGATAATTATAAGAATCGGTGTATCATGCTTGGTGTCAAGAGATAGCATGATAAATGGTGATGTATATCAAGTAACATGCATAACAATGGATTGATAATAAGTCTGGGTAAGTCATGACATAACAAGAGGGTCTAGCAAGGTAGTGGCATGTCAGGTGGTCAGGTGATAACATACTGGGAGTTAGGTGATATACATGTGTTAAAAGGGAGCATACAACTAACAAGTCTGAAGCAATGACAAGTAGTAACATGGAAGTGACTCAAAGCCCAACGACCACGAAGGGTCGGCCACGCATGGTAAACGATAAAGAAGTAAGAATATCATAAGCATGGTACAAGCACAAGATGAAGGTACCATAATACAAGCAATGTAGTGCAATACATGAATATGGAAATAAGAAGCGAAATACTTATCGACCGATGAAACGGGAAACTCAAATAGAGGCGAGACTACTCGCATACATGAAAGTAGCGAGTGAGAATACTCGCCTAAACCTCAAAGCGCCGAAAGATCCGAAATCCACGAGATCCGGGGCACGCCATAAACTATGATATATATATGTAGAGTGAAGAGGAGAGAGAAAGAGAGAAGTGAAGATGATGTTAGTCAAGATACAAGTCAAGAAGTATAATATACAACATATAAACCAAGTATAAGATCCAAGTTTGAGAAGGTAAATAACTGTAACAAACAGACAGAATTAGTCGACTAGGGTAGGATGAGTAGTCGACTAATAAAGGGTTAGTCGACTAACAGTCTGGTATAGTCGACTAATACTGGGTTCCAGAGAGTTGATATTCTGATTTAGGAAAAGTTAGTCGACTAGGGTCATATGGGTGTAGTCGACTAAGGATCTATAGTCGACTAGGATCTAAGGTAAGTCGACTAATACTGTGTTTCAGAAAAAGCTACGTTTCAGCTAAGGGTTTCTAGTCGACTAGGTTCTAGGTTAAGTCGACTAATCGACTGGAAACAGCATACAGAACAGGTTTTCTAGGGTTTGTGTTTGATGATCCAAAAATCATAAATTGAAGACACAATTGAACATGATGGGTAAACTTAAGCATACTAAGAAATAACCAAGTATAGGTGATGAAAATTACTCACATGGATTGGTTGATTGGAAGAGGATGATGAAGAGGAAGAAGATGGGTTTGGTGTTGGAGTTTATGACCTTGTGGTTGCTTCCATGGTGATGAAGGAGGAAGAAGATGAAGCTAAAGTGTTGGAGTAGTTGTTGAGGTGGTGGAGATGAAGAGGAATTGGAGATGGTGAAGGCTAGGGCTTTGGTGAAGAGAAGAGAAGAGAAGAGAAGAGAAGAAAGAGAAAGTTGAAGTGAGAATGAATAAAGAAAGGAGAAGAAAAGTATTTATAGGTTTTGACTTTTGTGAAGGAGGTGCAAATATGATAGAAGAGAGGGGGGTTTTTGTAAAGTGGGGAGGTGAGGTGAGTATCCTTCTCTTGGCCACTTGGCCGGCCATGGGAGAGAGAGAGAATGAGATATTTGTGGTGGAGATATCTTGGTGGAAGTTGGTGGAAGAAAAAGGAATTTTGGGATTTTGGAAAATAGGAAAAGCTAGGCTTGTGGAGGAAGGAAAGAAATAAAGGAAAAGGAAAAATGGAAAAGAAATTATAATGAGAAGATATTTTCTTGGGAAAGAAGATGAAAATAATGGAAGTGGCGGATTCCCGGGATTCAGTTGCGGATGCGGAGATCTTTCGGGAAAACACCGGAATCGTCCGAAATTCAAGTATCTCGGAACGACCCGAAATAATTACCAAAAATCAATAATAATATATAAAGACCAATAGTGAAATCCGTTTGAAGAAATACTTTATAGTTTTAAAACTAAAAATCCCGGAACCAGTTATCTACCGACTCCGATGGAATTTTCATAAAATCATAAAATCCTCAGAAAAAGAATGTAGGTAGAAAATATGATTCTAAGGAATAATGTCTAAAGAATTATTTAGAAATTCCAAACCGTTCAAGAATTAAAAATCCAGGAATCGGTCAGCGGCACTGGCCGACACCGGTTTTGAAGACTTTCATTTTAATTCCAGAAAAATCTAGAAAATCATAGAAAATATATAATATTGGAAGGTGATATTTAAAACTAAAATCGGTCAATTCTAATTATCAGAATGTCTAAATCGAGTAATACTCTAGGATCGGGCCTTCGGTTCAGACTAGGGCTGACTCCGAATCCACGAATCCAAATCCAAGACGAAACAATCATATAAGGAATTCATAATACAGAATAAATACAGGAAACAAATCGAAAAAATACGACCGAAAATCTGAATACGCAACTAAGTACGTATTCCGGGAACGGGGTATTACAATCCACCCACCTTACAAAAAATTGCGTCCTCGCAATTTCGTTAAGGGGTAAATTGAATACAAAGGGGACAGCGGTGGAATTTATACCAATTAAGATATGAAGCACTAGAGGTAGGGCTCTCAAGTCAACTGAATAATAATCATACTCTGCATTTCCGGCTGATGATGTCGTGGCTGTGTAATAAATCTTTAGAATAATGCTGAATAATACTGATGATGTCGTGGCTGTGAAATAATTGAATACTGATGATGTCGTGGCTGTGTAATAAAGAAAACCCCGAAAATCCTGAGCATAGTAAAGAAGACCGATAATTAAGAATCCGACTGCTGTCCTCTGAAAGATAGCCAGATCAAGATCGATCTGGAGAATACCAAGCTTCATAGAATTGGCCGAAGAGATCACATAATAGCTTCATTCTGAACCAGCCACTACCTCTCTAGTCTAGTCATATCTTAAAATAGTATAAGGATTCATAAAACCAAAACAGGGAAAGGATAGGAGGAATTTGGAATCAAAGGAAAGATAGTCAAGAATAGATAACTCTGCACTTGTAGTTGGAATGTATAACCAAGACTCATGTATTCCAGTTGCAAATTTCATTACCATTAATTTGCCCTCTGGACGTACTGAGGAAGTTAGAGCCTAAGCTCTGATACCAACCTGTAACGCCCCGATCCCGGCGATACGGGACGTCACTGCGACGTATATACGCAGGTCAGAAAGTGCCCCCACGTATATACGCTAAGCATCAGTACAAACAAGAATCAGAGTACGGAAGCATATGGTGCATTATACATTCCAACACATATATATACAATCACAGAGTTATCACCAGAGGTGATGAATATTACAATAATAATACATCACAGATATGCGCAAATGCGAGAATACAAAAGATATACATATATGAACAGTATAAAAGAGTGTCCACATACGCGTATACAAGGAATGTACAAGTGTGAATAGAAAAAGGGCACTCACGAGTTTGCTAAGAGGAAACTCGAGAGGCATACAGGGGGCCTGGAAGGATGTGGCTCTGGACGGTAGGCTGGAGATCCACGCTACCGCTGCGCCACTCTGAGCAGCAACGGGGAGAATCCACACGCTCCGGGCTCCATAACCTGGACATGAGAATCCAGGGGAGTAAGTGAAACTCCCCAGGCGAGTATGATATGATGCCAGGTGGCGAGCCAGGATGAGTACAAGTGTCAAGTACCGAAGACAGGAGGGTTAGAACACAAGTGAAATATATATGAACAAGTATAACATAATATCCATAAAACAGGAAATCCAAGGTAAAGCTGATCATAAGCAAAAGTGATTGTATACGCTTATGTCACGGTCCCATGAGACTAATACATCGAAGGAATAATCCAAACAAGGAAACCCTCATCTATATACCTTTATCTCATGCCACAGAAACCCAAGCGTATAGAATCAGAGTTGCAAATCATATAACAGTCAAACGGGAATACATATCGGAAATCATAACATGCATAGCAAGTGTAGCAGGAATCAATAACTGGAATCTATTATTATTATTATTACTTGTCTGACCCATATATCTAGGTATGTGACCTGGTGTACGGCCAACCCACATACATCCATATATAAGCAAGCCAAGGGTTGTTAACGGAAGTAGATGGAGAACTGATAACACTTCTTATAGTAGTTCCCATTCACCTGGAAACAGTTTTGGAGGTCAAAAATCCCCCTATTCAGTAAACAGATTCACTACCGCCAGTATATATATATATACATATATATATACTTATATTACACCTACTATAAGCAAGGTATCATTCCGGCATCCATCACTTCCTCCCATACCCATACAAGTTGTCCTTTTTATAGCTTATGAACATAATTATCAGATTTCGGGAATGAGCAATATCATAACAGTAATACATAACAATGATCAGTACATAACAGTAATCAGGTACTACATTCCCTCTATCGTGATAATTATAAGAATCGGTGTATCATGCTTGGTGTCAAGAGATAGCATGATAAATGGTGATGTATATCAAGTAACATGCATAACAATGGATTGATAATAAGTCTGGGTAAGTCATGACATAACAAGAGGGTCTAGCAAGGTAGTGGCATGTCAGGTGGTCAGGTGATAACATACTGGGAGTTAGGTGATATACATGTGTTAAAAGGGAGCATACAACTAACAAGTCTGAAGCAATGACAAGTAGTAACATGGAAGTGACTCAAAGCCCAACGACCACGAAGGGTCGGCCACGCATGGTAAACGATAAAGAAGTAAGAATATCATAAGCATGGTACAAGCACAAGATGAAGCTACCATAATACAAGCAATGTAGTGCAATACATGAATATGGAAATAAGAAGCGAAATACTTATCGACCGATGAAACGGGAAACTCAAATAGAGGCGAGACTACTCGCATACAAGAAAGTAGCGAGTGAGAATACTCGCCTAAACCTCAAAGCGCCGAAAGATCCGAAATCCACGAGATCCGGGGCACGCCATAAACTATGATATATATATGTAGAGTGAAGAGGAGAGAGAAAGAGAGAAGTGAAGATGATGTTAGTCAAGATACAAGTCAAGAAGTATAATATACAACATATAAACCAAGTATAAGATCCAAGTTTGAGAAGGTAAATAACTGTAACAAACAGACAGAATTAGTCGACTAGGGTAGGATGAGTAGTCGACTAATAAAGGGGTTAGTCGACTAACAGTCTGGTATAGTCGACTAATACTGGGTTCCAGAGAGTTGATATTCTGATTTAGGAAAAGTTAGTCGACTAGGGTCATATGGGTGTAGTCGACTAAGGATCTATAGTCGACTAGGATCTAAGGTAAGTCGACTAATACTGTGTTTCAGAAAAAGCTACGTTTCAGCTAAGGGTTTCTAGTCGACTAGGTTCTAGGTCAAGTCGACTAATCGACTGGAAACAGCATACAGAACAGGTTTTCTAGGGTTTGTGTTTGATGATCCAAAAATCATAAATTGAAGACACATTGAACATGATGGGTAAACTTAAGCATACTAAGAAATAACCAAGTATAGGTGATGAAAATTACTCACATGGATTGGTTGATTGGAAGAGGATGATGAAGAGGAAGAAGATGGGTTGGTGTTGGAGTTTATGACCTTGTGGTTGCTTCCATGGTGATGAAGGAGGAAGAAGATGAAGCTAAAGTGTTGGAGTAGTTGTTGAGGTGGTGGAGATGAAGAGGAATTGGAGATGGTGAAGGCTAGGGCTTTGGTGAAGAGAAGAGAAGAGAAGAGAAGAGAAGAAAGAGAAAGTTGAAGTGAGAATGAATAAAGAAAGGAGAAGAAAAGTATTTATAGGTTTTGACTTTTGTGAAGGAGGTGCAAATATGATAGAAGAGAGGGGGGTTTTTGTAAAGTGGGGAGGTGAGGTGAGTGTCCTTCTCTTGGCCACTTGGCCGGCCATGGGAGAGAGAGAGAATGAGATATTTGTGGTGGAGATATCTTGGTGGAAGTTGGTGGAAGAAAAAGGAATTTGGGATTTTGGAAAATAGGAAAAGCTAGGCTTGTGGAGGAAGGAAAGAAATAAAGGAAAAGAAAAATGGAAAAGAAATTATAATGAGAAGATATTTTCTTGGGAAAGAAGATGAAAAATGGAAGTGGCGGATTCCCGGGATTCAGTTGCGGATGCGGAGATCTTTCGGGAAAACACCGGAATCGTCCGAAATTCAAGTATCTCAGAACGACCCGAATAATTACCAAAAATCAATAATAATATATAAAGACCAATAGTGAAATCCGTTTGAAGAAATACTTTATAGTTTTAAAACTAAAAATCCCGGAACCAGTTATCTACCGACTCCGATGGAATTTTCATAAAATCATAAAATCCTCAGAAAAAGAATGTAGGTAGAAAATATGATTCTAAGGAATAATGTCTAAAGAATTATTTAGAAATTCCAAACCGTTCAAGAATTAAAAATCCAGGAATCGGTCAGCGGCACTGGCCGACACCGGTTTGAAGACTTTCATTTTAATTCCAGAAAAATCTAGAAAATCATAGAAAATATATAATATTGGAAGGTGATATTTAAAACTAAAATCGGTCAATTCTAATTATCAGAATGTCTAAATCGAGTAATACTCTAGGATCGGGCCTTCGGTTCAGACTAGGGCTGACTCCGAATCCACGAATCCAAATCCAAGACGAAACAATCATATAAGGAATTCATAATACAGAATAAATACAGGAAACAAATCGAAAAAATATGACCGAAAATCTGAATACGCAACTAAGTACGTATTCCGGGAACGGGGTATTACAAAAACCTATAATCCTGGATGGCGTAATCATCCAAACTTCTCTTGGAGTCAGTCTGGACCTGAGCAGCCGAGACAACCATTTCCACAACAATACCCTGCTCAGTCTCATCCACCGACTTATCACCAGAACCCACCAAATGTTCATTCATACCAGAGCCCCCCAAGATTCCAATCCTATCAAAATCCTGTGCCATACCAAGCAAATTTTCAACCCCAGTATCAACAACATCCACCACCCAATCCTTCAGACAAGAAAATTTCTAAGTTGGAGAAAATGATAGAGACCTTATCTAAGACCCAAGCTGCAATGATGAACAATCAGCAGCAGGATATGAACAAATTGCAAATTCAGATAGGGCAATTGGCTAACTCTTTGACTGAAAGACAAAAAGGAATGCTACCTAGCCAACCTGTGCCCAATCCCAAAGCCCATTTTCCTCTGCACGAAGTTGAAGACTTGGGACCCAGCCAAAGCCAATGTCAAGCCATTCAAATCCTTAGGTCTGGGAAACATGTAGATAATAAGGTTTCAAATCATTCTCCCAAATCTGTGCCAATGCCACCACCTTCTGTTCCAATCCAGCCTTTGCAAGATATTCCTTCATCAAGCACACAACCATCCACGTCCCAGTCTAAAGGAAAAGGGAAAGTTGATGAGCAAATATATAAGCCTGTTGTCCCATTCCCAAATAGGCTTACAAATCATAAAATGAATGCTCACATGGAGAAGATAAGAGAGATATTTAACCAAGTACAAATCAATGTCCCTCTCTTAGATGCCATTCAACAAGTCCATCCTACGCCAAGTTTTTGAAAGAAATGTGTACTAAAGAGAAAAAGCAAATGTCCCTAAGAAAGTCTTTTTGGCTTCCAACTTAAGTGAACTGCTCAATGGTCCGATCCCTGTGAAGTACAAAGATCCAGGGAGCCCTACCATTTCTTGTATCATAGGGCAGACCACCATAAATAGGGCTTTGCTAGACTTGGGCGCAAGCATCAATCTTCTCCCCTTTTCCGTATATCAGCAGTTAGGGTTAGGCAACCTTCGTCCTACCCAGATGACTATTCAGTTGGCTGATCGCTCTGTAAAGATTCCCAAGGGGGAAATTACAGATGTTTTGATACGGGTCGGGGAATTCATTTACCTCGTGGATTTTGTTGTTTTAGAAACACAGCCCGTACAAAATCACAGAGCGCAAACACCTGTCATTCTCGGACGTCCTTTCTTAGCCACCGCAAATGCAATAATCAATTGCCGAAATGGATCGATGCGGTTAACGTTCGGAGATATGACGAAAGAGGTGAATGTCTTCCATCTGGGGAAGCAGCCAAGGGATGTGAGCAATGAGTCTTTTGATGTGAACTTGATTGAAGGATTGACCAGTGAACATGTGGAGGAAATTGAGTATGAGTCTGAAGAAGAGTTTGAGTTGGAGTCGGATGACCTAACTCTTGATCAGATTGTTGGATCAACTGTTGAAAGGACTACTAATTCCACACCTATTCTTCCCTTGCACCATGAGCAACCTGTTATAGATCCTGTCCCTTCTTCTGAGCTTAAAGCTCTTCCCAATCATCTCAAGTACAAGTACTTGGATGAGAAGGAATCCTTTCCGGTAATCATTGCATCAATCTTACTGAGCAACAAGAAGAGGACCTTCTGACTGTGTTAAGGGAAAATAGAGAGGCCATTGGTTGGACCATGGCTGATATCAAAGGGATTAGTCCTTCCATTGTTCAACATAGAATTCATCTGACGGAAGATGCTAAGCCGAAAAGAGACCCACAGCGGAGACTTAACCCCATTATGCAAGAAGCTGTTAGATCTGAGATTTTGAAACTATTGGACAATGGGATTATCTATCCCATATCTGATAGTCAATGGGTAAGTCCAGTCCACGCTGTGCCTAAGAAAGCTGGATTTACTGTGGTGGAGAATGAGAATAAAGAATTGATACAAACACGTCTTCCAACGAAGATTCGAGTTTGTATTGATTACAGGAAGTTAAACACCGCCACACGTAAGGACCACTTTCCACTTCCATTCATCGATCAAATGTTGGAGAGATTGGCAGGACACGAGTATTACTGTTTCCTGGATGGATATTCAGGATATAACCAAATCCCAATCGCTCTTGAGGATCAAGATAAGACTACCTTCACCTGTCCCTTTGGAACATTTGCTTACCGTAGGATGCCCTTCGGCCTTTGCAATGCTCCAGCAACGTTTCAACGTTGCATGTTGAGCCTGTTCTCGGACATGGTGGAGAAATTTTTGGAAATTTTCATGGATGACTTTTCAATTTATGGGGATTCTTTTGAGCAATGCTTGTACCATCTGAAGCTGTTTTACAACGATGCATGGAGAAAAATTTGACACTTAACTGGGAAAAGTGTCATTTCATGGTCAAGCAAGGAATCGTACTTGGGCACAAGGTATCACGAATAGGAATTGAGGTGGACAAATCTAAGGTGGAAGTCATAATGAAGCTCACTGAACCACAATGCTTAAAGGACATTAGATCATTCTTAGGGCACGCTGGTTTCTATAGAAGATTCATTCAAGGGTTAGCAACATTGCAAGACCTTTGACAAATCTCTTAGGGAAGGATGTACCCTTTATCTTTGATGAAGAATGTCGAAAGTCATGGAAAGAGCTTAAAAGTAGACTTGTCTCTGCACCGATCATATCTGCACCAGATTGGACCAAGCCGTTTGAGATTATGTATGACGCCTCTGACTTTGCTATAGGCGCTGTTTTAGGACAGCGTATTGATAATAGGCAACACGTGATCTATTATGCTAGCAGAACGCTAAACGATGCCCAACTCAATTACACGACCACTGAAAAGGAATTTTTAGCGATTGTATTTGCGTTGGAGAAATTCCGTCAATATCTGCTAGGGTCCAGGACTATAATTTTCACTGATCACTCCGCCCTTAAATACTTGATGCAAAAGAAGGATGCTAAGGCAAGACTGATTCGTTGGATACTTCTTTTGCAAGAGTTTGATTTGGAGATAAAAGATAAAAAGGGCGTTGAGAACGTGGTAGCAGATCATTTGTCAAGAATCCCGAATGCACCTAAAGAGAGAATACCGATTAACGATGATTTTCCTGACGAGCATATTTTTGAGATGTGTGGAGAGCCCTGGTATGCTGATATAGTGAATTACCTTGCTACCAGGCAAATACCTTCTCATTGGTCAGGACAAGAAAAACACCGTTTTCTGCGCCAAATGCGGTTCTTCTTTTGGGATGAACCGTATTTATTTAAATACTGTCCTGACCAAATCATACGTAGATGCCTTCCTGAGGATGAACATCAGAGCGTTTTGACATTCTGTCACAAGTTAGCTTGCGGTGGCATTTTGGTCCACGGAAAACTGCTGAGAAAGTGCTCCAGAGTGGATTCTACTGGCCCACTCTCTTTAAGGATGCATATAATTTCTGCAAGCTTTGTGACAAGTGTCAAATGACGGGTCGTATCACACAAAGAGACATGATGCCCCTCACACCCATCTTGGAAGTCGAAATTTTCGACCTCTGGGGCATCGATTTTATGGGACCCTTTCCTCTGTCCTACGGTCACCAGTACATTTTGGTAGCCGTAGATTATGTTTCCAAATGGGCTGAAGCTATTCCAACACGGACAAATGACAACCATGTTGTCATCAAGTTTTAAGAGAGCACATCATCTCTCGCTTCGGAGCCCCCCGTGCGATAATAAGCGATAATGGGAGTCATTTTTGCAATAGGGCTTTTGAAGCCTTGTTGCGTAAATACTCTATCACTCATAAGTTGTCCACGGCTTATCATCCTCAAACCAATGGGCAAGTTGAAGTTACAAATAGACAGATAAAACTCATTTTGGAGAAAACTGTAGGACAGAACCGTAAGGATTGGTCCATCAAACTAACTGATGCCTTATGGGCATACAGGACCGCTTACAAGACTGTCCTCGGTATGTCTCCATATCGAGTTATTTTTGGGAAACCTTGTCACTTGCCCGTTGAGTTAGAACACCGTGCAATGTGGGCTTTAAAGCAGCTGAATTTAGATATGGATAAAGCCGGTGTTCTAAGGAAGTTGCAGCTATCCGAGCTTGAAGAATTAAGAAATGAAGTATACGACAACGCTCGGATCACGAAGCACAGAGCCAAGCTGTTTCATGATAGATCTATTCACAGGAAAATCTTTGTTCCTGGACAGAAGGTTCTGTTATACAATTCAAGACTCCACCGTTTCCCTGGTAAGTTGAGAACCAGGTGGTCAGGGCCTTTCATTGTTCACAAAGTTTTTTCCCGGTGCAATTGCGATTCTTGACCCGACTAATGGCAACACATTCACTGTGAACGGTCAACGTCTAAAGCCATTTCTTACCACGGAAGTCATGTCACACGAAGTTCACGAATTGGATCTGTTTGATCCAGTTTATTTGTGACAATTCCATCTGTATATTTTCCCTTGCATTTTTCCTGCATATCATTTTGGGATCACACTTGTAAATAATTTTCTTTTACATTTTTTGTAAATAATAAAAAAAAAAATTAAATTAGGGATTTTTGTGTATATAAAGTTTCACATTCCTAGGATTTTCTCTTCCATAGGATTCCTTTTACTTTCAAATTCCTTTGACCTAGGGTAGTAAATAGAACTTTGACCTAGGGATAAAATTGGAAAAGTCCCTTTACCCATCCCCTATAAAAACTCTCCTCACTTACTTTTCTCCCTCAAACGCAGAATCCCTTCAGATCTACAACTCTTCTTCCACAGCCAACCTCTGCCGATTTTCCTTCACCAGATCTTTCAGATCTGCCGCAAAAAGCCTTTTCTTGCCGAGATTCCACCGCATTCTGGCCACTTCTGGTGCTCAGAAAAATTCTGTCTGGACTCATTTTCTCTACTGGTGGCAGATCCAGAGAAACTCTTCAAGACTTTGTCCAGGGTGACTTCTGCACTACTGTTTTGGATTTCCCCCTACGATATCCGGGGGTGGTTTGCAATTTTCTCTCTCAAAATCCTTTGCTTTACAATTCATTAGCATATATGGCACCAAATTTATATGTGGAGGGATTTTTTAGTACTTATGAATGAAAGTGGGGGATATGGGCATATTTTTGTGGACAGAATACGTTCATGGAGTTGGTACTCTTTAGTTTATGATGACAGACAGTGACCACAATACATACTATTGCCCTGAGCTTGTCACTATATTTTACAATGCATTGATCCTGCATCTGTGCACCATGACACATACCAATTTGTATCTCACATGCCATTTGGTGACGTCTTTGTCACCATTCCACTTATTGCTCAATGCACTCATGTCCCCAGTTATCCCCACCATAGCGACCCTCTTCCATTAATAGATTACATGCCTATCATGGGGGCTCGCTGTACAATTCAGGATCGTGGGCTCAAAGCCAACACGACCTTTCGAAATGTTCATTGCATTGGACGTTGGGTCCAACGCAACATTTTTGGAATTGAGCACCAATCTTCCTTTAACAGACCCGTGTTACAGGTAATTCATGATTTAATGACACACAACCACACGGTCTGTTTGAATAGGGCCATCTTCCGTGCCATTCTTGATAATTCCTCCCGCACTCGGGGTGCGAAGCATTCCCATGCCATATTAATCACACGTCTGTGTAAACATTTCCTAACAGACGCTGTCTTTAATTCATTTGACCAAGTGCCTGTTACTGTAGAGAGGCCCACAAGCTCGTATAATGGCTGCTTGCACGCACTTTGGACACCTCTTGCTCAGCCTGAAAATGAACCTGTGGAGCTTGATTCGGAGGAAAGTTTGGAAGAAATTGATGAGCCCCAATTTTGGAGGCAGGAACCCCCACTGATACACGAGCCTTCATGTCCACCATCTGGAAGGGCATGAAGAAGATTTTCAAGGGGCAAGTGCGGCTTAGGAAGAAGGTCGAGGAGCAATCCTCTCGACTAAGTAGTATGGAGGCCGCGTTGAGGAGATCGCATCGCAGCCGGCTGGACCTAGCTCCACCGCGGGTCCAAAACGACAGAGGGAGTAGTTTTGTCCTTTACCTATTTCATGCATCATTTCATATCGCATACATTGAGGACAATGCATGAGATAGGTATGGGGGGGTAGATGCTGACATAGGATTTTTCATTTTATTTTAGGATTTTTCATTTTCTTTTTAGGTTTTTACTTTTCTTTGTAGATTTTCTATTTCTTGTTAGATTTTATTTTCTTTTAGAAAATAAAAAAAAATATATATAAAAAAAAAACCTTTTTGAAATACGAGACAAAGTTTTGATCTATTTTTAAGAAAATTAAGATGTATCTTAGAAATTAAGAAAGCCTTAATTATGACATCTTAAACCTAGTTGAAATAATAGATCTTGTTTGAAATTATAGGCTAAGTAAGTAAAATTGGGGAGATATTTTTATCTTGAATTTTAGCCTTAGATAGTAAGCACTTCACATTTACACAATTTTTGGGATGGAAACAAAGACCTAAAATGCCATAAAATAAAAAAAAAAAGAATAAAAAATCACTTATTAAGCTGGATAACTATGCCTCAAGAAGCATGGTTACTCACGCCTAACGGTGAAAAATATCACTCATTAAGCTGGAAAATATGCCTCAAGAAGCATAATGATTCACGCCTAACGGTGATCAAAAGAATAATCCCTTTAGTTTTGTGGCCTTTTTCACTCGAGTCCTTTAACCCGAGGGATGTTTTCTCATCTGGTGCCCTAGAACCCTCTGGTTTGGGAGTCATCGGTTATAGGCTCGCTACATGGGTGAACTAGAAAGCCTAAGAAAACTAAGAAGAAGAAAAAAAAAAAGAAGAAGAATAAATAAATGGCTTTATGGTTGGAGTTGAAATCCCAGAAATCTTCACTGTCACGGTGTGCATACTATCTAGGTTTATGAAAGATAAAATATTCAATCCAATTTTGAATTCTTACCTTAATTAAAAACAAGATCTTGCATGGAGACTAAGTTTAAGGAAGAATGATTATAGGTGGACTTATGACCTTAGATCACTTATATTTTTGCAAAAATAGTTCGAAAACATGTCTCTCTTTCAAAATGCATTTTCAAAACACTAACATTTGTTTTTTTTTTTATGGATTTTGTGGGTGCAATCCGCTGAAAACCCTCAGGAGACAACACTCCTCCTCTAGGGTAACCTAGAGGTTTAACGGCTTGTTGCACGTGCTCAGTGCAATCGTGTCACCTACGAAAGTGGTGTAATAAATTAGTTAGGATTTTATTTTTCTTTCTTTTTCTTTCTTTTTGCTCGAGGACGAGCAAAAGCTAGGTATGGGGGTGTGATTGTTCTACATGTTTACATATTTTACCACTTTCATACTATGCATTTTGTAAATAATATGTGATTTCTTACCCATTTTCTCTCTATTTTTACAGGTCCACAACTTAAAAGAGAAGAAGCCAATTAATCACTTTAATTAGCAATAATTAAAGTGATTAAATCCATAATCCCAAAAGAGCCAAGATTTAATTTGGATTCAGTTGAGATCCGCGCGCCCCATTGAAGATTCCAGAAGGCCACGTGGCTAACCAACTAACAACAGATCGTAACAGAAAATCTGGGCTCAACGGCCCAGATTTTGCCGCAAATCTCGGGATTTTCCAGCGGATCTGCGGCCGTTTGGAAGCCGTTGGAGCCCGGATTTTGTGGTAACGGCCAGGACTCTCGAAGCTTCTCACTTATGGCTATAAATAGAGGACCAGAGCTGCACACGCAAAACAGAGAAGAGAGAGAAGAAAATGGGAAAATCTTGTATTTTTGCTTTCTCCTAGATTTTTAGACTTCATCTTCTTCCTCCTAGAGATCTTGACAAAGTGAGAGAGAGAGTGCTGTTTGAGAGCTTGTACCAAGGAAGTGACATTCTTGTGGCCAAGGAGTAATCAAAAGAGCTCCATTCATCTCTTTGCAAACTCTAGTATGCTTTACTTTACCTTGCTTTAAATTCTTACTTTGATTCTAGTTCATCTCTATTGCTTGTGTTTTGTTGCTTTACTTCATGAATAGTTGTGTTATTTGTAGTGTAATGGCTAGCTAAATCTTTATTGCATGGCTAGCTAAGAACTTGCCTAGCTAACTTCTATCTCCTTGGATGATGCTATCTTTATACTTGCATTGTGATCACTTCTATAACTTACCAAGAAAGTAGAGTTGATTCTCTTGACAATTGCTTGTTCATACCACCTATGACTCATGTGTGCCTCATTTAGAGCCTTGTCTAGAACAAGAGCCTTTGATGGAACATGAAGATGGTTCACCTACATATGCTACTTGTAAGAACAACTTCCCTACTTCAAGCTACTAGTTGTTGTTATGTCTTGAATGTTTGAATGAACGTTGTATCTTCTTTTTAGCATCCTTGAGTGTCACTTCTAGATTTCATCAATTGAACATCTATCTAAGAGAGCCAATGACTCATTGTGAGGCTTCAAACTAGAACAAGAGAACACTCATCTTCAAGAAGGTAAAGAACTTGAACAAACAAGCAAGTTATATCAATTGCCAATGAGTCAATACGAGGCAATAAAGCATCACCATTGAGTATAGTAAGTTAGCAATGAGGTAAAGTTAGCTAGCCATGTATCTTATCATCTAAAAGTTTTTCCAACACTTTCTTTACTAGTTTCTCTTTCTTTACAACACACTTCACACAAGTTCTTTTTGATTTCTTTTTCCATGATGTACACAATCACCACTTCTTTTCTTCTTGCACTTGTGTAATTACATAGAAGTTTCTTTGTCTTCTTGCTTCACTTGAAAACCGTAACGCTTCCATCGCTAGCTCTCCCGGAAGATCGACCCGGTATAGCCATTTACTATATCGGAGATTGGAAAGGGTAAATCAATCTTTAAATACATTTGTGAAGTGGACTTAGCACCAAGGTGGATTCTAACCTTCATCTCTTTGTTACATATTTGTGCTAATACTCTACACAACTCTTTTCCCAATCAATTTTGGCGCCGTTGCGGGGAGAGCAACGGTTTTTGGTTGAAAAGTGAAGAACTAATACGAAGTCTCTTCTCTGTTGCAGGTTACAGGTTGAAGAAACAGCAAATCTTGCATAGCAGTGACATATAAGCGGACCTGGGCCTCTGCTCTCAAAAGCAGAGACCAGGATCCCTCCAAATTGCCGCAATTTCTGGGCTTTTGCCGCAGATTTGCGGCAAAGAGGAGATCACTACTTACAAATTTTCTGCAGGGCCTGCTTCTCTGCAAATACAGCTGCTGCTATATTTTAAATCTTGTTTGCTTCACCTGATATCTGCTAATCAACAGTAAAAAACTTGTTGCAAAGTTAAAAATTGTTTAGACATTTGCATCTCTAGGCACGTGTCTTTCAATTTATTTACTTTTACTGTTGAAGAGTGCGTGGGACAAGGTACGTAAGCATAGCATATAGACTAGGACTCACTCATGTTTGATTTAATTATGCTTTGAGTGAACCTTGTTTGTTGATATCGTACACTTGCACTAATTGATTCTAAGGGCAAATCCCATAAAAAAGATAAGGTGGGGATTTTATCACCCCTTCCTTAGCCCACAAACCATTTTCCCCACGTACTCACAATCCTAAGCTTCTAACTAAAAATTGCTAGACGTTGGCCCTAGGGACATCCGGACTCACTTAGGAGATTATCCTAAGGGGGAAAAGTGTTGGAAAGTGACTTTGTAAAATCGGTGTCTAGGAAAGGGGTTGAGGGCCGAAAGCCCGAAGGTTGTTGGTTACTTAATTAAGGAACGTCTCTGACGGAAAACCTCCCAACAACTTTACCCTTCCCTGGCCGATTTGCTTATAGTCAAAGTCCACACCAAACCTCCTGTGGACGATCTATCGTTAGGAGTCGTCTAGGTCCAGGAAACCTAGAAAGCTTGGATTGATTTTTTTTTTCTTTTTCTTGATTGTTATTTTTCATTTTTCCGCTTGTGTGAAAGGTGCACGTTGATTGTGTAATTGTATGCAAGAGTGGTATAGAGATCCTAATTCTGCGAGGCTTGTGAGAGTTCCTACACTGCCACATACACCACCACTCGACACAATCATGACTACCAACGTGTCGTTGCAAGACAAGTTCTATCCTATCCGCACATCACTTCCATCTTGTATTCTCCTCCCAAATACTAATGGAAATAATTTTGAGTTGAAGCCCCAGTTCATAAACACACTTCCACGATTCCATGGCCTTGAATCTGAGGATGCATACTTCTTCATCCGAGAGTTTGAAGAAGTATGCCTTATGATGAGGATTTCCCAGCTTACCGATGATGCTGTCAGACTTAGATTCATCCCCTTTGCACTTAAGGATATCGCTAAGAAGTGGCTTTATAATCTCCCAGTTAGCTCGATTTCTTCTTGGGATGATTTCGTTAAGGTCTTTCTTAAAAAGTTTTATCCTATCCATAAGACAGCCATTATGAGGAAGAATATAATGCAGTTCAAACAAGAAGCCAATGAACCGTTTTGGAAGTATTTTGAGCGCTTCAAAGACCTAGTAGCCCTGTGTCCCCATCACGGTATAGAAAAATGGCGTCAGTGCCAGATTATCTATGATGGGCTTGATTATCAGACTAAGACGCTCCTTGAAACCATGTGTCAAGGAGAATTTTTAAAGAAGGATGAAGATCAGGGTTGGGATCTTTTGAGGCCTTAGCGGAAAAGACAATCCAGTGGGAGTCATGTCCTGAGAAACCCACACACACAACTTCCAGAACTGGTTTACATTTATAGGATCCTCGATAGCTGCAGAAGCTAAGATAACTCAGTTGATGAAGAAGATTGAATTGCTAGAGTCCAGGGAAAACTCTGCTGTGAATCAGGTCAACCCATCACCTGTGGATAATCCGGGTTGTACCTACTGCCATGATCTGAATCATCTGTTTGAGGAGTGTCCAATTTATCAAACTCAAATGTTTCAGGAGAGTACAAATGCCGCATACACCAGACCCACTTACAATCCTTACTCCAAAACCTATAATCCTGGATGGCGTAATCATCCAAACTTCTCTTGGAGTCAGTCTGGACCTGAGCAGCCGAGACAACCATTTCACAACAATACCCTGCTCAGTCTCATCCACCGACTTATCACCAGAACCCACCAAATGTTCATTCATACCAGAGCCCCCCAAGATTCCAATCCTATCAAAATCCGTGCCATACCAAGCAAATTTCAACCCCAGTATCAACAACATCCACCACCCAATCCTTCAGACAAGAAAATTTCTGAGTTGGAGAAAATGATAGAGACCTTATCTAAGACCCAAGCTGCAATGATGAACAATCAGCAACAGGACATGAACAAATTGCAAATTCAGATAGGGCAATTGGCTAACTCTTTGACTGAAAGACAAAAAGGAATGCTACCTAGCCAACCTGTGCCCAATCCCAAAGCCCTTTCCTCTGCACGAAGTTGAAGACTTGGGACCCAGCCAAAGCAATGTCAAGCCATTCAAATCCTTAGGTCTGGGAAACATGTAGATAATAAGGTTTCAAATCATTCTCCCAAATCTGTGCCAATGCCACCCCTTCTGTTCCAATCCAGCCTTTGCAAGATATTCCTTCATCAAGCACACAACCATCCACGTCCCAGTCTAAAGGAAAAGAGAAAGTGATGAGCAAAACATATAAGCCTGTTGTCCCATTCCCAAATAGGCTTACAAATCATAAAATGAATGCTCACATGGAGACGATAAGAGAGATATTTAACCAAGTACAAATCAATGTCCCTCTCTTAGATGCCATTCAACAAGTCCCATCCTACGCCAAGTTTTTGAAAGAAATGTGTACTAAAAAGAGAAAAGCAAATGTCTCTAAGAAAGTCTTTTTGGCTTCCAACTTAAGTGAACTGCTCAATGGTCCGATCCCTGTGAAGTACAAAGATCCAGGGAGCCCTACCATTTCTTGTATCATAGGGCAGACCACCATAAATAGGGCTTTGCTAGACTTGGGCGCGAGCATCAATCTTCTCCCTTTTCCGTATATCAGCAGTTAGGGTTTGGCAACCTTTGTCCTACCCAGATGACTATTCAGTTGGCTGATCGCTCTGTAAAGATTCCCAAGGGGGAAATTACAGATGTTTTGATACGGGTCGGGGAATTCATTTACCCCGTGGATTTGTTGTTTTAGAAACACAGCCCGTACAAAATCACAGAGCGCAAACACCTGTCATTCTCGGACGTCTTTCTTAGCCACCGTAAATGCAATAATCAATTGCCGAAATGGATCGATGCGGTTAACGTTCGGAGATATGACGAAGAGGTGAATGTCTTCCATCTGGGGAAGCAGCCAAGGGATGTGAGCAATGAGTCTTTTGATGTGAACTTGATTGAAGGATTGACCAGTGAACATGTGGAGGAAATTGAGTATGAGTCTGAAGAAGAGTTTGAGTTGGAGTCGGATGACCTAACTCTTGATCAGATTGTTGGATCAACTGTTGAAAGGACTACTAATTCCACACCTATTCTTCCCTTGCACCATGAGCAACCTGTTATAGATCCTGTCCCTTCTTCTGAGCTTAAAGCTCTTCCCAATCATCTCAAGTACAAGTACTTGGATGAGAAGGAATCCTTTCCGGTAATCATTGCATCAAATCTTACTGAGCAACAAGAAGAGGACCTTCTGACTGTGTTAAGGGAAAATAGAGAGGCCATTGGTTGGACCATGGCTGATATCAAAGGATTAGTCCTCCATTGTTCAACATAGAATTCATCTGACGGAAGATGCTAAGCCGAAAAGAGACCACAGCGGAGACTTAACCCATTATGCAAGAAGCTGTTAGATCTGAGATTTTGAAACTATTGGACAAGGGATTATCTATCCCATATCTGATAGTCAATGGGTAAGTCCAGTCCACGCTGTGCCTAAGAAAGCTGGATTTACTGTGGTGGAGAATGAGAATAAAGAATTGATACAAACACGTCTTCCAACGAAGATTCGAGTTTGTATTGATTACAGGAAGTTAAACACCGCCACACGTAAGGACCACTTTCCACTTCCATTCATCGATCAAATGTTGGAGAGATTGGCGGGACACGAGTATTACTGTTTCCTGGATGGATATTCAGGATATAACCAAATCCCAATCGCTCTTGAGGATCAAGATAAGACTACCTTCACCTGTCCTTTGGAACATTTGCTTACCGTAGGATGCCCTTCGGCCTTTGCAATGCTCCAGCAACGTTTCAACGTTGCATGTTGAGCCTGTTCTCGGACATGGTGGAGAAATTTTTGGAAATTTTCATGGATGACTTTTCAATTTATGGGGATTCTTTTGAGCAATGCTTGTACCATCTGAAGCTGGTTTTACAACGATGCATGGAGAAAAATTTGACACTTAACTGGGAAAAGTGTCATTTCATGGTCAAGCAAGGAATCGTACTTGGGCACAAGGTATCACGAATAGGAATTGAGGTGGACAAATCTAAGGTGGAAGTCATAATGAAGCTCACTGAACCACAATGCTTAAAGGACATTAGATCATTCTTAGGGCACGCTGGTTTCTATAGAAGATTCATTCAAGGGTTTAGCAACATTGCAAGACCTTTGACATCTCTTAGGGAAGGATGTACCCTTATCTTTGATGAAGAATGTCGAAAGTCATGGAAAGAGCTTAAAAGTAGACTTGTCTCTGCACCGATCATATCTGCACCAGATTGGACCAAGCGTTTGAGATTATGTGTGACGCCTCTGACTTTGCTATAGGCGCTGTTTTAGGACAGCGTATTGATAATAGGCAACACGTGATCTATTATGCTAGCAGAACGCTAAACGATGCCCAACTCAATTACACGACCACTGAAAAGGAATTTTAGCGATTGTATTTGCGTTGGAGAAATTCCGTCAATATCTGCTAGGGTCCAGGACTATAATTTTCACTGATCACTCGCCTAAATACTTGATGCAAAAGAAGGATGCTAAGGCAAGACTGATTCGTTGGATACTTCTTTTGCAAGAGTTTGATTTGGAGATAAAAGATAAAAAGGGCGTGAGAACGTGGTAGCAGATCATTTGTCAAGAATCCCGAATGCACCTAAGAGAGAATACCGATTAACGATGATTT
>JAVJIF010005750.1:0-50000 GCA_038442645.1 Agave tequilana
GCAGGGCAATATGTTTGTTGAATTTCATTATGGTGGGGCCTTTAAAATTGTGAGGAACAAGGGTATGTTGGGGCAAAGTCTACTTTAGTTGAGAACTTTGATACAGATGAATGATCATGGATCGAGATCAGATATCACTTAAAGCAGTAGGTATAACTTTAGATTTTGTATGCTACCAAAGTTGCCCAATATGGATATTGAGACTAGTTTAGTAATAATTAATGATGGTCTAGCAGCTTTTAAATCTATAGAATACTTAGATTTACAATCAGAATGTAGTATATTATATTGCATATTTAGCCCTTGGGACAGGTTTGAAAGAGATGGTATCTAACTACTGCAGCCAGACAATGAGATTGAAATTCCAGAGGCAAATGAGAATGGGAGTGACTTACATAATTTAGATAGCTGTATAAGATTGAATGTCAAAGAGTCTGAGGCTGATGAAGAATTATGCACTGCAAGTGGTAAGACAATTGAAGTACCAATTGATGCAAATCCAAGTGAAAAGTCATCAAATGCAAATGAAAAGGCTACATATGAAATTCAATAGCAGGATGTGTCTGTTCATAGCAATGAGATTGAGGGGGATGCAACTGCTGCAGTGGATAAATAAGTAGTAGATGAAAGTGATTATTTAGATGAAGAGAAACTTGAAACATTGAAGACAACATATTCAATAAGACTGGAAGAAGATTGTGTTTGGTGACAAAGGTGAAGATGCTGATAGTGATTATGTGGTTGATGCAGAAGTAGATGAGAGAGATGATTCATAGGAATTTGAAGTGGAGATGAGCGTTAGAGACCCAATTAATGATTGAACTAAAAATCAAATTGATGATCCAACTGAGAATCCAAATCAGGGTAATTTAAAATCTCAAGAGGAGCATGATGAAGAAGTAAAGTCCAAAAATACAGAAAGAAAGGCAGGCTTAGGAAGAAGGAAAAGAACAAAGGGGAATTGAATGTGATGTGTAACACCCCGCTCCCGGAATACGTACTTAGTTGCGTATTCGTATTTTTTGATCATTTTTTTGATTTTCTTCTAGTATTTGTTTGTATTATGAATTATTTATATGATCGTTTTGCCTTGGATCCGGATTCGTGAACTCAGAATCAGCCCTAGTTTGAACGAGGACCCGATCCTAGAGTATTGCCCGATTGATCTTTTTGGCAGTCAGATTTGATCGATTTCAGCTTCAAATCATTTCCCAATATTTTAGATTTTTTATGATTTTCTAAAAATTTCTGAATTAAGTTGTAAATCTTTCAAAAACCGGGGTCGACCAATATCGCTGCTCGATTCGCAGATTTTTAATTTACAAACGGAGTTGAAATTTTAAAAATGGCTTTCTCATAACTTAAAATCACATTTTTTATCTAAATACTTTTTCTGAGATTTTTTTTGAATTTATCGAACTTCCACTAGATTTGGTGTCAGCCAGTATCGCTGGTTGATTCCAGGAATTTTAGTTTACAATTGAAATCAAATTTCTGGATTTCGCTTTCATATTACTTCTTAAAAATATTTTCTCCTTTCATGAATTTTCTAAGATTATTCAGAATTTATCAAAATCCGGCCGACCTGATGTAGACCGGTATCGACGGTAGACTTCAGGATTTTTATTTTGAAAATGAGATTGAATCTCTGAAAACTGATTTTTTTCAACCATCTTAAATAATATTATTATTTTTGAGAATTTTTGGGAAGCTTTTCGAGCTACTTCATTTTTCAGATTTTTTCGGAGTTTTCGGTGTTTCCCCAGATACCGAAATTTTTCCAGATATTTTATTTATATTCTTCTCATTTTTCTCTCTGTCTCCTTAGACACGAGTCTCACCAGACTCAGATCTAGTTTTAATGCAAAGATTGCATTCTTTCTGCATTTAATGCACTGCAAATCAACTCCAATCAAGTCATCATGACTTTTTGTCTTTTCTGTCTAACGCAACTCTCACGTTTTCCTCCCGGACGCAGATCTCATCTCTGCGTCTGGCTTTGTTTTACCTAGACGCGGACTTCATCCAATGGAGACGCAAGTCTCATTTGATGAAAGGAATGGCAATGGCAAACTTATAATAATCATTTCTCCTCCTTATATATACACCCCCCCTTTCTTCTTCTCTCTCTCTCTTTCATTTTCTTCCTTTCTTTCTTCATTTCCAGCAAGCCAACAGAACAGCAGCAGCAAATGGCAGCCCTTTGGCTCTATTTTTGGCCATCATCACCACAAAACCCTCCTTCATTCACTTTCCATCATTCCCTCCATCTCCTTCTCCATTCTAGCAACAACAGCAACAACAATACCACCATTTACCTCTCTTTTCTCCACCATGAACCTATTAACCTCCAAAGCTTCACCACCATTTCACCACCACCTATACCATCTTGGCCACCAACAACCATGCCATATTCCTTTCCTCATCATGCTCTTTCCAACGAGTTATAGGTTCGTTCTCCGAAGCCTCGTTTTCAAAACTCCAAAAATCTAAAATAAACTACACTTGCACCCCCACAAATTAATTGGGCTTGGGCCTTTGGCCACCCGCCTCCGGCCACTTCCGGCCGTCTCCGGCCACCTCTGGCCGCCGCTGGCGACGCCGGCCAAGCCATGGCCGGGCTTCCTTCCTCCCCCTTCCCTTCTTTCTTTCTTTCCTTTTCTTTTCTTTCTTTCCTTCCTTCTTTCCTTTCCTTTCCTTTTCTTTTCTTTTCTTCTCTAATTTTCCCCTCAAACTTGCGTCTCCCCTTCCCTACGTCTCTTACTGTTTCCCTGCGTCTCTTATTATCTCATCCCTATCTCTCTCATTCTCTCAATAATTGCTAGATGCGGAGCTTACCTCGCATCCAAGCAATTCCTTAACGCGACCTTCGCATTCTTGTATCAATGTGACGCGGAGCTCATGCTCGTGTTTGCGTTTTTCTCATGTCCTTACTTAAACGCGGGTCTCGAACCCTACGTTTGTGGCCTTTACGCGACGCGACTCCCGCGTCTTTAGTCTCTCTCCTTTTTATTGGAATGCGCTTACGCGTTGGTTTCCTAGATTCCAGAGATTGGGGATTTCACTATGTTTTCTGAAGATTTAGGCGAGTGTTCTCGCTTTCCTTTTAACTTTCCCTTTCATCGGGTCGACTTGTATTATTCACGATTTGTATTGTTTGGAACTAACACTTCTGCAGGTACCCTTCCTTCGGGCTTAACCTCTAGGTACAACATTTGAGGTTTAAAGTCCTCTGAACTTTCTCTATGCTACGTCTGGTAAGCGGACCTAGCGTCAACACTTTACCGCTTACTCTATTCGAGTGTAGTTACCCTGTGAGCATGGCTTCCCCGTGAGCAGTAGTATGGCGTTCATACGCTTGCTACGACACGTGTGTCCAGCTACGCGCTGCGAGCGGTAATCACGCCGAGCGTGATAGCATTTAATGTTGTACAATAGCTTCGCTCCAGCTTGCTTAGCTCTGCTTGATTGTTTTCAGCTATTACTCTATCACTTGCCAAGTATATGCTTGATATGTTAACACTTGACATGTTATACTTGATACCTATCATCTACATGCCAATACCTAACACCTGTCTGTATCACTTGATAACTGATATGGCACCACCTGACACCTGATATGCTACTACTTGATACTTACTCCCTGTTGTGACATGACTTATCACCTGCCTCCCGTCATATTAATACTTGACCTGTGATTATCATATTTACGGGAATCTTGTACCTATTATCCTGTATTATAACAGTGACCTGTACTCCTGTAATACATGTACTCATGTACTCTTGAATTCTTGATCATGTCCTGCTCCTTGCTATTCCCGTAAATTGATAATTACATAATAAATTATTATAAGACAACTTGCACCCAGTTGGGGGAAATTAATGGGCCCTGAATAGTCATATTCATGGTGGTCTTATCGAGTCACGCGTGGACACATACTTGAGGGATCAACTAGCCACCAGGGATTCCGTGGGGTGTGCTGGCCCCCTACTCCTGTTTATTCCTGGCGGGTATGCACCGCCCTAGGCCTATTTCTATGGGATCTGCGATACTCTATTCCTGTTCGGGCGTAAATAAGTCCCGGTACCTAGCGGTACGTTCCGGCTCAGCATCGGATACTCCTGGACCATTGTCCCGGGCATGTACGGGGCCCATCCTAAACATGATTCTTCGAACTTCATCAGTTTACAAATAACTTGCTCTATAAGTTGTAAGTGAAACTATGTGAAATGAGACGCATACTGAAGTCTACAACTTAGACAACCCCAATTATAATAAGATGCTAATATACAATTTGTTGTGTTGTATTGTAACTCGGGTTGTATGCGCTTTGATTACGGTGACATGAGATAAATGTATATAGATGAGGGTTTCTTTGTTTGGATTATTCCTTCGATGTACTAGTCTCATGGAGCCGTGACCTAAGCTTGTGCGATCAGTTTTGCTTGTAATCAGTTTTATCGTTTTTATGTTAATTTAGGAGATATCTGGTGTTGCCTTGTCTACCTTATTCATCGCCTCGATACCTGCTCTTATCATCTTATATCATACATGTTCCCGGCTTGATATCGCTTGTTATATATCTACTTGATCCTGCATGCTTTTCCTATGACACGACTTTCAATGCATATTTATGACTTGGATTTATCGATACACATGTGCTTATCTCAGCACGCCATCTGGCTTTCGCATCACCACTCGCCGGGGAGTTCTGACTCCTCTGGATCCTCATGTCTAGGTTTGGAAGCTTAGAGCGTGTGAATTTTCCCAGTTACTGATCAGAATGGTGCAGCGGTAGCGTGGATCCCAGCAGACCATCCAGAGCCCCATCCTTTCAGGCATCCTGTTCGGCTCTAGAGTTTTCCTGTTATAACTCTGGTCTCCTTTTGTACTGTTCATACTTGTACATCTCTTTGTATTCTCGTAATTGTGCATATCAGTGATGTAATATTTATGTAATATTGTATCACATCTGGTGATAACTTTATAATTGTACTAATATGGGCGAATGTATAATACACCACATACTTCCGTACTCTGATTCTTGCCTGTACTAATGCTTAGCATATATACGTGAGGGTATTTCTGACCTGCGTATATATGTCGCAGTAACGTCTCCGTACCCGCCGGATCAGGGCGTTACATGATGTAAAGGGGAATCAAGTTTCTTACTACTCAAACTCGCAATCTCTTCACACTCCAGTAAATTCTGATGATGGTGAAGTTAATAGTAAACCAATTTAGTCAAGTTTTAGTGAAAATAAAGACGTGGATAATCTTAAACCACAATTAGGGATGGAATTTGAGTCTCCAGCTCAATATAGGCAGTTTATCAGGAATTACGGGTGCATGAAAGGGTATGATTTAGAGTGGCCCAAGAATAAAGGTGGAATAATCATAACTTGTAAGACCGAAGGGTGCCCATTTAGAGCATATGGGTCTTGGATCACTGACAAGAGCAAGTTTGTATTGAAGAGTCAGAAATTGGTGTACAATTGTGGTAGAGTTTTAGAGAATAAGCAAGTAACCTCACATTGGATAGTTAAGAAATATCTTGAACTTTTTCAAGATAATCCAACAGTTAAGGTGAAAGTCTTGCGGGCAATGATCAAGAGAGATATAAGTGCTTAGATTAAGAGAATGACATTATACAACTAAGAATATTGCTATTGATGAAATTTAAAGCAAGCATAAAGAACAGTTTGAAAAAATCAGGAACTATGTGTTTGCTGTACTGATGAGCAATCCAGATAGTCATGTAGTTGTAGATGTGGATCCTATACCAGAAGATGAGAGTGCAGTGGTGTTCAAGACTATATTCATCACATTCCCAGCAATGGTCAAGGGGTTGCTCAAAGGCTATAGACCTATTATAAGAATGGATGGTTGTCATCTCAAGTCCACAGCAGGTGCATGTTAGTGTAATGGCCAGAGATGCTAATAACCAAATGTTTCCAGTTGGTTATGCAGTTGTCAGAGTTGAGAACACCTAGTCTTGATCATGGTTCATTAACTATTAGTTGAAGATATTAGAACTGAGAATGTGCGTGGATTGGCCTTCTTGATAGAGACAAAATGTAACTATTATATGTGAAGATAGAAGTTCACATGTGATTTAGTGTATGTTTCCTATTATGTGTGAAACTTCTAACTGTGGTTTTCTTGTATATTCCAGGGTCTAGTTGAGAGTCTCAAATAACTATGGTCAGATGCAAATATTAGGTTTTGTTTTAGACATTTGTTGATAACTTCAAAAGTAAGTGGAGAGAACAGAGACTAAAGAATCAACTGTAGAGGGTAGCTTCTGCATATTGGAAAGATGAGTACACTACATCTATGGACTTACTTAAAGCGGAATGTAAACATGGGCATGCTTATCTAGATGAAATTGATGAAGAGATGTAGACTAGATCACATTTAAAAATCTACTCTAAATGTGACTTGTTATGTAATAATATTTGTGAGGCTTGGAATAAGTACATTCTTGAACTAAGAGACAAACCCATAATAACAATGTTAGAAATGATAAAGAGGTTGGTGATGATGAGATTTCAAAGTAAAAGAGAGATGATAGAGAAACATATTGCCAAAGATGTTGGTAGCAGTCAAGTGTTGCTCTGTCCAAAGATTCAACTTAAAGTGAGATAAAATTGAAGATAGTAGGGATTGTCAAACTTTGTTTGCTGGGAATGAGACTTTTGAAGTGCAAGAGAAGGGAGAAAGCTTCATTGTGAATTTGTGTCAAATGAAGTGTGATTGTAATGAATAAGAATTGACTGATATTACTTGTAGGCATGCAATTGTTTGTATTAGAAATATAAGGAGACATGTAAAATCATACTACCAAATTGGCATATGAGAGATGTGATAAACCTAATTCTAGACTCATCGCAGTGGGAAAGGTGCAGTGTGTTCCAATACTGCCACCTTTCGAAAAGAAACTCCCAGGAAGAAGGAAGAAGAAAAGAAAGAGAGGTGCTGCACTTAGCAAAGTTGGAATAGTCATGAAATGCAGAAATTGTAAGGAGATTGGTCACAATATTAGAACTTGTAAGAACTCACGTGGATCTGATCCAATCAGAGTCCCTACTGGAAATACGTGGGAGAGTCCCAGGAAGAATGCAATAGAAACTAATAGAGTGACAACAGATGCTTTAACTAGCACTCCATTGTAAAGAATTGCTAGTAGAGTGAGTGGTGGGTCAAGAGAGAGAGGAAGAAAAAAAAGCCAAAGCATCTCAAGGATCTCATGTCATCACCGAGAGGCACAACCTTGGCAGTGTGATTCCAAATGAATTGGCAACCATAAGTGCGGGGGAAGGCATTACAGCTGGTAGGGAGGGAAGGATTCATAAATGCTATCAATATTCTAAATATGGTAAAATAGAAAATATATGTGACTTGTTTTGTATTTTTTTGCTTTTGTATTATTTGATTTAATATTGTCAAAATTTCTATATATTAGCCTACTAGTTCTCACAATGTTGTACAAAGAGGTAGGCTAGCTAAGTAAGAACCAAAGAGAGGTTATAGGAATGCGTCTTCAAAATATCTTAAGCAGGTATGTAAATCAATTTTTGGTTGTTTTTTGTAACAAATAAACTTATAATTACTAAATGCATTCATATTACATCTAATAGATGCAACAAAAAATCAAGCACCCGGATTGATCTGCCATTAGATCTCAAAGTTCTCAGGTTACCAATCATTGAGAATGGTGAAGTAAGCTTTTGGCTGAAATAAGAGGAGTTTATGTGAAGAAACCTTCTGGCTTCACTTTTTGCACATTTGCTTGATCAAAGAGTGACCATGCCCATATGATTAAAAATACTTTATGTTCTAATTTGAATTTAAGTAATGTAAGTTGATAGCAAATCTGATACTGGGTATGACAATGCTTTGATACTAGCTAGCATCTATGGTACTGAATAACAAGTTATGTTATCACTATTTTATAGTTGACTATTATTTGATGTACTAGGTAGTAATGATTGTTGAATATTTAATGAAGTAGATGGTTGTCTATTACTGTATGAATGTGTTCTGGAACATACAGTTGAAATAGATAGATATATGAACATAAGACTAGTCCAGGTGGGCTTTTCGTGACATCTTATATATAACATGATATTTATTTGAGACTATTTCAATAGTTTATGATAGTTTTAGATACAAGTAATGTAGTTCATGGTGATTTTCTATGACTAATGTAATACCTGAAAGTTATTTGCGACTTTTCTACCATACAAAGTGAAAATTAGTTAATCTACAACAACTAATGGCTTGTAAAAAAAAAGGCCTCTCATTGATCATATTCATCATACAAAGTAAAAAACCAAGGCTTCCCATTGAGCAATTCCATACATGTTACAACTTTTCAAGGAAAATACAAAAAAAAAACACAAATAATTAACACACACTGTAAGTTTACTAATTTTCATTATAAAGCTTTCCAATATAACTTTTAACTGAAGGATCTGAATATGAATCTCTTTGTTCGTATCCTTTAGCTCAACAATTTTCCTCTACATAACATCAGTTTGATCCATTCTAATTTCTGATGTTTGTCTCTCATACATAACTTTTTGAGAATCGCCATGTTTCTTTTGAATCACGCTATTGCTAGAACGTTCAGCCTCGTTCAAGTCTATTCACTCAAAGAATTCACAGTTCCAATTATGGCAGCTCCAAAAACGATGACCCAGATTCGATTCCGTCGAAGATCGGCACTGGAGGCTCGCACACCACAAAAATACTTCTTCATGGTAGCTGAAGATGACATTTTAGTGCCCTAAAGAAAGTGAAGAGGAAGAAGAAGGGGATCAGGTCGCTAGTGGGGATACTGTCCAAGAAGAATGAGGAAGAGAGGTAGGTGGATGGGTTCATTAAATATCAAAGTAAAAAACCCCATGTTTTATATGGATTATCTAAGGGCAGTTTGGTCATAAAAAACAACACATGATAGTCATGTAAGAGAAGTGTAGATGGTGGACTAACTGAAGGTAGTTTTTTGGAAATTCGAATGATAGTTTGTGGTATTATTTTGGAAATTTGATAGTTTATGGTTGTTTTTGGGAAAGTAGTGATAGTTTGTGGTATTTTTGGTAAAACTAGCCGTTTACTTTTATTCACGCATTTTAGATTGCTTTTCATTTTCTCCAAATCCTCTGATTTTTTTGGATTTTTCTTTTTCTTAAATTAATACTTTTTCACTTGATCGTCGTCGTGGGTGCACAAATGCCACAAACTGTGCCGCATCACAGACCTTTTGCCACGTGGAACCACACACTGTTAGTATTTGGAGTGCTTCATATTCATTAGAGAAGAATTCAGGTTCAGATGGAGGTGTTACAAGCTTCACAAATCAAGTACGGATATATACATGCATTGTGCATATTATTAGTCAACTAATAGGTTTTATTAGTTGGCTAGGTTTTGGGCTAGTTGATTGATACTTTGGGTATAGTCGACTAGGCCCTATAATAGAAAGTTAGATTCTCAGATTGCATTACAGTAGTTACTAGATTCTGGGTATAGTCAATTAATACTGGGTATTAGTCTACTAATGATTTGCCCTAGTCGACTAATACGGGTTCTGACAGTTTTTTAATACGGTTCTGTTTCCTTTTTTAGTTTGGATTCAGGTTTCCTATTTTCCTGAGGCTGTGCTGATTTGATTATTGAAATTTGTGTTGGACTAAGATCATCCGAGGTGCCTATACAAACCCCTTGGGGTGGCCTTTTGAAGATGTGTTAAGAATTCAAGAGAATTTCAGATTTCTACCATTGAGAGTTATGAGAGAGACCTTATAACTCTTGTATTTTCTTCTCTGTTTCGATAAAGATTTCTTCCCTGGTCTTCGTGGACTTAGGCACATTGTCGAACCAAGTTAAATCTTGTGTTCTTTAGCTGTGTGGTGATTTAGTAATCAATTGCTTGTTAGTGGCATATTTTCTATGCTTTCACTTTCACTGTTAAGTCTTCAACTCGGTGTTTCTCTGTTATTTGATTGGTGATTGATCATCAACAATTGGTATCTGAGTGATGGCTAGCAAGATGACCACGATAACTAAGTTCTAGGCGGAGAAATTTGACGGGAAGTCAACTTTTTGTTGTAGAAGATGCGAGTAACATCGTTGCTCATGAAGAAAGTAACACATAAGAATCTTCTTGGTATTGAAAAGAAGCCATCGAAAATAGAGAATGATGAGTGGAATGACATCGATTTTCGCGCAAAGGTGACGATTATATTGTGCCTATCAGATTAGGTCTTCTACAATGTGATAAATGAGGAGATAACTGCTAATCTTTGGTGTAGGCTGGAGAGCCTTTACATGACGAAGAGTTTGTCGAACAAACTTCTCATGAAGAAACAGTTATACAGCCTTCAGGTGAAGGAAGGTACGTCTATTTTACAACATCTCAATTCTTTTAATAGAATTTTAAAGCGACTTGCTAACTCTAGAGGTTAAGCTAGAAAAAGATGACAAAGCTCTTCTGTTACTCTCTTCTCTTCCATCAAGTTATGACCTCTTGACAATCACCATCATGTATGGTAAGGAGCCCTTAAATTTAGAGGATGTCAGGCAGATGCTTCAGAATAATGAGTGACGTAAAGAAAGAACGAAAACTCGCTTCGATTCTAGCAGTCGATAAAGCTACGAGGCTACCGACTAAGCTGGAAAGAAGACATATTCTATGGAGGAGGCCTTAGGATTGATTGTCAAAGGCCAGAGAGGAAGATTAAAGAGTAGAAGACCCAAAAGAGATTCAGAGGGTTCTAACAGTTTCTCTTACTTCTTTTGCAAGAAAGTAGGACACATCAAGAAAATTGTATGAAATACAAGCAGCTGAACAAGAAAGGCGACAAAGATTCTAATGTAATATCAGTGGAAAGTCAGATCAAGCCGGAGTTATCAAAGAAGTAGATAAGGATTCATGTGATGTCATGACGGCTGAGTCAGGGAAATGTAAATACTCAGATGCTTGCTTACTTGACTTAGGGTGCACATATCACATGTGCCCAAAAAGAGAGTGGTTCAGTACTTACAATCCTTATGATGGAACTCTGTTTTGATGGGAAATGGCGCCCTGTGTAAGACTTTGGCATCGGCAACATCCGTATGAAGATGTTTGATGGACAGGTTTGAACCCTCACGAACATTCGACACGCTCCGGATTTAAAAAAGAATCTTCTCTCATTGGGAGCTTTGAAAGCTCGAGGATAAGTTTTCTGGTGTAGATGGAGGAATCAAAGTTACTAAAAGCTCCATGACGATTCTCAAAGGAGAACGAACAGCAAACTTGTACAAAAACTTGTACAAAAGTTTACAGGAAGCATTATTATTGGTGACGCTTTAATAGCAACAGAGAAGGTGAATACTACAAGACTTTGGCACAGGTGTCTTCGACACATGAGCGAGCGAGGTCTTCAGGCCCTACACAAAAAGAGTGTTCTACCAGGTATCAAATATTACAAACTTGATCTTTCTAAATTTGCATTATGGGTAGGCAACGTAGAGTAGCTTTCTCTGCATCACAGCACAAAATAAAGAGCTTACTAGATCTCATTCACACGAATGTGTGGGGGCCTTTGCTAGTAGCATCCATTGGGGGTGCTAGGTACTATATTACTTTCATAGATTATTTTTCAAGAAAATTTGGGTATACTTCTTGAAGAAGAAATCAGAAGTATTTCAGAAGTTCAATGAGTGAAAAATTATGGCAGAAAATCAGACAGGGCAGAAGATGAAAGTCTTGAAGTCCGATAATGGATGCGAGTATACCTCCAAAGAATTCAAATATACTTAGTAAGCAAGGGCATCAAATACCAGCTAAGTATTCCTGGGCGAACCGAGCAAAACGGAGTAGCAGAGCACATGAATCAGAACTTATAGAGTGTGCCCATAGTATCAGATTACAAGTTGACATGTCAGAAAAATTTTGGGCAGAGGCAGTGAATCATGCAAGTTATCTAGTAAACATGTCACCATCAATAGCTATTGATCTTCATATCTCAGAGGAGATATGGTGAGAAAAGTTTGTGGACTATATTCAACCTTACAGATTTTCGGTTGCCCGACGTATAATTTAGTTAATAGTCAGAAAAGGGACAAACTTGAGTCCAAGTCTAAGAAGTATATCTTCATTAGGTTTACCAAAGGAGTTAAGGGTTTCAGACTTTGGGATCTAAAAAAAGAGCACTTTTACCAACAAAGATGTAATCTTTGACGAAGAACCGATGTTACTAGAAAAGTCAGAGATGGAAGATAAAGCGCAAGGTGGAGCTTCAGACAGTTCGACAGACATTCAGAAAAAAGAAGTTGAGTTCGCAGAGAGCCCTAAAGGTCTAAAGGGTCAGAAGAGAACTCCTCAGATTCAGATGGAGACAAACATAAGGCTACTCAAGAGCAATCTGGACCATTGAGGTGGTCAATCATAGTTATGGTGCCACCAACAAGGTATGGTTAGGACGATGATTATGTCTCTTTCTCATTAGTAATAGAAACAGGTGAACCTAACAGTTACAGAGAAGCGATCAAGGCAGATGATCATGATAAGTGGATTACAGCCATAAAATAAAAGACTGAATCTTTGAGAAGAAACCAAACATTGACATTAGTCGACATTTCAAAGGACTCCAAGGTAATAGGTTGCAGATAGGTCTTTCGCAAGAAGGATAGTGAGCAGTACAAGGCAAGATTAGTTGCCAAAGGATATGCTCAGAAGGAAGGTATTGACTACAATTAGATTTTTTCTCTTGTAGTTAAGCATACATCTATTCGGATGTTATTGAAGATAGTTGTTCAGTTTGATCTAGACTTAGAGCAGATGGATGTTAAAATAATATTTCTGCACGGTCTGCTGGAGAAGAAGATATACTTGAAACAACTTGAAGGTTATATTCAGAAAGGTAAAGAAAATAAGGTGTATCTTATAAAGAAGTCCCTCTATGGACTTAAGTAGTCTCCCAGGCAGTGGTACAAGCGGTTCGACTCTTTCATGATAAAGGCCAGATACAACTGATGTAAATATGATAGTTTTATCTATTTTAAGCAGAGTGATGATCCAACATATTTGTTATTATATGTAGATGATATGTTGATTACTGTGAGAAACAAATACATGTTCAGAAGCTTAAAACTTAGCTCAAGAAAGAATTTGACATGAAGAATTTGGGAGAAGCCAAGAACATCTTAGGTTTGGGATCACTCGAGACAGAGGCTCAGGCAGACTTTGACTATCCTAGGAGAACTCTCAAGACGTTAGAGAGATTCAACATGATAGAAAAAAGATCAGCCATTACTCTTTTGGCAGGTCACTTCAAATTATCCTCCAAGCAGTGTCCACAATCACTGGAAGAGGAGCAGATGTCCCAAGTACCATATGCTAGTATAGTGGGATCACTCATGTATGCTATAGTCTGCACAGGCCTGATTTATCCTATGCAGTTAGTATAGTAAGTTGGTTCATGTCAAATTCAGGAAAGCAATATTAGGAAGCAATAAAGTGGGTGCTACGATATCTGCGAGGGACTACGAGACTAGGCTTGGTGTTTTAGAGATTGAATACGGGGAATCCTAAGGAACTACAAGCTATATTGATGCAGATTATGTGAGAGATCTTGTTCAGCCAAGATCTACGACGGACTATGTGTTCACAATAGCTGAGTGTGTCATTAGTTGGAATGTAGAGTTGCAAGATACAATTACTCTTTCAACGACAGAGGCGGAGTACATGGCTGCAGTTGAGGTATCAAAGGAAGCTTTGTGATTGAGAAGATTAGTTGAGACATTTAGTATCATACAGGATTCAGTTCGGGTTCATTACGACAGCCAAAGTGAGATTCATCTCGCTAAAGATCATATATATCACAAGTAGATGATGCATATTGATATGAGATATCATAAGATGCGCCAATGGGTCATGGATGATAAGGTGATCGATTTAGTAAAGATCAGTAAAAAGAAGAATCCAGCAGATATGATAATCAAGACCAGCCCGGTGGAGAAGTTTAGAGCATCTCTGAACTTCATAAACATCCTCCAAAGGTAAAATGACAAACAGGCTCTTAGGAGGGAGCAATGTAAAGTCACAAAAGGTGGAGAAAGCAAGGCGAATGAAGCAGAGGCCAATTTCTACGGAAGGACCCAATGAACATGAGTCAAGATGGAGATTGTTAGTATTTAGAGTGCCTCATATTCATTAGAGAAGAATTTGGGTTCAGGTGAAGTGTTATAAGTCACAAATCAAGCACGAATGTGTACAAGTATTTTGCATACTATTAGTCAACTAATAGGTCTTATTAGTCGACTAGGTCTTGGGCTAGTTGATTAATACTTTGGTATAATCGACTAGGCTGTACAATAGAAAGTTAGATTCTCAGATTGCATTACAGTAGTTGACTATAATATGGGTATAGTCGACTAATATTGGGTATTAGCCTACTAATGATTTGCCCTAGTCGACTAGTGCGGGTTCTGACAGTTTTCTGATACAGTTCTGTTTTTTGTTTTGGTTTGGATCTGACTTTTCTATTTCTCTGAGGCGGTGCTGATTTGATTATTGGAGTTTGTGTTAAATTAGGATTATCACAGGTGCCTATAAACCCCTTGGGGGTGGCCTTTTATAGGTGTGTCAAGAATTCAAGAGAACTTCAGATTTCACCATTGAGAGTTATGAGAGAGAGAACTTGTAACTCTTGTATTTTCTTCTCTATTTTCAAAAAAGATTTCTCCCCTCCTCCCCGTGGACGTAGGCACATTGCCAAATCACGTTAAATCTTGTGTTTTTTGGTTGTGTGGTGATTTAGTTTTCAATTGTTTGCTAATGGTACATCTTCTACGCTTCTTCTTTCACTACCGAGTCTTCAACTCGGTGTTTCTCTATTGTTTGATCGTGATTGATGTTTAACACATACAACTTCCTTTATGTGGCCCCGAAAACCTGGGTGAGCGGTGCATGTTTATACCCTTGATTTGGGTGGCAGAGTTCAGCAACGGTAAAGATAAGTGTACAATTAGTAATGTGTGAGGTTCTTGAGTGCTATGGATTAATGCATGGCAAATCTGGGTGCAGTATAGCATGAGGAATGTGATGCCACACAGGTAAAGCCTGTGGTGAGTCATGACATAGGATTGATCAACTGGTGGATGCAACAGTGTGTCATGAATTACTCAATTTCATGAATGCCTATTCAAGATAAAACCAGATCAAGATGCATCCACTTGATAAAGATAAGATGACATTCATCACCGATCGAGAGTTCTACTACTATAAAGTGATGCCCTTCAGCCTGAAGAATGTCGAAGCAACTTTCCAATGATGGTTAACAAGGTCTTCAAAGAGCAAATTGGACGTACAATAGAGGTGTATGTCAATGATATGCTTTGTGAGGAGCCTCCAGTATGCCGACCACTTGCAATACTTGAGTGAGGCATTTGACCGCCTTTGAAAGTACAAGGTCCAACTGAAAATTCAAGGCAAATAAAGCTCAATTCTCTAACCATATATGGTTTGTGCCATACTGAAAAAATTCAGGAGAATCAAGTTCTACATTTTTCAATAGAACCTATCATGATTGATTTCATGAAGTTCAGTTATAGTTTAGTTTCTCACAAATCAATATTTCACCAGATAGCTTTTCGGTTTTCTTTTATCAAAATTTCTGAGATACAGTAAAGCCGGAGGTGATCAGGATCATGGAATCTTTGCACCGTGGGGTTCTGCATATTGAGAGGCTTAACTATGCCCATGTGGTTCTTATCCCAAAGAAATCTGTGGTTAGAAAAGTGGGGGATTTCAGGCCTATTAGTGTGTTGAATGCCTCTATGAAAATTATTTCTAAAGTGTTGGCTAACATGCTAAGGGATTTACTGGGAGAAGTTATTGACTGAAGTCAACCAGGGTTCCTTAAGTGAAGGACTACGTTAGACTCTGTAGCTTCGACGCAGGAGGTTATTCAATTTGCTAACCGGAACAAGACATCGGGGTTCATGCTGAAGTTGGATTGAAAAAAAATACGACACGATAGAGTGAGGCTGCATTCTGGAATCCATGAAATCTTGGGGATTCTCTTCTTCGTGGGTCACATGGATCTGATCGGCAAAAGTGGAAGTTTTGGTAAACAACATCCAAGGATGAGAGATTGTCTGCAAAAAGGGCTTGCTTCAGGGAGATCCTCTCTCCCCTCTGATCTTCATTTTAGTTGCTAACGGACTTCATAATATGATCTCTAATTGTCGGGAAAGAGGACTTATTAAAGGCCTGGGATGCCGTGATGAGTCCAACGCTGTTATTAGCCACAATATGCGAACGACACTTTAACCTTCAGGAAGACTGCTTGATCCAAGCTTCCATTCTCAAATGGATTTTGATATGCTATGAGAGGTGCTCAGGCCTTTTTGCAAAAGCTCGTTGGTTTTCTTGGGGGAGGTTATGGCTAACAATTAGCTTATTGCTCAAGTTATCAACTGCAAAGTTCAAAGCTCCTATCATCTATTTGGATTTACCACTATCAGTAGGTAACTCAGATATCTCTGTGGCAGCCGATCATTGCTAAAATTCAGAAAAGATTGGACGGCTGGAAAGGAAAAATGCTTTCTCTAGGGGGAAGAATCACAATGATCAATGCGGTACTCTCGGCCATTCCCACTTATTTTCTCTCATTTTTTCCACTTCCCAGATGGGTGGAAAGGGAGATCGATTCCTTAAGAAGAAAATTCCTATGGATGGGGCGGGCTTGGAGGGGAAAGGCTATAACCTAGTGAAATGGAAAAAGATTTGTAAGCGAAAGAAGTTTGGAGGGTTAGGGATCATTAATCTGCGAGATTTCAATAGGGCCATACTCGTCAAGTGGTGGTGGAAGTTATTTGACGAACTAGGCAGCAAATGGGTATCACCGTTATCCCACAGTTATCGCTCGAGTACGGGGTATTGGTCAGATAAAAACATTAATGAGGGTTTAACGTCTCTTTTTTGGAAAGGATTGAGATCTGTCAAGGATATATTCTTCTCGGGAGTAGCGATGATCGTTAATAATGGGAGGGGCACTAGATTTTGGGTTGACAGGTGGTGCTCCAAGGTCCCTTTGGAGAAGTTCTCTCAACTTTACGCTAGAGCACTAGACCCCTTAGGTACAGTTGGTGCACATTTGGCGGGTGGTGGCTGGAACATCAAAGTGCCCCAGGTATATCTAGAAGACCTCTTCAATTTAAAGGAAGATCTGTTGCTTTTGCTTACTGAACATTTTCCTTCTAATGCGGGGGAGAGGGATCGCCCAGCGTGGGATTGGGACAATAATGGGGTGTTCTCAGTGAGTAATGCCTACTATCGACTCAACGATAGGGGGATTCGATGTCAGTTTTCTTCGGCCATCTGGAGAGCTAAGGTGCCATTGAAGATTAGGGCATTCATTTGGTTAGTCGTCAAGAGGGCTATTCTGACTTGGGATAACCTTAGAAAAAGGAACTGGCAAGGTCCTAGAATTTGTGTTCTTTATATGGCGGAAGAAGAATCTATTGATCATATGCTTCTGACATTCCCCTTCAGTTCAGCTATTTGGGACCAGGTGGCTAGAAGCCTGAGTTGGCAGCTACCTAGGTTACCTACTGACGTGAATATTTTCTTGTCCTCGTGGAGACGCAATTCTTTCTGTAAGCGTAGAAGGGTTATTTGGGACTTAGTGACAGCAGCTAGTTTTTGGGGGATTTGGAGGGAGCGTAACAATAGAATCTTTAATGGCTTAGCCAGATCATCTGACCAAACTTTTCATGTTTGCTCATCTTTCATTTCACATTGGCTCGTTCTTCTTTCAGTCAATTCCAGTGAGCTAGCAAGGCGGAACCTAGAACTACCGCTAGTGGGTGACGATCCTCACAGGCACTCGGAGGACTCACGGAAGGAGGGGACGATACACACTCGGAGTAGATGTGATCGGTGACATGACGGAGTCCTGACTTTCGGTGATCAGGCATATCTACTACCGCTAGTGAGCGACTTTTGTTACAGACTCGGGCTGTATTTTGCATCAGGGAGGCTCTGTCTATTGCATTTTTGTTCTTCGGTTTTCTTCTCTTCTAAATCCTGTGGCACAACTTTAGTCGAAAGGATTATTAGTACTTTTATTTGTATATCAGGGGTGATTTTCATTAAATTCTCATTAATGAAACGCGGGGACCTTCAGGGTTCACCGTTTACTCTCAAAAAAAAAAAAATTCACAAGCCAAATGACTTACTTCATGTCATTTTCCTTGTTTCTTTAGTTCATCTGCGTCAACTAATGTGCTTCCCTTCTTTGTCTCTGTGGCCTTACAATTTCAATTAGTTACATATAAAGAGAATTATACCATATATATAAGAAACAAAATGCAATGTAAAGGTCTCGAGCTTATGGATAGAAAACAACAGTTTGATTCCTCACAATAAAAGGACAAGACAGAACTTGTTTCTAATTTTGTCTCAGTAGTCATGTTTATTCTGAACATGATGTCCACACTGAACGTGTTTTCAGATGCCAATAAGACTCCCGAACAATGTCATAGAAGATTTTTTGGCAAAATATATATTCCTCATCGGAAGCATATAAAATATCTAAATGGCATAAAATATTAACTGGAATTCCACAAAGTAAATTTAAATCATATCCCATTTCACCGAAATATAAAGTACATAGTTAATGATCAAAGGACATTGAGCACTGACATTACTGCTTATGCAACCACCTATAAGCTACATTAAACGAGGTAGTGAATGCAGAAGCAATTTAAATTATTACATTATCAAGACGATGTTCAAAGTGATAGACAAGTGCAATAAGTTTTATATTGGCCGATAAGTATTGCCTCGTAGCCACCAATAGTCAGAATAGATTGCACAGCAACACCACATGCCTCAGCTAAAGCCATGCCCCCAAGTATAAGTAAGCCTACAGATGATACTTTCCCCAACGCCATCAATTTATCTCGATCAAGCTCCACAGTAGCTTGGTTGGCCATAGCATGGCTAAGAAAATTGGTTTTCCACCTTTGGAGAAACCAGTCAAACCACACAAAGGACAGAACAGCTGCACAGTCTGCACTCCTCCATGCCTGAGGTAAACACTGTGAAATGGTTGGTGCTATCATTTATGATGCAGAGACATGGACACATGACATGGACATGGACACGGGAGACGGTAAATTCAAAAAATTAGGATACGGAAACAAGGTAAGTAATATTTTATTATTATATTATTATTATTATTATTATTATTATTATTATTATAATATAGATAAATTGACGTTGAAGATAAAAGCAAAGTTACATTTCATCGGCATCAAAGCCTTCAAAATCATTGCTGCTTGCTCCATCTCCTTATCATGTCCCTTATGTTGTGGAGTTTAACCATTACATACGTCTTTATTCTTTGTCTGCTTATCCGCTTGAGATGAGCCTTGACTCTTGAGTATGATCCATTAAATGTTTCAAGAAAATAATTGCACTTTCATTGCTAATTTTCTCCTCCCCTTTCAATTTTTTTCACTTTAGTTATATACTTGCAAAGAGGCGTATGATCATCTATTATACCACTTAAAGAATCTTTCATTGAAGCCATATTGCTTTAAACTAACAACACGATAATATTATTTAAAGAAAAGCAACATTTCTTACACAATCCTATCGCCAATCATACAATAATTTATTAAGATAACTACACATTAATTTATTTCACAATCTTACAACAATTTATTTCACAATTCACTTATTTCACAATCCTACACAATTAATTTCATAATTATACACAATTAATTAAATAAGAACAGTCTACACGTGAACATCAAGAACACATGTACATCATCAAGAACAATCTACACGAGAATACCTTATCATTAATTAACGCATCATCAAGCCTATAAATTAACCTCTCTCTCTCTCTCTGTTCTTTGCACCTTTCCATCTATCTCTTTGCTCTCTTTATCTCTTTGCTCTTTCCCCCTCTAGATCTCCTCTCTCTCTCTGTCTCTCTCTCTTGATCTCGCTTTCAGATCGAGAGGAGAGAGAGGAATCGAGAGAGAGCAGCTTGAGAGGGGAAGAGAGCAGAGAAGAAATAGCATAGAGAGATGGTGAGAGATATGTAGAGAGAGGGATAGAACTATATATAGAGAGGGATAATTACATGAGATCTACCAGCGACTACTATGACGAGATCCACAAGCGATGACAATGAGATCCACCAGGACCCGAACCTGGCCCGAACCGGTTCGGTTCGGTGCGTGTGTCCGCGTGTGGGGAGGTGGCCCATGGCCTAACATTCATAACAATAGGCTTAGAAAGAGTTGGTATATACCACTCAAACTTCTTTAGCCTATCCAATGTGAGACTAAAAATCAAAGGCAAATAGAAAGAAACTCAAGTTTTCCCTCCAAAATCAATTATACATCCAACAATCCCCCAAAACTTGAGTTTCAGGAAAGACAACTTGAGTTTCAGGAAAGACAGAAGAAAACAATATGATATAAACAAATCATAAACCATAAAATAAGAGTAAAACTTGAGCAACATCATATTGTGGATTCAGGGCCGATATCTTATGGCCTTGAATTCACCCTTAGTGAATTTCATCGGCACTTGAGTGACATAATAGATCACGCCTTGAATTAGGTTTCTTTAATCAGATAGTGATGAAAGACACACAGAGTAAGTCTCTATCTATTGAGCAAGTGGGTTGAGCGTTAAAGGCCATGCTCATAATAACCGACTCATGAGAAGTTTATAGGAGTCAGCCTTGCCTCCCAACCGTGGCCATCACGGTTTCTCTCACGTAGGTAAGTTCTCTAAGGGTAGTAGGGTACTACAACTGGATTTTATACCCTCAACACTTCATGCGTCAAACTTACTAAGAGTTTAACTCAGTCTTACTTAGCTGTATATAAAAGTGTCATCACCATAGAGAAAAGACAATAGCTACGTATAGGATATAAACATATCCGGGTCGATACTCCATACGAGTATCACCAGTCCAGTTTATTGCTACCACATTGAACCTCTTTCATGGAACCAGCTCCCGATTAAGTAGGTTGGGTTCCAACTGTCAGTGAACTCTACTATGGGCTTAACCCCATCTTCCTCGATGATTCTAGGATCACATTTCTAAAAAGATTCTTAGTCAACGGGTCAGCAAGATTTTCCTCGGACTTTACAAAGTCTAGAATCAAAACTTTGTCTAATAGGCGTTGTACAAACTTGAGTCTGATCTGAATATGTCTGTTCATCTTCTTATTAGCATTCTCTTGCTTTGAAATCTCAATGGTAGATCTCGAATCAATATGAACTGAGATTGAAAGAATGGGTCTAGGTACGATATACAATTCAGACAAAAGATTCTTTAACCATTTAGCTTTCAAACAAGTAGTGTCCACAGCAATGAGCTCATACTCCATGGTGCTCCTGACAATCACTGTTTGTTTGCAGGATTTTGATGACACAGCAACTCACCGAACATAAATACATATCCGATAGAAGACTTAATACTGACAGAGTCAGTGACCCAGTTGGCATCATTATACCCTTTTATGACATTAGGATATCCAGTGTAAGTCAGATAATAGTCAATTATGCCTCTAAGATATCTTAATACTCTCTCTAATACAGTCTGGTATTCTCTACTAGGGTTACTAGTTTATCTACTCGGTCTACCTACTGCATAAGAGATGTCAAACCTAGTCCTGTTGGAAATATAGAGCAGTGAACATATTAATTGAGAGTATTTCAGTTGAGACACAGACTCACCCGTGTTCTTCTTCTTCTTCAAAGAAATTGAAAAATCATAGGGTGTAAAATTAGGTTTAGAGTTATAGAGATCAAATTTGTGAAGCATTTTTCAATGTTATTGGATAGACTCAACAATATTTCATTAGGAGTTCTGAATATCTTCATTTCCAATATCATATCAGCAGGACCTAAATCCTTCATCTCAAAGTTTAGGGAGAGATATATCTTTACCTTTTGAATTGTATCAAGAAAAGTTTCAAGAATAAGAATATCGTCAATATATAGACAAAGAATGATATAGTCATTATCATAGTTCTTGAAATAAATGCATTTGTCATGTTCATGGATAGCGAATTCAAATTGGGTAATAACTTTGTTAAACTTTTAAAGCCATTATTTAGGTGCTTGTTAAAGATCATACAATAACTTCACTAGTTTGCACACTTTATTTCTTGTCCCTTGGCTATGAATCCTTCTAGTTGATCTATATAAATCTCTTCTTCGAGATTACCATTCAGGAAAGCAGTCTTGACATCTGTTTGTTGTATGGACATGTTATGAATTGAAGCAAGTACTAGAAGGATTCTGATAGAAGAGATCATGACAATAGGAGAATAGGCATTAAAGAAGTCAATACCCTTTTGTTGGGTGAAATCTTGCAACTAATCTGCCTTTGTATTTGTCGATAGTGCCATGGGGTCAGAGTTTCTTCTTAAAGATTCATTTACAACCTATAGATTTGCATCCAGGAGGAAGTCAGTGAGAATCCAAGTGTTATTCTTCAATATAAACTTGATCTCACTATCAATAGTTTCTTTCTAGGAAGAAAATTTAGAAGAATCCATTGCTTCTTTGAAGGAGTTAGGAGCACCTTTTACAAGATAAGTAAAGAAGTCTTTACCGAAAGATGTGAGAATCCTAGGTTTTTTGGTCCTTCTAGGTTCAAAATCAGTTGTAGGAGCAAAACTAGAAGAAATAATATCAGAAACAAAAAGAATATAAGAAGGATCACTAAGGATTCTTGATTTGAAAGGAAAAATATTTTCAAAATAGACACCATCTCTAACTTCAATGATGATGTTATTGGATATTTCACTGATCTCAAAGTTAACTACTAAGAATCGGTTAACATGGCTATTAAGTGCATATCTGATAAAGATAGCATTAACAGTATTGGGGTCAATTTTCCTTTTCTTCAGTTCCGATATTCAAAGCTTAGCCAAGCAACCCCATGTTGGAATTTGCTTTTGATGATACATTTGTGAAACCATATCATATGGAGCTCTATCTCAAGCCTATTCAAGAGTTCTACATGATCAAGACTTCCCAAAAAGAGTTGCTATTGATGTGTATTGTAATGGTTAATAGTATGTTAAAAGTCTTGAAACACACATATATATCATTAGTTTATTAGTAGACTTGACCCTTCCTATTAGTAGACTTGACCACCTATTAGTAGACTTGACCCTTCCTATTAGTAGACTTGACCCTTACTATTAGCAGACTTGACCTTTCCTATTAGCAGACTAATAGGGTTATTAGTCGACTTATAAAAAAGACTAGTCGACTAATACATGTTGTAGTCGACTTATAATTCCTGCTTGTCGACTAATTGTACTTTCCAGAAACTTGCATATCTGTTTCAGTCTTATATAGTCGATTTATACCCAAGATTAGTCAACTAACCCAGTCTAAATTGCCTACCCTAGTCGACTAACCCCCAACCCCTAGTCGACTTATAGCAGTTTGTAACTTTTGTACAGTTATTGAATTCTGATGTTTTATCTAACGTTTCAAAATTCAAATTTGTCCTAATAACTACTCTAACTGACCCTAACTGACTATATATTTCAGCTATAAATAGGGTTGTTATCTTAGGTTTAATATACCAATTCAAATCTATAGTTTTCTGACCAAAAATCTTGCCAAAATTATGGTTCTCTAAAAACTGTTCCCACTTTTTGTTTCTTCACCAAATTTCTACTCTAAAGTGAAGATTTCTGAAAGTCAACCTATAATAGCCCTTATCCACGATCACATACTGAATCAAGGCTTATAGGAAAGTTTGTAATCACTCAAAGGAAGCATTGTACAAGAGCGTCTTCTTGGTGTAGAAGAGAAGTTGTACAAGGTGTTGTGGTCTTCTTGGTTATAAGAAGAGTTGTATACATTTGGCAAAGGAGATTTGTCAAGTGGGATACAAGGTGTTGATTTTGGGTGTACAAAGTTAAAGGATAAAAAAAAATCTCAAGCGGGTGGCTTGGGGACTGGATGTAGGTCACGAGGACCAAACCAGGATAAATCACTCGTGTTTGCGTATGCTTAACTTTTCTGTGATTTATTTCCTTATTTACAAGTACGTTTATTTCTTTAACACTAATATTCTTGTGTGAGTGTTGACTTTGTATATTAGATCCACAATTGGCATCATTTCGGGACCAACAATTGGTATCAGAGCGGGTTCAACATCAGTCAACAACATACAAGGATGGCAACAGAGTTTCCTTCGTCACAATTCAAAGAAGGACATTCTACACAACGTCCACCGCTATTTGACGGATCCAACTACAACTATTGGAAGTGTAGAATGAAGATCTACTTGCAATAGCTCAACTACGAACTTTGGAACATCGTAGAAGCACCATACACCAAGCCAATAACCAACTACAACGCTTGGAGTGATGATCAAAAGAAGAATGCGAACTTTGATGCCAAAGCGATGAATGCTTTATTCTGTGCCTTAACCAAAGAAGAATTCAACCACGTGTCAACATCCACTTCTACAAATCAAATATGGCACACTCTACAGGTAACACATGAAGGCACAAATAAAGTTAAGGAATCTAAAATTTTTGTTCTTGTCCACAGGTTTGAACTATTCAAAATGAAGGAGAATGAAACCATCTCAGAAATGGTTACAAGATTCACCGACATTACCAATTCTTTAGCATCCCTTGGAAAGGAATACACCCAAGTAGAAAAAGTTCGCAAGATCCTTCGTGCACTCACATCAGATTGGGAAAAGAAGACAACCGCAATCGAAGAAGCGAATGATCTCTCAACAATGTCGTTAGAAAACCTTATTGGTAATCTAATAGCATATGAAGTGCAACTCGAAGACAGGAAGAAGGATGACCAACAATCTCTCTCAAAGAAGAAAGAACTTGCCTTCCATGCATCCTCCGACATGGACAATTCAGATGACGATGAAGAGGAGATGGCAATGCTTTCAAGAAAATTCAGAAGATTCTTAAAGTAAGGTAAGTTTAAATGTTTTAATTGCAATAAAACAGGTCATATGAAGAAGAATTGTCCATTGCTCAAAAACAAAGGTAAATTTAAGAGCAAAAAGTTCAGAAAGAAGAAAGACTACCAAGCATCATGGGAGAACAGTGATTTCTCTTCCTCTGACGAAGAAGAAACCACTGAACATGCCAACATCTGTTACATGGCGCTAGAAGAAGGTGAGGTACAATATACTGAACTTTTAGATGCATTCCATGATTATTCAATGATCTAGAGAATGAAAAAATGAAGAATAAAGTTTTATCAAAGGAAAATGAAAAACTTTTCAAAGAAAATTCATGTTATGTCTCTCAAGTTTCTTCTATAAATTCTCAAAAAGATGATTTTAAAAAAGTGATATCATCATTAAAAAAGGATAATGAGAATTTTATAAAAGAAAATATTTTGCTTAAAAAGGAAACTATGTCTTTAAATGAAAGAATTTCTGTGTTAGATAAAGACATGTCAGTTTTCAAAATGAAATATGAAGAGATTTTAAAAAATGTGACTAAGTTTAATCAAGGAAAAGAAAAGTTGAATGATTTGTTATCATAACAAAAGATGTCACATAATCATCATGGTATTGGACTTTTTGAAAAATCTTCATATGTTAGTAATCCATATAATTTTTTTGTGAAAAGAAAGTCTGATATTATTTCAAAAAGAATTAAGAACAAGTTTATATGGATTCCTAAAAACTTAAGTATTGTTGACAAAAATACTTATATTGCATCATACATAAATGATATATGTAATTCATGCAATTATGTGTATACTAAAGGATGGAAACCAAATTCAAATTTGGTTTGGTCTCCTAAAAGTTAATGCTTTGCTCTTATGATTGGTACCATCTAATGTTTATCTTTCAGGTACCGTAAGAAGTTTAATAAGAACAATACTTCAAATATTTATCATATATATATATATATACATGTTATGATATATTTATTACAGGAGGAGAACACAAGTGTTTCTATATCTGTTATAACCCATTTTCTGTAGGGGAGAATATATAACTTATTTTCTGTAAGGGGAGCATTTGTGCAAACAAAGTATCATCATCAAAAAGGGGGAGAATGTTGGAACTTACTTTTGATGATACATTTGTGAAGCCATATCATATGGAGCTCTATCTCAAGCCTATCAAGAGTTCTACATGATCAAGACTTCCCAAAGAGAGTTGTTATTGATGTGTATTGTAATAGTTAATAGTATATTAAAAGCCTTGAAACACACATATACATCATTAGTTTATTAGTAGACTTGACCACCTATTAGTAGACTTGACCCTTCCTATTAGCAGACTTGACCCTTCCGATTAGCAGACTAATAGGGTTATTAGTCGACTTATAAAAAAGACTAGTCGACTAATACATGTTATAATCGACTTATAATTCCTGCTGGTCGACTAATTGTAGTTTTCAGAAACTTGCATATCTGTTTCAGTCTTATGTAGCCGACTTATACCCAAGATTAGTCGACTAACCCAGTCTAAATTGCCTACCCTAGTCGACTAACCCCCAACCCCTAGTCGACTTATAGCAGTTTGTAACTTTTGTACAGTTATTGAATTCTGGTATTTTATCCAACGTTTTAAAATTCAAAATTGTCCTAATGACTACCCTAACTGACTATATATTTCAGCTATAAATAGAGTTGTTATCTTAGGTTTATTATATCAATTCAAATCTATTGTTTTCTGACCAAAAATCTTGCCAAAATTCTGGTTCTCTGAAAACTGTTCCCACTTTCTGTTTCTTCACCAAATTCCTACTCCAAAGTGAAGATTTCTGAAAGTCAACCTATAATAGCCCTTATCCACGATCACATACTGAATCAAGGCTTATAAGAAAGTTTGTAATCACTCAAAGGAAGCATTGTACAAGAGTGTCTTCTTGGTGTAGAAGAGAAGTTGTACAAGGTGTTGTGGTCTTCTTGGTTGTAAGAAGAGTTGTATACATTTGGCAAAGGATATTTGTCAAGTGGGATACAAGGTGTTGATTTTGGGTGTACAAAGTTAAAGGATAAAGGAAAATCTCAAGCAGGTGGCTTGGGGACTGGATGTAGGTCACGAGGACCGAACCAGGATAAATCACTCGTGTTTGCGTTTGCTTAACTTTTCTGTGATTTATTTCTTTATTTGCAAGTACGTTTATTTCTTTAACACTAATTTTCTTGTGTGAGTGTTGACTTTGTATATTAGATCCACAATTGGCATCATCTCGGGACTAACACCCCAGACTTTGAAGAATTGAATGTTAAGAGTTCTTTCTTTCTAATGTTCATAGGGAGTAACGTAGGAGTCTCTTTGGGGAACCCATTGTTGACACTTAAAAAAGACAAGATTCTCATTGGTCCGAACGATGTCTAAACTTGTTGACATTTACAAAAGACAAGGGACAGACGAGCTGAAGACCAGTTTTTTCACCCAACTCCAAGGGACGAGGAAGCGGTTTGGACTCCACTGATCCAGCAAGCAGAACAGTGAACCCGGATTGTTTCTAAACAGACCTCAGCAGGTCTAAAATGCTAGCATTTAGCATTACATTAGCCCAAAGAGATAGCCTCGTATGAGAGGCTAACATCATCCAGAGCATCGCCAGGAAGCTAACTGACAGCTTCGCCGAAAAGCCTCTTTTCGGACTTCGCCAGGAATTGCCTCTAGCTCCGCTATGAGCTTCAAAGCGGGCAGCTCCGCCATCAGCCTGCTATGGTCAACCTTTGACCAATCAAATCTCCTGATAAGATCGGATTCAATCTAATCAAATCCAATCAGGATTCAAATATGGCAGGTGATTGCCACAATCTCTTGACTCTCTTGAAACGAGTAAGTGGATCAAGGAGAATCAATCAACGATATGGAAAGGATCATAACACATCGGAAAGATCAACCGACTTGCCATTTTCTAGCTCCGCGGAAGCTATTATAGCCTCGCAGCAAGGCTACTTTCCAGATTCAAACAATTCGGTTCAATCTGTTTCTATATCTTCAAAGGGGACGATTATACCCTTACTTTCCCTATAAATAGCCCATCAGGGGCACAAGGGAGAGGGATCGCATCGGATCGCATCGCATCAGATCGAGGAGGATCATCAATTGATCATCGGCGAGATTGGCGTCTTCTCAAAGATCGGACTTCTTCATCAACGCACCGTGCAATCTCTAATTCAGAGACCTTTCAAGAGAAATACTTCTCTTCTCAGGGTGGCGATACCCTAACAACCTCTTTTCCTCAAGGAATCTCCGGAACCAGGCGAGAAGGAATTCCTCACAGAAGTGGTTTTGAGAAGTAGTCAGAGGGTTCTACCAATCCTCTATTCTCTGATTCCCGGAACCAGGCGAGAAGGGAATCTCATCGCTCGCATCGTCAAAGGGACAAAGTGGTCGCGCGCTGACCAGACTCCTATCGGCACATTTTCCCAGAATCTCTGAGGAGATCTACTTGTAATCTTTTTAAGAATACTTGTAATTTAGCTCCTCAAACCTTTTTTGTAAGTTTTCCCCCTTTGCAAACATAATGGAAAACAAGATGGCGACTCCGCTGGGGAACGTATTCTCCTCTGCTGAGAATCAAGTATCGCAATGCGACGAACAGACCTTCGGGTCTATCTCTGAATTCAGAAAAGCCGGTGCAGCCAGATCTTCTCTGGCTAAATCTTCAAGCAAAGTCTCTGCGGAGACGGAAAAGGTTCTCTGCAAACCTGCCGCAGTTCTCTGGCGCAACAAGGAAACAGGTCCGCAGCCCAGATCCTGCACTTTTGAGAACCTGGTTATCCAGATCGATCAAAGAAGATTTGAAGAAGTCCTCTCTGGGGGTGACCTAATGCTTCGAGCACGGAAGCACGGGAAGGTCTTCATGACCAAGGTTTCAAATCAGAAACCAGAGGCAGAATTTTGCCAACACCCCACAGCCCCGCTTGTGGCTATTCAGGTTCCTTGCGAACCTATGCATCCTCTGCCAAAACGGATATGGAGGCCTAAACAGAGGTCCTCTGCTGAAGCTTCAGGCGTAGCCACGCCAAATCCGCGCCTCTCTTATGAAGAAAAAGGCAAGATGCCCGCCTACGCCAACAATGCTGCCAACCATAAAGTCAAGACGGCGATCATACCGTCGCCTAGAGCAGCAATGCCTACTGCTAGCCCTGTCTTCACAAGCAAGGCTATTGTACCTCGGCATACTCATCGGGTTTACAGCCGCGAGGCTAGAACCAGAGCACTATGCGGTGCTGATCCTTTCCGCAGGAATAAGGGGAACGATGCGTTGTCCCATATACCAGATTGTTCAGGCCCCTACAGGGCCGACCTGCGAGAATTCTTGGCGGACAAGCGGAGATTGAAGCATTTCCAGGCCACTTCCTCCTGTCTTCGACGATGTGAATGCCAATTGGTGATGGTCCATTCTATGCAGTGTCGGTTACGACCGACCCTCGCCACTGCTCCATATCGGCGATCAGTCTTTGATCGACTGTCTGCGCGCGATTCGATGAGGCATCCCAAAAGGAGCGGGCCACCGGATCCAGCCTCTGCATCCGTCAACATGACCGGAAGGGGGCGAGAGCCGCGCGGAAGAAGTCAAGCCTCTGACGACACCCCTTTCGGCTCCCCAGATCCAGATTATAGCCCGGGCTTAGGTGAAGTCTTGGTGCGCGAAGAAGGTGTTTTCCGAAGCACCAGATCCAGGGTGGCGATACCCTATAATTATGAGCAGCCTTCCTCCTCGACGGTCCCAACCGTGCCACAACTCAGGCGGTCACCCCAATCATCCGATGGAGACGATGAAGACAGCGGGTATGCCTCTTCAGCAACAGTCAGTTCGGTGCGAACGGACAAAGCATCGGTCAATATGGCCGAGAACGCCAATGACGACCTTCGTCGGCGTTTGGAAGCTCAGGAGCAGACCTCTAGAACTCAGCAAGAGGCCCTGGACAATATCCAACAGATGCTCGCTCAGCTCCTCAGCAACCGGAATGATGATACCGGGAGTAATCATGACGAGGAGGGACATCTCAGCAATGATCCGCCCAAGACGGAGAGAACTAAGGGAGGCTCTTCCCTGGATGCCGAAGTCCTTAAAGGCCTTCAAGCTCAAATTTCATCCCTGGCTCAGAAGGATGAATTGAAGAAAGTGGGGGTAGTCCGTCCTTACCCACTGGAATGGGATTCGGTGCCATATCCGCCAAAGTTCAAACCACCAACGTTGCATACGTATGATGGTAAGAGCTCGCCCAATCAGCACATCTACTATTTCCGGTCCCAGACCGGTAATGTTCTAAGCAACGACGCCATCATGGCTAGGTTGTTCATCGGCACCTTGAAAGGGGTGGCATTCGACTGGTTCCGAAGCCTTCCTCAGGGCTCTATCAATTCCTGGATCGACCTGGAAACTCGGTTCCTCTCTCGCTTCTATGAGGATGACACCGAAGTGACCATGGACAAGCTCCTTTCCACTGTGCAGAGGAAAGGCGAATCTGTCCGTGAATACATTGAGCGGTTCAGAAATCTATCTCTGATGTGCCCAGCAGGGATGCCTTTACCCATGCTTTTACAAACATGCAGACATAACTTCTCGGATCAAGTAGAAGTTCGCATGGGGGCTGTCAAGGCCCACACTTGGAAGGAACTGGTCGAACAAGCTGAGATAGCCGAAAAATCGGCTAAAAAGTTCGAGTCATCCGCCCCTAGAAGCAAATGGGGCGCGAACAACAAAGGGCGCAGCGATCTCCCGCAGTCTTCCCAAGCTAAAGGGAAGGAAATTATGTCCGTCGAGCTGACCGGGGACATGCAGTCAAAGGCCAAGAAGAGCAGCTTCAACAATCAGGAGCCCAAGTTCCCTCCTAAACAGTACTCCTTCAGAGACGACCAGGTGGTCACGATATTCCATCTGCTCCACAAAGGGAATAAGATGAAGTTGCCAGATGCTCGACGCCCTGATGAGATAGGGCGCACAAACGACCCTAAGTACTGCCTCTACCACAGGATGATCCACCATCCTACTGACAAGTGCTATGTTCTCAAGGATAGAATTCAAGCCTTGGTCGACGCCGGAGTCCTCACACTGAAGACGGAGCAGAAGAAAGTCACTGCCAATATGGTGACTATTGAGTTCGGCACTGCCCAGAAGGTCATGGTTCCCGACGGGACCTATTCAGCCCCGGCGCCACGGCTAGAAGTCAAGCATCCTCCAGCCATGACTCAATACAACAAGGGTCTCGTCCCTTTGACATTGGAGACAGGGGAAGTTATGTGGATACACCCTGACCTCGTCCAAGACGTACAGCGGACGTCGAAGGACTCCAGCAAAAAGGGCAAGTCCTGCAATGTCATCTCTGTCCTGCCAGATGATGGTAATCTTACTTCGGCTTCCCTCAGCGATTCAGAAGAAGAGAAGCATGCCTGTACAGCGCAGGCAGATGCGCCTCAACAGATGGGCACCCGGTCTGGAAAGTCATACCTAAGGCAGTATGACAGAACTACTGACGAGATACAGCAACAAACGGCGTCAGTACCAATGCCGACATCCACTCCAATTCCAGCCAAGGGAAAGGAAAAACCTAAGGAAGTGCGATTCGACCACGTGTTGAAGAAACCGCCAAGCCAAGGGCTAGCCACGCCCTTTCGCTTTGATATATTGGCCCACTTAGCCAATATCCCGGCTCGTATCACAATACACGAGCTTCTTCGTCTCTCTAAAGAGACAAGAGAGGCACTCAGAGATGCGCTAGCCAACTCAGAGTCCTTTCTGACATACATGCCTGAGATTCCTGGTGATGAGATGCGGCTTTCCTGCTCAGAGTGCCATCACGCACAGTCAAAGGTACCTGCCATTACCTTCACGGCGGAAGATATGCTTCTCAAAGACAACAAGCATGATCGACCTCTGTACTATACCGGGTATATCGGTTCAACCTGTATTGAAAGGATACAAGTCGATCCGGGGTCTGCGCTCAGCATCATCCCCAAAAGGCTCCTCTACTTCCTTGGCATACCACTGTACAGGTTGTCCGCAACCACCACTACAATATATGGTTTCAACGCCGGGAGCAGCCATCCGCTTGGAAAGATTCGGCTTCGCTGCAGAATCGGAAGCCTGAAGTCAGAAGTGACATGCTATGTCATTGACGCGGACACATCATACAACCTGCTACTGGGACGACCATGGATCCATGCCAACTGGATCGTTCCATCCACTCTCCATCAGTGCTTCAAGTATGTTGAGGATGATGCGACAGTACGAACTGTCTTCGCTGAGAAGCAGCCCTTCAAGGGGGTGGAAAACTATTTCACAGATGCTCTCCTATATCAAGAGGCTAGTGGAACGCCGGGAGAACCATTGCCAGACAGTGATGAAAGCGGCAATGAGGCGGATTCGGAATCTGAAACGGGCATGCCGGCCATTCTGATTGGCGAGCCAATTGTAGCATGCTTTAATGATCCCCGATGTAAGATCCCTTCTGATGAGGAAGGCGAATGGATAATTAATGATAATATTTCTTTTGATTATCCTGCGAGCATCGAGTCGATCAAATCCATTATGGATGGCTCTCTTCATATGCCCGTACATGAGTCGAGTGTGGCTAGTACATCCGTGGAAGCCATAGAAGGGGCCACGCTAGTAGTCCCTCCGTCCAAGCAAGGTCAGTCGCCGATAATCTTCGGCAAAGTCCGGCCAGGGAGATCCTCAACTACAGACTCAAGCTCAGAGTCGGATGCTCCACAGTTCTTTCATTACGCGCCATCAGCGCGCCATATCATGAAGAAGATGGGTTACAACCTGAAGCAGGGAGCGGGCCTAAACTTCGGAAAAGGAAGACGCAGCTTGATGCGTAACTCCGTCCCAAGAGGGAAACCTGCAAATTACTATGATAGTACGCGCAGGGGGTTGGGTTATGTTACACCCACATCATCAACAACGGTTCAGGATAAAAGCGATGGATCGATCCCATCACAGTCGGCCTCATCCTCCGAATGGGACTCTGATGTCAGCATAGGAAGAATATTCGAAAGCCTCATGACTTCAAGCAGTCAGTTGGAACCCGCAGAGGTTGCCAATGAGGAATCATGGGCCCAGCAATTAAGTCTCCAATGGGAAAAGCGGTTTGAGCTGCGCGAGCCGCCTACCGAAGACAAGGTGATCCAGGTCAACTTGGGTAGTCAAGATCACCCCAAGCCTATTTTCATAAGTGAAAGCTTATCACTCATCGAAAAGGAAGAACTGATAATACTCATAAAAGAGTATATAGATGTTTTCGCCTGGAGCTATGAAGACATGCCCGGACTTGATCCACAGGTCGCTATGCACCGTCTAAACATCAAGCCCGACGTTAAGCCAGTCAAGCAGCAACAACGTCGGTTCCGCCCAAACATCATGGAGGCTATTGAAGCCGAAGTTCATAAGCTCATTGCTTGTGGCTTCATCCGGGAGGAACAACATCCAGATTGGGTGGCTAACATAGTCCCCGTCCTCAAGAAGAATGGGAAAATACGAATCTGCATCGACTACCGTGATCTCAATACGGCCTGTCCCAAGATGAATTCCCACTGCCGATCACCGATGTCATGATCGACAACACATGCGGATTCGAGAGGATGTCTTTCATGGACGGCTTCTCAGGGTACAACCAGATCAAGATGTATCCTGATGACGAGAAGCATACTTCTTTCCGAATGCCATTGGGGGTATACTGCTACACTGTAATGCCCTTCGGACTGAAGAACGCCGGAGCAACCTACCAGCGGGCGATGAGCATGATCTTCCGCGACCATCTCCGAAAGACGGTGGAATGCTATGTTGACGACATTGCCGTCAAAAGCCGCAGCAAAAATGAACATCTTCGTGATCTGAAAACGATGTTCGACATAATGCGGGCTCATCAGCTGAAAATGAACCCGACAAAATCCTTCTTGGGAGTGTCTAGTGGCAAATTCCTTGGGTTCATTGTCACATCAAAAGGGATTTATCTGGACCCAGACAAAGTCAAAGCCATACAGGACATGCATCCACCGAGGAACCTCAAAGAGCTCCGAGGCTTGCAAGGCAGATTAGCCTACATCAGAAGATTCATAGCAAATCTTTCGGGCCGTTGCCAGCCCTTTACCCGCCTCATGAAAAAGGGTACTGCCTTCATATGGGACCAAGCTTGTCAAGAAGCTTTTGAAGACATTAAAAGGTATCTCACAAAACCTCCGGTCTTAGTGGCCCCTACATCAGGGAAACCATTCTTGCTTTATGTAAAAGCTCTGGACTATTCCCTCGGCGCCCTCCTCGCTCAAAAGGACGACAATGGCCACGAGTAGGCCATTTATTATCTGAGCAGGACTCTCATAGGAGCGGAATCTCGCTACAATCCTATTGAGAAAGAATGTTTAGCTCTCGTCTTCGCTGTCCAGAAGACTCGACATTATTTGGTTGGCCAAACCATACATGTCATCTCCAGGGTGAACCCTTTACGTCTTCTCATGACGAAGCCAGGGTCGTTGAACTCAAGATTGGCTAAATGGGCACTGCTATTGTCCCAATACGACATAACCTTTACCCCTCAAAAGGCGGTTAAAGGTCAAGCCCTTGCAGAGTTCTTGGCTGCGCATCCAGTTCCGGAACATTTAAAACTTCACGAAGACATCCCTGATGAGGTCTTCGAGTCTAATGCAACCTCAGCAGAGGAAGTGTGGCAGATGTTCTTCGACGGAGCATCACAGATGGGCCCCAAAGGCAAGATTATTGCCGGAGTAGGGGTTGTGTTCATCTCCCCACAGGATCATATCCTTCCCAGAGCGTTCTCCTTGACAGAGTCATGCTCTAATAATGTAGCGGAATACAATGCTCTGCTCATTGGTCTCCAACTCGCCCACGGAATGGGGGTACGCTACCTTGAAGCTTATGGCGATTCAAAGCTGATCATTAGCCAGGTAAAAGGTGAATATGAAGTCCGCCATGAGGACTTGGTGCCTTACTATCATACAGCTATCGAACTGGCTAGCCTATTTGAAGGCTTCTACATCGGGCATGTGTCTCGATCTCAGAATACCAAGGCGGATGCTCTCGCTGCACTAGCGACGACGCTAGCCTTACCGGCCGACACAGAGTATCACCTCACAGTCGCAACCCGGCATCTCGTATGCTCCAAGCATATGCTAAGGATCCAAGAAGTCCATCATACCTCCGTGAATCTTGAGCCGAGGGATTGGCGCTTCCCTCTCATTGACTACGCTCTGCACGGTCTGCTTCCAGACGATCCCAAAGAAGCGGCGTCCATCAGACGAAGGTCGCTCCGTTTCTACTATGATCCCACTTTGAAGACACTCTACCGTCGTTCATATGACGGTGTCCTCCTCCGTTGTCTCTCTCATTCAGAGGCACAGGAAGTGCTTAAAGAAGCACATGATGGCATTTGCGGAGCTCACCAGCCGGGTCCAAAGCTTAAAGACAGGTTGCACAGACTTGGGTACTACTGGCCGACCATGATGGCCGATGCCACCCAATATGCACGAAGGTGTAAGGCGTGCCAGGTCCACGCAGACTTCATACACCAACCTTCGGAGTTGCTCCACCCTACTGTTGCTTCATGGCCATTTGAAGCATGGGGAATCGATGTCGTAGGGCCAATCAGTCCCTCTTCGACAAGAGGTCACCGGTTTATCCTGGCAATAACCGATTACTTCTCAAAATGGGCAGAGGCCACACCGTTGGCCGAAGTTAAAACCTCCAATCTGGTTAGCTTCATCAAACACCATGTCATCCATCGATTTGGTGTACCCAGACGGATCATCCATGACAATGGTCCCCAATTCGTAAGCCAAGGGTTCTATCGGTTCTGCGATAAATACCGAATTCAGAATGTGGCTTCAACCGCCTACAATCCTGCCGCCAACGGTTTAGCAGAAGCATTCAACAAGACAATCATCAAGCTGCTCAAGAAGTTTGTCTCCTCGAACAAGCGAGATTGGGACGAAAAGCTCGGTGAATGCCTTTGGGCCTACCGGACTACGGTTCGGACACCGACAGGCAATACGCCTTTCTCCCTGGTATATGGGTGCGAAGCGGTCATCCCATTGGAAATCCAGGTGCCATCATTACGGGTAGCCTTGACTACTAAGATGACATCAGAAGACAATGATCGCCTGCGTCTTCAAGAGCTCGAAGCCCTAGACGAGAAGCGGCTACAAGCTCAGCAACACATCGAGCTATATCAGGCTCGGATGTCAAAAGCCTTCAATAAAAAGGTCAAGCAGAGAATCTTCCATAAAGGAGACCTGGTCTTAGCCGTCAGACGACCGATGATTATGACGCACAAGACCAAAGGCAAATTTCAGCCTAAATGGGAAGGACCGTTTGTGATAGAGACAGCCTATTCAAACGGAGCATATCGCCTCACGACTGCAGATGGCGACCTCCTCATGATGCCAATCAATGGCAAATTCTTAAAGAAATACTATCCTTAATCAAGGATCTTGCTCTCGATCAAGTTAACATTACACCTCTGATCGAGATCCGCGCGTCTGGAATGCGCACAAAGAGAGCCTCTCTCTTTCTCCAAGCATATCAAACCTGCTGGTAGCTGGGGGTTTGCTTAAAATCCCAAGGGACCTGCTCCCATTTGATTCCCTCTCCAAAATCACCTACCAATTCTCATCCATAGAATGGTAGGATCACATATATATTCCGCTGTTACGTTAACATTTAACCTATGACAGCAGCCCTCTCATTTCTCCTCGTGAGAACGAGATCTCCAAAGTCACTTACCAATTCTCATCCATAGAATGGTAGGACCACATATATATCTCGCTGTTACGTTAACATCAAACCTATGACAGTGATTCCCTCGTTTCTCCCCGTGAAAACGAGACTTTTCCCAAACTCCATTGCAATTTTGAGCTTGGTGGCTTCTCAACCAGTTACGTCATTGCGACCTCTGAACTGGCAGATAGCCAAGTTTCATCTACCATTGAGCCTAGTGACGTCTAAATTGGTCATGTCATTGCGACCTCTGAACCAGCAGACAGCTAAGTCTCGATCCCGAGCTCGTTGACATTTACAAAAGACGAGTATCACCTATTGATTGCAGCTTGGTGGCTTCTCAACCAGTTACGTCATTGCGACCTCTGAACTGGCAGATAGCCAAGTTTCATCTACCATTGAGCTTAGTGACGTCTCAATTGGTCATGTCATTGCGACCTCTGAACCAGCAGACAGCCAAGTCTCGATCCCGAGCCCTGTTGACATTTACAAAAGACAGGTCTCGATACTCGTTGACATTTACAAAAGACGAGTATCACCTATTGATTGAAGCTTGGTGGCTTCTCAACCAGTTACGTCATTGCGACCTCTGAACTGGCAGATAGCCAAGTTTCATCTACCATTGAGCTTAGTGACGTCTCAATTGGTCATGTCATTGCGACCTCTGAACCAGCAGACAGCCAAGTCTCGATCCCGAGCCCTGTTGACATTTACAAAAGACAGGTCTCGATACTCGTTGACATTTACAAAAGACGAGTATCACCTATTGATTGAAGCTTGGTGGCTTCTCAACCAGTTACGTCATTGCGACCTCTGAACTGGCAGATAGCCAAGTTTCATCTACCATTGAGCTTAGTGGCGTCTCAAATTGGTTATGTCATTGCGACCTCTGAACCAGCAGACAGCTAAGTCTCGATCCCGAGCCCTGTTGACATTTACAAAAGACAGGTCTCGATACTCGTTGACATTTACAAAAGACGAGTATCACCTATTGATTGAAGCTTGGTGGCTTCTCAACCAGTTACGTCATTGCGACCTCTGAACTGGCAGATAGCCAAGTTTCATCTACCATTGAGCTTAGTGGCGTCTCAAATTGGTTATGTCATTGCGACCTCTGAACCAGCAGACAGCTAAGTCTCGATCCCGAGCCCTGTTGACATTTACAAAAGACAGGTCTCGATACTCGTTGACATTTACAAAAGACGAGTATCACCTATTGATTGAAGCTTGGTGGCTTCTCAACCAGTTACGTCATTGCGACCTCTGAACTGGCAGATAGCCAAGTTTCATCTACCATTGAGCCTAGTGACGTCTAAATTGGTCATGTCATTGCGACCTCTGAACCAGCAGACAGCTAAGTCTCGATCCCGAGCCCTGTTGACATTTACAAAAGACAGGTCTCGATACTCGTTGACATTTACAAAAGACGAGTATCACCTATTGATTGAAGCTTGGTGGCTTCTCAACCAGTTACGTCATTGCGACCTCTGAACTGGCAGATAGCCAAGTTTCATCTACCATTGAGCCTAGTGACGTCTAAATTGGTCATGTCATTGCGACCTCTGAACCAGCAGACAGCTAAGTCTCGATCCCGAGCCCTGTTGACATTTACAAAAGACAGGTCTCGATACTCGTTGACATTTACAAAAGACGAGTATCACCTATTGATTGAAGCTTGGTGGCTTCTCAACCAGTTACGTCATTGCGACCTCTGAACTGGCAGATAGCCAAGTTTCATCTACCATTGAGCTTAGTGGCGTCTCAAATTGGTTATGTCATTGCGACCTCTGAACCAGCAGACAGCTAAGTCTCAATCCCGAGCCCTGTTGACATTTACAAAAGACAGGTCTCGATACTCGTTGACATTTACAAAAGACGAGTATCACCTATTGATTGAAGCTTGGTGGCTTCTCAACCAGTTACGTCATTGCGACCTCTGAACTGGCAGATAGCCAAGTTTCATCTACCATTGAGCCTAGTGGCGTCTCAAATTGGTCATGTCATTGCGACCCCTGAACCAGCTGACAGCTAAGTCTCAATCTCGATGCTTGCTGACATTTACAAAAGGCAAGTATCTCCCTTCCTTTCAAGCCCCGCAAAGGGCTAACCTCGAGACTGGCAACGTCCCATTCGGTTATGTTACTGCAACCTCTGAACCAACAGACAGTCATGTCTCATTATCTAAACAACAGACGACAAAAGAAAAATTTTCTATTAAATCCAAAAGGATGGGATACATGGAGGAGCCTATAGGCGTACATGATAAGATCGGATCCGATCTCCGAGCGAAGCTAGCCGCGTCCTCCTGTCATCTTCAGCCTGGGCCAGCGCCTGTGATCTTAGCTCTGCCTCATCGAAGTCCACCGCCTGAGCCAGACGAGCCTCGGTCTCCGCCAAAGTCGCCCTCTGTGATGACTTCCGCTCCGCCAGTTCCTCACTTCGAGCCCTGAGCTGCTTAAGCCGCGCAGACTCTTCATGACGCATCTGTGTAGCCTTCGACAAGAGGAGATTTGCCCTTCGGATCATCTCTTCAGCCCTCTTGATCTTATCTTCAGCGTCAAAAAGAGCACTGTTGGAAGCATCAATTGCACTCCCAACCTCTGCTTCCTCTGCCTCCAAGGACCTCAAGTCAGAGGAGATAGCCTCAACAGCCTCTTGGGCAGCGAGCTGAGCCTCGCGCTTCTGGGCGAAAAGACGTGCGAGCCGTTCATCAGCCAAAGACGCTGCGTCAGAACGATGGAAATGGCGCCATTCCTCCACGTCCTTCTCAAGGTCATCTACCAGGAGCTCCAGAGCAGTAGCTTGATGGTACCCCTCAAAGTCCCGGATACACTCAATGCCACGGGAGAGAACCATCTTCAGCTTCGAAAATGGCACAGGCGAGCCCTTCAAGACTAGACCGATAGTCTGCTCCAAACTATTATAGAAGCTGTCGACCAGATTACCGATAAAGTCATTCTCAGCTTCATCAACCCTTGAGACAACCTCGGAGCAATCTACCAACCTAGTCGACACCACCGCGGAAGAAGAAGCGGGAACATCGACAGCAGCAGGGCAAGCCAAAGGTGACCTCGGCGGAGTCCTCAGCGACACCAGCACGCCAGCCACCGCGGAGGTAGGACTGGCAACCACCTCCTGAGCAGCAGGCTCAACTACCAGCGTCGGGGAGGTAGGGCTCACAATCACCCTCAATGCCGTATTCGGCAAGACAGTCTGCACCCCACTCGTTGATATGACTGGAAGTGGGGGTACCTCCGGGACTGCCGCCTCTTCAACCTCAGGGCCCTCCGCTGATTTGGGCTGATAAAAAGGCAGGTCGCCATACAGCGCGTCTAACACAGCAGCGTCTGCCCCGGTCGAAGCGCTCATATCGCCCTTTGACCCTCCAGAAAACCCTCCGCTGCAGAAGTCGCTGCTTCCTTTCCCGCTCGTCTCTTGGGCGCCATTGAAGGAATGCAAGAGTGCTCAAAGTACTCTGAAGCAAAGGAGGAAGAAGAAGAGGAAGAGATAGAAAGTTCTCTAAAAATAAAGGGAAATCTTCCCATATTCAGCCCAATCGGGCTTTTATAGGCCAATCAGCGCCTAAATCAAGGCCTCGAAAAAGGGCACATGCCGCCGTTTCGAATTAATTCGAAACAGTGCCCGAAGCGCCTGAGGCGCTTTTCCCAAAGTGCGACGGTTCAACCCCACTAAAGGGTTAACTCCGCGCAGGAGCAAAGTGCGGGCTTCGCACAAACTTTCAAAGACTTCGCCAGGAGGTCTACCTTAGCCCGCCAAAGAGGCTGCTGTTTGCGGGACATGCCGGTCTCGCGAAGATCATTCGAAGAAAGGACAATGTCCTTAACTCTGCATACAGTCAGCCCAGCTATGGCCAGATTCTCAGTGAAAGCAAGCAAAAAATCAGATGATCAGAAGATGAACATTCATTGATTTAAAAGGAAGGGTACATTGATATTACATTAAAGTTGTGTTTCATACAACACACTCAGTTGCCCAACAAAGATCTTTTGAGGCATACAAGCGGTTTTATCTGCTACCAAGCCAGATCAACGGGACAGGAAAGGCCTTCCTCCTGCACAAGGCCGTAATCCTTCGCACATGAGCAGATGGTGCCGCGAGGACACGGTCATTTTTCTCCACAAAATGGCAGATCTTACCAGGCCATTTTTGTTGAAGCCTGGCAATAAAAGCTTATCGCCGCCAACACGTCAGATCACCTATAATGGGAACTAGTTTTGATGCTAGTGATCTGACGGGTGTGAGGCCCACTCCCATGAAGTGGATCGTCCCCGACGAAGGCCACCAAAGTTGAAAGTCGGCAGCCAGCCTCACCTCAGATCGAATCATCTCGGATAAGAGGCTGCCAACAGCCCCTGGGACGCGCATCCGCTGCCCCGAATTGTTCCTCCTGCTTAAAGTAAAGCTTCAACCGGGAAGCATAAGGCAATTTTATGGCTTCTTCCATCAAGTCACCAGACTGGCAAGCATAGCTCGCTGCAAGGCAAATTGAAGCAAGTTAGCAGTTAAGCACAGAAAGAGCTGCAAAAACATTAAGTCAGATTCTTCAGCGGCAAAGCAATCCGACTTCAGCAGAGGACAAGTTCCACCTGCACAGCAACCATGGGCTGGCTCAGCAAACGCCAAGTCCTAGCCTCGCCTATACGGCAAAGTCAGACTGATCTTGTGAAGAACAGTCTCAACCTCACCAATATGGCAAGACCGGCTCAACTATTGAAGAAGCCAAGTCCCAAGTCCTGCCTGCGCAGCGGACTTAACAAGCAACGATCTTTCACTGATCAAGCCAAGACGATAGCTTCACAGAAAGCTATGATGAGATCCTTCTCTGCAGCAGCCAATTGCAAGATGAAGAACAAGGGAAGCAATCCCTGAAGCGAGCTGCCAAAGCTAAATCAGGGGAGATGAGTTCCCTAAAAGCAGTGAAGTCTTTGAATGATCAAGACTTACTGGTCCTTGGCCGGTTAGACAACCAGAGCGGGTTTTCCCACTAATTCAGAGATCTGGGTATCTCTCACAACCAAGAGAAGAGAAGAAAGGCAAGGCATTTCTCTTCAGAGGACCTCAAGTGTCCTATTTATAGGCCCCATGGCCTGAGCACTCTCACCCCAAGCGTGGAAGCACGAGCGCATTCAAGGCATTTATTGCGCCTTGATGGAAGGGACGGTTTTCCCTTGGAACCGTGCAAAGGGAGAAAACGTCTCCCTCATAAAAGGCACTTATGGCGCCTTGAAGAAAGGGAGTATCCTCCCTTGGAAACGTGCAAATCGGAGAACATCTCTCTCGATTGGCGCGAAAGAAGGAATGATCCTCCTCGTAACCGCCCCACGGCAGTTGGCTTTGAAAAAGCAACAGGAGTTCCAAAGCGAACTTATTTCTTGAAAGCCCAGATGCGGAGCTACCCCGACGCGAAGCTATTCGCGAACCAGTGCAAACTCTTTGGCAGATCCATCCAAAGCAGGATTGAAGGCGAAGCTGAACTCAACCATCATGGAGATGTTCATACTCCACACCACCATCACAGCAGTTCAAAGTATTTCGAAGTCTGGGCTATTGCAGACTTTCGAAAACTTTGAAGGGGGTCTTGTTGACACTTAAAAAAGACAAGATTCTCATTGGTCCGAACGATGTCTAAACTTGTTGACATTTACAAAAGACAAGGGACAGACGAGCTGAAGACCAGTTTTTCACCCAACTCCAAGGGACGAGGAAGCGGTTTGGACTCCACTGATCCAGCAAGCAGAACAGTGAACCCGGATTGTTTCTAAACAGACCTCAGCAGGTCTAAAATGCTAGCATTTAGCATTACATTAGCCCAAAGAGATAGCCTCGTATGAGAGGCTAACATCATCCGAGCATCGCCAGGAAGCTAACTGACAGCTTCGCCGAAAAGCCTCTTTTCGGACTTCGCCAGGAATTGCCTCTAGCTCCGCTATGAGCTTCAAAGCGGGCAGCTCCGCCATCAGCCTGCTATGGTCAACCTTTGACCAATCAAATCTCCTGATAAGATCGGATTCAATCTAATCAAATCCAATCAGGATTCAAATATGGCAGGTGATTGCCACAATCTCTTGACTCTCTTGAAACGAGTAAGTGGATCAAGGAGAATCAATCAACGATATGGAAAGGATCATAACACATCGGAAAGATCAACCGACTTGCCATTTTCTAGCTCCGCGGAAGCTATTATAGCCTCGCAGCAAGGCTACTTTCCAGATTCAAACAGATTCGGTTCAATCTGTTTCTATATCTTCAAAGGGGACGATTATACCCTTACTTTCCCTATAAATAGCCCATCAGGGGCACAAGGGAGAGGGATCGCATCGGATCGCATCGCATCAGATCGAGGAGGATCATCAATTGATCATCGGCGAGATTGGCGTCTTCTCAAAGATCGGACTTCTTCATCAACGCACCGTGCAATCTCTAATTCAGAGACCTTTCAAGAGAAATACTTCTCTTCTCAGGGTGGCGATACCCTAACAACCTCTTTTCCTCAAGGAATCTCCGGAACCAGGCGAGAAGGAATTCCTCACAGAAGTGGTTTTGAGAAGTAGTCAGAGGGTTCTACCAATCCTCTATTCTCTGATTCCCGGAACCAGGCGAGAAGGGAATCTCATCGCTCGCATCGTCAAAGGGACAAAGTGGTCGCGCGCTGACCAGACTCCTATCGGCACATTTTCCCAGAATCTCTGAGGAGATCTACTTGTAATCTTTTTAAGAATACTTGTAATTTAGCTCCTCAAACCTTTTTTGTAAGTTTTCCCCCTTTGCAAACATAATGGAAAACACCCATATTGAGAATGAAACAGGCAAAAAGGAGAGCTTCTCCCTAAAGTTTTTTAGTGCATCTGAGCTAAGTAACATGCAGTTTATTATGTCCATCAGTATTCTATTCTTTTCAACTATACTGTTGGATTGAGGTGTGTAGGGAGCAGTTACCTCATGATAATGTCGTGCTCTTGGCAGAATCTTTCCATATCATTTAAGGTATACTCCCCCGAGATTAGATCTTAGGATCTTGATCTTCCTCTCAAGCTAATTCTCAGCTTCAGCTTTATACACCTTGAGCAAATTGAGAACTTCATCCTTGATTTGAGAAGATAGGTGTAATAAAATTAGAGTAGCCAATAATGATTATCACAAAATATCTTTTACCGTCTCGAGTGAGAACTCTGTTTGAATCACACACATCACTATGAAAGGTGTTTAGATATGTTTGCCTTGAACATATATTTCACATCTAGAAGATGAGTCAAAAGAAGATTTAGGAATGAGATTCAAGTTAATCATTTTCTTGATGAAATTAAAGTTGACATGTCCCAATGTATCATCCCAGACATCAGAAGACTCAATGTTCAAAGCAACAAGAATTGAAAATTTATTATCAGAAGGATTGATTATATTGAGCCAGAAAAGACCATTACAAACAGAACCCTTTCCAAAGAAAATATTTAATTTGGAGATTATAGACTTATTGAATTCTTTAGCAATCCTATAGTTAGATCTAAGAAGAGAAGATTCGTTGATCAGATTTCTCCAAAGTGTGGGTACATGCAGGACGTTCTGAAGAGTCAAAACTTTTCCGAAGGTCATTCTGAGATCAATGCGTCCAGATCTCTTTATCTCTCTAGTGGAGTCATCTATCAGGCTCACGCTTCCTCCATGTTGTTACTGATAGAATTTAAACTAGGAGGATTAGTGTACATATGAATATTAGCTCCTGAGTCTAACCACCAGTCTGAGGAGAAAGTGATAAAGTTGACAATAAGAAGAGAGGACTCTAACCTAAAAGTGTTGGACTTCAGTTCCACCATATTGACCTTGTGTCCGTCATTTTCTTTTTTTCTCTTGGTTAAGCCTTGACTGGTTCTGTCATCTGGTTGAAGTATTATGGCGCCAAGTGATTGGTTCTCCCGCAGACATAGCAGAATCTTCCATCGGTCTTCTGGCCAGAGGTTTTGAGTATGAAGGGGAAAGATTGCAAAAGTTTGAAAGAAGAAGAGTTGGCATAAGGAGAAGAATGAAAGTGATTGGATTTCTTGAATTTTTGGCTCTTGAGATTCATAATTTACGCTTAGGCTGATCTTCCACCAAGTTGGCTTTGGCTTTCAGTTCAGACTTGAGTTTGAAATTTTACCTATGCTGATCTTCTATGCGAATCACTTTAAGGGCTTGAACAAGAGTAAGGCCACCTTACTTGTAATGGAAGTCTCCAGCAAAGGCCAACTAGGAAGGAGGAAGTTTATCAATGAGACAGGATACCTTGTAATCGTTAGAGAATTCTATTTTGATTGAAGGTGCAGGATAAAATCTTAAATTTATAAAGTTAATCATTGATAGGTCTGTTGTTAGATATTATGAATTTATTGAAGAAAGAGAAGTGACTCTTTCGATTCCAGCATCATCGAGGCCATATTCTTCCACAAGTGTTGTCAACAGTTCTTTGACACTCTTATATTCATAGTAAATATCATATGGACTATCAGAGAGTGCACTAAGAATCTTATGGAGACAATGATAGTCAATCTCCTCTGGTTTCAAATAGATATAGAAGGAGGGAGTTGAAGAATGAGCTTCAGCAAATGATGATTTGGCAGGTGATGGTTTAGGAGAAGGTACAAGAATTAAATCATCTATGGATGAAATGAGTCCTAAAGTGGTCAACCAGTACTTCATCTGATTTTCAAATCTTAAAATATGTACCAGTGAATTTATTAGGTTTAGCACTCTTAGAGTGGTCAGGGTTTGGGCATAGTGACAGAATAAGCTATTGAATTCTGCACTCTAAGTTATGAGGATGTTAGAATTTAATTTAGCAAGTAACTTAAACAAAATTCTTGTATGATAATATGATAAGAAATCTAACAAGATAAAGCAATTACAACTAGAAATAAAACAGTAAGTAGTTCAAGAATTAAAAAATTATTTTCAGATTAATTTCTAAATTAATCTAGCGTGAAAATACACTATAAGTTATGACAAGTAATAGAAGCATGCAAGTAGTGAAATATTATATATTTAAGCAAAATAGAAACAGATTATAGCATGAAAATAAGAAATAATTATTATAATCTTTTGATCCTTTTTAGATTGTTGGTTGTGACTGTGCTATTTTCTTAAAACATGTAAATCAATTATCTTGACAAAACAAATTAAATTAAACTTTCTAGCATGCTACTACAGAATTAAAACAGAATATTAAATCTGGCTTGAGGAATACAGTCGCGTAATCACTGCCCTGAAAGATCAAAAGCCCGTCTTCTTTTTTAGACGTTGTTTTGACTTTTTCCAGTAGCGGTAAAAGAATCTCTCGAAATCACCAGCACTCGGATTAGGACAGTAGACAAAACCTCATGCTCAGATAGAGAATTGTTGTCTATAAAATTGAAGTAAACTTGAGCAAATATGACAGTGGGAGATAAAAATGTAGCTGTAAATCTCAGATTTATGTTGTCTCTCAGAGAATGAACAAAGAGAAGCATTATATAGAGGCATAGAGCTCTACTCATTACTAATAGCCCTTGCACAAATCAAGCGCACGTTCAGGTTGATTGCAATTAATGTGCAACAACTCAGCACGTTCGCAGCTCCGCTTTTATCAGGTTAAGAAACATTACAAATAAAAACCGTGAAGGACTTCGAGAGAATGAGATGGAGCTCGGGAATATTCCGAGTTCAAGTAATCTGGAAAGACTCCAAAGTCCAAGTGCTCAAGATGATCCCGAGTCTAAGTGCTTGGGGTCACTCCGAGATCACTCTAAGTCCAAGCACTCGAGGATGATTCCGAGGTCAAGTGCTCGGGAATCACTCCGAGTTCAAGTACTCGGGTTACTTCGCCCAGAAGCTCGGAGATAGCTCCGAAAGACAAATAATTTCCAAAATTTAGTAGGTCTAAGAACCTCTTGAACGAATCTGCATTCGTATTCGCAAGTCGTGGGTGCGTGCCACCCGAATCCGGCCCAGTTCAGTTCGGCGCTTGTGCACGCATGTGAGGAGGCAGCCCATGGCCTAACATTCATAACAATAGGTATAGAAAGAGTTGATATATATACCACTCAAACTTCTTTGGATTTTCTAATGTGAGACTAAAAACAAATGTAAATAGTGGGGAACTCAAATTTTTCCTCCAAAATCAAATACACATCCAACTGTCATCTCCCTCGATGTATCTGAGAGTAGATGAGCCATTAGATTGAGCCATTAATAAATGAAACTGAAGCATATGTGGAGTGTTTGGTCAGATGATCTTGATAGACCGTTAAAAATTCTCTATTACTGCGCTCCTCATTTAAGCCCCTTCTCTCGATACAAAATCGAACATGCTTGCATATCTCTATACATTAATATACATATGTTTTCTCTCCTCATCAAACTCAAATAATTTGGTAAGATGATTTAGACCATTAAAATTCTATTATTGTGCTCATCATTTAAGCCCCCTTCTCCCTATGCACGAATCAAACCGAATATGCTTGCATATCTCAATACATTAATATGCAAATGTTTTCTCTCATCAAACTCAAGTAATTTGGTAAGATGATCTAGATAGACCGTAAAAATTCTATTATTGCACTCATCATTTAAGCCCCCTTCTCCTTGTGTGCATACGTTTTCTCTCCTCATCAAACTCAAATAATTTGGTAAGATGATCTAGATAGACCGTTAAAAAATTCTATTATTGCACTCATCATTTAAGCCCCTTCTCCTTGTGCATGACCCAAACCGAATATGCTCGCGTATCTCTATACATTAATATGCATACGTTTTCTCTCTCCTCTTCAAACTCAAATAATTTGGTAAGATGATCTAGATAGACCGTTAAAAATTCTATTATTGCACTCATTATTTAAGCCCCCTTCTCCTTGTGTGCACGAACCAAACCGAATAGGCTCGCGTGTCTCTATACATTAATATGCATACGTTTTCTCTCCTCATCAAACTCAAATAATTTGGTAAGATGATTTAGATAGACCGTTAAAAATTCTATTATTGCACTCATCATTTAAGCCCCCTTCTCCTTGTACGCGAATCAAACCGAATATGCTCGCGTATCTCTATACATTATACGCATACATTTTCTCTCCTCATCAAACTCAAATATACAAGGAAAGTTCACATCTGAAAATAATAAGCAAGCAAATAAAATACTAAGACGGAATGTGAAGGAAATGAAAAGACAACGAAGGCGATGATCGATCAAGGGAGTGGAGGTCCAGAGTGCAAATTGCACCGCGCAGTACTACCAATCAGTACAGACTGTACTGTACAGTTATATCACATGAGAGTCAACTGCGGAGGTTCTTCCATTATGTGGGTTGACATTCCCTTGGCAGCATGCAGCTGTGGTCACATATGACGTGAATCATGCTGCCCATTCATCCTCTCTAGTGACAGCAAGTCCGTGCTTTGTATAAATGAAAACATTCCCACCTCTCCTTAAATTCATCTAGCAAACGCGCACATTTAGATAGAAATCATCAAGATCTAGTAATCAGCGGTGAAGTGAGAAGAAAGAAGAAACTAAGATGGGAAATCCTTCTTCGTCATCGATAATGATTTTAACGGCAATGAAACTGTTGCTCGGCATCGTGTTCTTGGGCTGGATGCTGCTCTGGGTCATGATGCCGACCAATACCTACAGAAACAAGTGGTCTCCAAAGATCAGGATGGCGACTAGCTCCACATATTTTGGGCGCCAACGTTTCAAATCAACGCGGTTTATCTTTTTCATTTTCTTGATTTTTCATGAAAAATAATATGTTGATACTTGCACGCCGCACGGACGAACATACTGGTATACACTTTCCCACCCCTGCTCATATCTGTTGCTGGATGCGTCTACCTCCACGTAATGAAGAAGAGAAATCATATCGTGCAGACTTAAGTCTCTTCCCTCTCTCGAATAGCTTTTATTGAAGTTGAAGAAGAAAAGATGATGATGATGATGGGCGCAACGAATAGGGGACCAATATTTTTCTAACTTTTTGAAATTAATTTGATTTACAGCAAAGGGGAATTAAGCCAGCGTCTAGAGTCATGGAAGAAGCCGGTGATCGTGAAAGGACCCTTGGGGATCTTCACGGCGATGAAACTGGCCTTTTGCTTGATGTTTCTCGCCCTGATTGTGTGGGCTTTGTCAATGTATCTAAAGAATAGCTTTGCTCGCATAACAAAAGAGTCTGCGGAGGAAGAAGGCCTCAAAGTGTAAGGACATGCACCGAGCTCAATCGTAATTTTCTTTTATCTTTTTTTTTTTTATTTCAGTTAAGTTTTTATTAGAAATTTTCATGGTTGACAATAAATATTTGTAATTATATTTTTGTATGTATGGCCTTTTTTGTCAAGTTATGCTGTCAGTTACTGGATTATAGGCATGTCTCAAATGCAAATTCAAATAAGTACAGCACGCATGTTTTTTTATGGCTATATAAGAGAATTTTTGTATATAGCACACATTTATTGCATCTATTGTATGTGATTTTTTTTTAAAATTCTAGATATGAGTAATTATTACAGAAGGTCTACTTAAATGACAAAGCAAAAAAAAATAATGGCTTTTTTTTTTAATTTTAAGATTTTGAAAGAACTGTTTTTTATGAGAAACTATTTTCTCTCAAATTTATCTTTAATTTTCCTTATAAATTTTAATATAGGTGGTACCACATAACAAAAAGTTAAAGTCTAAACTATCTGTGAACTCTACACACAATATGATAAATCTATAGGATGAGTAACTATGTATGATAATCTCTTACTAACTATGTATGATAATCTCTTACCATATCACAGAAAATGAAACTTTCACTTTTCTATTACTTAAAACACTAATATTTAAATTAAATAATTAAAATAAAAAAATTAATAACTATTGAGTAGTACCACTACACATACTAGCAATAAAGGTGCCAGTTGGCATATTCTAACTAGAAGACACCCAAGGCAAAAGAAAAATAACTATTTGTCAATCTCGTTCTATGGAAATTACATTCAAAGAAATTTTTACTATAAATTATGAATAAAATAACTGATGGATCAATTTGAATTCACCCCACAAAACTCAGTTAGCTTTATGATTTGCTTTATCAGTATAACTTGAGAGTGGATCATCTCTCAGGTGGCAAGCTAAACTGAAACTGCTGGTCTCCGATTTGGTCTCGTTGGAACATATGCCTTGCTTTCCTCTTCTTCCCGTCACTCGTGGCTCCTCCCT
>JAVJIF010005750.1:55000-319560 GCA_038442645.1 Agave tequilana
ACTAAGAAGGATTCATCCACTTTCATTCCCAGTAATCCTAACTTCGCAGCCTTATCAGTCATATTTAGAATGTGTTGTTGAACTCCTCTACTACCATCATATTTCATGGTGGTAAGTTCAGCCATAAGGGTGCCAGCTAATGACTTATCTGCAGACTTAAATCGGTCTTTAACAGCAGTTAAATGTTCAGATGCCTTAGTAGTATGTGGGAGTGAAGTCTTGATGTTATTGGCAATGGTCATCTTGATGAACATGAGACTGAGTCTATTCGACCTTTCCCAAGCTTTGGCATGGCTAGCCTGTTCTGCAGTACTTTCAGCAGTCACTTCATCAGGTTTCTCTACTAAAAGAGCCATGTCTAGGTTCAGAACACCCAGTGTAAACTGTACATGCTCAAACCACTCAGAGAAGTTTGTACCATCCAGGGCTGGAATGCTAGTCGCATGAGTGTGAAGGGAAGTGGGAACGTTCACTGAAACATAATAGGACAAGCTCACATTAATGCCTCGAATCAATACAAAATTTTAAATTTAATTAAGATGAACTATTGATATCACTTTGATTTCTCCTTTGGGCGAAACCTAAGCATATCTAGTGTTCACTCTTTAGGTGAGACTCTTTTATCACCTATGTAGGTCTAATATAATTTATGCTACTTAGACAGTAAGTCATGTTACCTTTGGGTATCCAATTCTACACCACTAAGTTGCATAAATTACACTACCCTACCCCGGTTCTTAATTATTTGAAAGAGACTATCCTTTGGGCTAGTCCCAATCTCCTAACTAGAACCGCCATCGAGAGTATTATTGTCTTTAATGTCACTTACATTGACAAGTCTTTTATGTAGTTGTATATTCATAAGGTTTACTAACCTAGGTCACTTTGGCAACTACTAAATCAATAAGCCTTATGAATACAAAACTACCAATAATATTCTCTAATCTTTTATTTGAGTAACACTATAATACTCCAATTCTATTACTTGACCAACATCAATCATTAGTCGACTACTAAGAAGGACTAGTCGACTTGGGTCAAGTCAAGTCGACTATACATTTTGGTCTAGTCGACTAGGGCAAGAAAAGTTAGTCGACTATACCCTTCTATTAGTCGACTATAAGTTTTATTAGTCGACTACAAAATTTTATTAGTCGACTCCTGAAGGAAGGCAACTCTCGGTTAATTATTAGTCGACTTAGGAAAATTGATTAGTCGACTATAACTTTATTAGTCGACTACACAAAATATCAAGTCGACTATACCTTTTATTAGTCGACTACTCAACATAATTAGTCGACTCCTGTACCGAAACAGAGAGTTCTTAAGTTTCTGGAAAAATAGTTAGTCGACTAGTGTTTCGGGCTAGTCGACTAATAGTTGACAAAACTGTTATCGCGGGCAGTTCCAGATTGCCGGCGGAAATACTTAATTAGGGTAAATTTGGGTTAATTAATTCATGAAATTGATCCCAAATAATTGTACAATTAGAGGAGATTGAACAGAACATTAGGGTTAATGAATCCTCTTAAAATTCTACAATTAAAGATCAAAAATTTGATTTTATGAACTGTTAATCAAAAACCCTAATTTTCCATAATCCATAATCCAAGATGTATTGATTCTAAAACAAGGCTCTGATACCAAATGTAAGGAATTTGAAACTATAATGCGGATTAAAACTAGCCATGGATCTAGAATCAAAACATCTCAAGATAGATCATATAATTAAAACAATGCACATAAATCCATACCTGCAGCCATTGAAGGATGGAAAAAGAAGGTTGATGGATGAAGATCTGATCTTTCTCTTTAATCCTGCAAGAAACCCTAATGCAGACCCTTCTTCTCTCTGTCTCCTTTTCCTTTCACAACCTTGCAATTATGATGGATTCAATTTCATACTCATAAAACAATGAGCCTAGGTTATATTTTTTTCAGGAGGAGAGAAGGGGTCCAACATTTACTAAAATAACCCTAAGATAAAACCACCCATCATGGTTCCTTTATACCTCATGTTATTATTAACTTATATATAAATGTTACTTAAATATGGGCATCTTTAATATCAGTTAACTTTAATTAGGAATCCAATTAATTAACCAAGGTTATTGGTCCACCTTAATGTGAGATTAACATCTCGGCAGCGAGTTAGGCTTGTTTCTGCTGCCGCCTTTTGCCATCGGAAGCAGTTGAGCTCAACTTCTCCAAGAGCCCAGGTGAGTCCATCTATGTTAGTAGTTAAAATTGTCGATTTGGACCGCCCAAAAATTCGATCCAAATCTTTGGCTAACATGTGATTTATTTGTTTTAATATTGTAGGGTTTAGTTACACTCCGTCGAGTAGTGTGTTCATCAATGTCCCCGGCATCTCCTCACTGCAATGGCACCCGTTCACTATAAATTCCAGCAGCAACTTCGAGCCCGAGAAGCTCAGCGTCATCATCAAGAAAGAAGAACCTGGACTCAGAAATTGTACAGAAACTCAATCAGCCGTCGCTGGAGCGCCTCGATGTTTCAGTTGAAGGGCCTTACGGTCCTGCTTCAGTGAATTTCTTAACGTATGATTGAATTGGTAATTGTATTCGAATTGCGTTAGTCCCTCGTGTCTCAGAACTTACTCAGAATTTCTCTTTCCAGGCATGACTCTCTTGTGCTGGTGAGTGGCGGCAGCGGAATTGCTCCCTTCATCTCAATAATCCGAGAGCTCATCCACCGAAGCTCGACCCTCGGCGCTGAAATCCCGAGCGTCATCCTCATCTGCTCCTTCAAGACCTCGTCCGATCTCACAATGCTCGACCTCCTCCTCCCATCTCAAGTAACATCTCACCAGACCTCTCCAAATTGCAGATCAAGATTGAAGCCTTCGTCACCAGAGAAAAGGCGCCACCAACCTCCAACGCTCATAAACAAATCCGAACCATTTGGTTCAAGCCCAGCCCCTCGGCCCTCCCCATGTCCCCCGTCCTCGGGCCCAACGGCTGGCTCTGGCTGGCCGCAATAGTCACATCATCCTTCATTGTGTTCTAGTACTCATCGGCATCCTGACTCAATACTACATTTACCCGATCGAGAGCACCGGCGTGACCTACAATCTCACATCCAGGGCTCTGCTGAACCTGCTTTTTATTTGCGTGTGCATTGCTGCTGCTTCTAGCGCTGCCGTCCTGTGGAACAAGAAAGGGAGCAGCATGGAGGCGAATCAAGTGCAGTTCTTGGATGAAACGACTCCAAGGACATCGCCAAGCTCTTGGTTCTACAACGCGCGATCAAGAGCTGGAGAGCGTGCCTCACGAGTCTCTTTCCAGGCTACCACTGTGTATTACGGCAAAAGCCTGATCTCAAGAGTAAGGAACTAGCTATCTAGCGATCTCCTTCTGCGTTTAAAGAGAATTATATCAGATTGATATCGATTTATGTTTTTTGAGATGCAGGGTTGATTTCAGAGAGGGATGGATCGAGCGTAGGAGTGATGGCTAGCGGTCCCAGTGCGCTGCGTCGGGAGGTTGCGGCCATTTGCACGTCGGGGCCGGCTCAAAATCTGCACTTCGAGTCCATTAGCTTCAGTTGGTGATTGCTCGGGTCGAAGTGTGATTTTTATGCAGGAAAGTTGTGTGTTATAGAATCTATACTTCAAGTTTTACCTAGTGGTATAATTGGGTATGTAAATTAATAAGTTCTGGTCTTTGTTTTGAACTTGTACAAGAATAAGAGCTTCCACTTTTTTATGTTTCTTTGATTAAGTGACACACATACTACAACCTGTGTCACTTTTGTGGTATTTACATATAATTATACGTTTCGTTTCTGTCTTCTAATTCTGACTTGATTAACATGCCTGAAATTGGTTTATGATAAATATTTTTACTAAAACGTTAATACTTGAAATGAGTCTGCTCTATACTTATTTACGGAAGCTAATGCAATCCCGAGGAATTTGAATTCTCGAATCTTCAGAAACATCTTTTGCTGTGGACTACGTCTATCGTCGTTACCTATTAATTTATAACAATTGTGGTTCCATCTATTTTATAAGAAATTGTATTGTAAAAATTGACTCTCATTAAGATGGTGACATGTGCATATACAATTGAAAGCCTCTCACTGAGACATACACAACTCCCCCGAGACCTCTGCCACTCTACATCCTCTAATAATCACTCCAGATCGCATTAAAGTCAATTTTCATATCAAAAAGTCATCCACCTTGGAAGCCTGTTGTCTCGAGTCATTTCAGAGCAACTTTCAACCCCGAAGATTATCTCCCTCTGGAGCCATCTGCAGTCCAAGCCTCCTGATTCCACCACAGAAGTTCTAGCAAAAGCGATCGAGATGTCTGCCTGCAGTTACACCTCTCTTTCTTATCACACGTTCATAATGTGTAATGTTCCTCAGCACGGGCAGTTATGAATAGTGGTGAGATTTCATGCATGCAATCCCAACAAGTCCAGCGTCAATAATCACGACCGTTGCAGCAAATCTGCTCGTGAAGATCATACAATTATAGAGATCACGCCCACACCATCCGCCTCCATGCCAACAACTCAGTACAAATAGACCTCCTTCAGCAAGACAGGGGGATCATATCTTTTTTCCTTCCAATCGATCCTAATGTTTTCCATCGAAAATATTGCTATTCGTGGGAAAACTTACAAAAAAAAATAATAATAATGAGGAGCGAAATTACAAGTAACTTGACGGAAATTACAGGTAGATTTCCTCAGATTTCTGGAAAAGTATGCCGGTTGGAATCTGATCAGCGCGCGATCACTCTATCCCTTTGACGATGCGATCGATCGTACGATAAAGCTGCCTCCTAATAGGATTCCCTTCTCTCTTGGTTCTAAAAATTGAGTATTTGGAAGTAGGAGAACAGAGAATACTCTCTCTAAGAATCTCTTCTCGAATTTTTATCCAATCTCTTCTCTCTAACCAGCTCTTCTTCTCTTTCGTTTGTGTGTGTCCTTGGCTCAGCAAGAGACTATTTATAGCCAAAAATCGGGTGTAATTGTCCCCTTAAATTCAGCAAGACTGAATCAGTCTTTAGCTTCGCGCGAGGCTACAAATGACCTTACGGCGAAGCTATTTGCGAGCTTCTGGCGACGCAAGTGAGTTCGTGTGAACTACTCTTCGCTGTCGTCGCTTAATTGTCTCCACTTAATGTGGACGAAGTGGGCGGGTGTAACCGCCCACTTAAAGTGGCGTTAATCCCACTAAATTAGGGGGGGTTCACCCATTAATCCCTCGTAGAAAACGTTCAATTGATGACCTGGTAAAGCTCGCTGCAGAGCTAAATGAGAAGCTATCTTTTTAGGGCGAAGTTACCTTTGTAGCTTCATGCGAAGCTAAGACTTAACTCATAAATTCAGGCGAAGTTACCTTCAGAGCCTCGTGCGAAGTTAAGACTCATCCCATAGCGGAGCTAAACCATTTCTTCCTTCTAGCGAAACTAGGGATAAAGCTTCTAGCGCGAAGCTATTGGATCAGCTCCTAGCGGGGCTAAATGGGAAGCTTCGTGCGAAGTAAATGGCTTCGGCATTTTAGCGATCCTCGATTAGACCTATCTTCATAGACCTGCTTTGGCTTCTCTTCAAAAGCAATTTTGGCCTATTGTCTGCTTTACTGGATCAATAGAGCCTAAATTGCTGCCCTGTCCCTGGTCCTCAGCTTGTTGTAACTTATCTTTTATAAATGTCGATAAGTTAGATATCGTTCAGACCGGTTGAAGATAAATGTGAGAGTTTTGTCTTTTTAGAGTGTCAACAAGACCCCCCTCAAAGTTTCGTAAATCTACAATGGAATGGTTTCGATTTCGAAATACTTTGAACTACTTCGGTTGATGATCAATGGTATATGGATGTGAACGTCGCCTTAGTGGTTGAGTTCAACTTCGTCTTTAGCCCCGCTTTCGGGCTGGAATAGGTTCGCCCAGGAGCTGCAATAAATTCACTTATGTGTAGCTTCGCACTTCTAGGTAGCTTCACCTTTGGGTTTCCTTAAGCAACTTCGCTTCCAACAGAGTTGGATTATCAGTGCTCTGTCAGCGCTAGCCTTGTGTTTGTTGTGATGGAACGACGTTCCATTCCCTATGGCTAACCGCCTTTGTGAGTTACGAGAGGGATTGCCCCCTTTTCCAAGGTTTGAATAATTTCACCTGCATTTACGTGTGAGATTATTCCCTTTTTTTTGAAGTTCGATTAACTTTATTTGTATCTACGAGAGGGATTATTCCCTTTCTCGAGGCTAAGCATTTAAATGCTTTAACTTCGCCCGCGCTTCTAGGCTTGAAATGGTAGCGACGTGATCAGGCCATGAGGCCCATAATAGGACTCTTGTGGTCCTTCTTAGAGAAATATACTGTTCTCTTTCTGAAGAGTTTGTTTATGACATCTCCTCATTACCCAAGTAAGGAGACTGAGGTCCGTGAAGTAGTGGGGATGCTCACTCCGGTCGTTACCCTGCCAAGAGCTGGTGAGTTTCGGCTATCCAGAGACTTTACCCATAAATCAGTGACCTTAGGGAGTTCATCTCCATTAATTTTTTTTAGCTTTACCAGCTATTTCAGGGATTCAATTTCCTTGGTCTCTGCATTTGGCGGATATTTGGAGAAGAGTTTCAGCCTTTTTTAAGCTTCCTGGAAGCCAATACTCTGCTTAATCAGGCGAAGAATTTTTCTAGGCGAAGCTCCTGCCTTGTCCTTTTTATTTAGGGAGGCTAACCTTGTCATATAGGCGATGGTGAGGCTTTACCTTTTCTAGACCAGTTTAGCTTCGCCGTACAGGCGAGGTTAGGACTTGGCCTTTTCAAGGTTAAGCCGGTCTTACCATATAGGCGGGGCTAAGATCTTGCCCTCTCTGGGCCAGTCTAGCCTTGCTGTATAGGCGAGGCTATCCTCTGCCTGTTTCGAGGCATCAGTGCCTTCCAAGCTCTCGAGCATTTTGCCTCTGTCTAATTCAAAGTTTAGCCTCAGGGCATAGCGAGGCTGGATCTGAATCAGTTCCGCTCAGGGCACAAAACTCTGATTTAGCATCTTTCTTTTCACTTAATGCAAACTCATCATTTTTTTGTTGCAGTGCACTGTGCTCCTAATCTTTTCAACTCGATGAAGGAGGACAAAAGTATGCATCTTCATTCTCAAGTCCAGGCTTTGATCATAAGCAGGAGGGACATACTGAAGCAGCTGATACTAACTCCGGGAGGAGGCCAGCGGTCGCTTATCTGCGATGATCCACTTAGCTACGGATTTCTGTTGTGTTGTTTTCACCAATATCTCACCTTTGCTGGGTTTCTGCATAAGATATGGGAAAGAGATGTCACCAGTAAGATCTCGGATCCTTCCTTTGTCAATTTTGATTAACGAAGATCCAGCTTTCTGATAGCAAAATCTGTCATTAAGCGAAGGATTACGACCCTGCGAAGGAGGAAAGCCTTTCATATCAGTTGGTCTGACGGACTTGGAACGACTTCAAGAACCACTATCATCCTGAAGTAGATTTACCATTTGTTCCGGATGTAGAACAACTTGTATGCCTTCGGAATAGAGACTCAATTGTATGAAAGACAATCTTGATGTATTATCAATGTATCTTCCCTTTTGAATCAATAACATTTTTGTCTCTCTTTTTTTATTTGCTTTACTCCATGTCTTTCACTTTGAACCTCGGGAGAAACTAGAATGGACTGGCGTAGGTTGGGAGAAATCCATTGGGTGCAGCCGTGTACTGAGCTAAGTGATCTAACTTGGTTTTCCCCATAGGTCTTTTCCAAAAAGGAAAGAGAAGCTCTTAGCGGAGCTAAGCTAGAGTTTTGAGCGAAGCTAAAGATGGGTTTCCAGCGAAATTGAAAATGAGCTCTCAGTGGAGCTAGCGCAAAGCGAAGTTAACATCAGCTTTCAGTGAAGTTAACCAAACGCCGCACGAAGTTAACAATGAGCTCACAGCGGAGCTATAACATGAGCTTTCAGCAGAGTTAAGCTCTTAGCGGAGCTACAGGCAAAGTGTAAGTTCGCATGTAAGTGAAGATAGATGCCTTCGTTGTGGGTGGTTCTTGAAATTGGAACTATCATTTCAAATGTAAAATTGAAACGCTTACACTCCCTTTTAGGAGGCGAAGCTATAGGCATGCGCAGAGCCAGCGACGCGAAGTTACAGGCGCATGCAGCACCTATAAAAGCCAAACTTGGCTGCTCTCAGAGAGTTATCATCTCTCTTAAGATTTCGAGTTTTACTCTTAGAGAAATTTTTCTCTTCCTCATCTTCTTCTTAAACTCTTTCAGAGCTTTCTCTACGCTCTAATGGCCCCCAAAGCAGCATCCTGGAAAGGAGGTGGCAACCTCTGCCACGGTACCGCCATCTCCGCCGCCGGTGGTTTAAAGTCCCATCGCGGGTAGGAAAATTTTTCCCTTTTCATAGATTTTCATCTCTTTTTTAGAGCCGTATTTTGGCTATTTCATGGTGAATCCCCTGTGATTTACTATGATCTGGGAGTTTATCTCCCTTATTTCTTGACTTTTTCTGAATTTAGAGGATTTGATTACCCTTTAATTTCACGAATAGAAACTGAACAGTTTCTTTCTTTCATGCTTCGCCGTGAAGCTAGCCCTTTGGGCTTTTCACATTCTGTCAAGTGACAGGGTGCGAAGTTAGTTTCAAAAGCATAGCTAGAAAGAGGATTTTAAAGTCCTTTGAATAATTTTAGGCACAAGTGCCTTTCCAGCAAAACTAGGCTTTTGAGATTTTTGCATTCTGTCAAATGACAGAATGTGAAGCTAAGCTTCTGAGCAAAGCTAACACTTGACTTGCTGCACTTCTGCTTTTGTGCAGAGTGGGAAGTTAAGTTTCAGAGCGAAGCTAACGCCTAGCTAGCTTCGCTTGGAAAGCGAGCTATGCCTTTGCGATTTGTTTTCTTCTGTGCTCTGCCTTTTTGCAGAGTGCGAAGTTAAACTTCAGTGCGAAGCTACTATTAGGCTAGGTTAGCTTCGCTTTGGAAGCAAAGTTATGCCTTAATATTCTTTTGCTTTCTCTCTTCCTTTTTAACTTATGGACTAATATATTTTCCTTTTGTTTTACAGTGCACTATACCCCTGGGCCTTTGAACAACCTTTTTGGGTCGACTAGGTGATTGGATGGTAATATCAGCCTACAATTTCAGGGAAAAGCTTCGTTTTTAGTTAACGGAGTACTCCGGCCACGATGCCCTGATCCACAACGGAGATCAGCGTACAATGAGGAGTATCCTTACTACTGCTCCTCTAGAGGACTACGACCGGAAGATTTATCAGAAGCCCGGCTTCATGTTTGGAGATGCAGCGCCTGACACAGATCATCAACTGCTAGCTGGGGAAGGGAGTGGATCTTTAATTTGAATGACGAGAAGTATTACCTCCCGTCCAGCAAGCGTCATTTTTCACTATCCTTCTTCCAATGTGTAATGAGGCCTCGGAAGATGAATGGCAAGTGACCCAAACCACCAATTCAGTCCACGTGGGTATTTTGACAGTCGCTTCTCCTGGCTATACAAGGACAAGTCCCCCTTGATGCATACTGGGTCTTCACTCTGGGAATGTCCTCCAAGACATCCCGGTGGGGGAAAAAAATCCAGTTATGGCTCAGACCTTTGGAAAATAATTCTTCAGAGTCAACGGCAACTACTCGACAACTGACTTCAGGATCCCAGGTTGGATTCATCCTCCTAAGGGCTGGTGGAGAGACTTGACTCTTTATATCTTGGCCATTTTGAGGAAGATTTAGAGAGGCTGGGGCTCTGCGAGCCGTCAGAGCAACCTATTATGGCATCTAAATGAGCGTAACGAACTTCTACGCCATCTTTGAATTGTACTGCCCAGATAAAGGGACTTTCTTCGCCCCTGTAGGCGAATTTGACATGGCTTTGCATGAGATGTAGGAAGTCTCTGCTTTACCAATGGGATCTCTCCCTTATGAAGAATACTTCCCATTTGAGGCGGAATTGGCGCTTTTGGAGAAGCAGGAGCCCGCCCTGTTCGAGACCTATCAAGAGCCGATGTGCCACTTCTACATCTGCTCGGGCATGCACGACAATCACAAGAGTCTCGAGCAGTTCAAAGAGTTGGGGGTCTTATCTGTTCTCCAACCTAGAGAATACCCCTGAGGAGGCTCAATGCGAGGTTGCGGACGAGGATATCTTCCGGAGGATGAAGGAGCATGCCCAAGGAGACATTGTTCTGGAGAAAAACGATGGCATCTACGAGAAGGACAATATTCTTGTTGGCCCAAGTCATAATCACCTGGTTTTAGAGTTTTGATGATCACAAAACATATATAGTTATTTGTACTAATCAAGTTTAAGTGTTTAAGATTATTTCAGGGTTCTTAGGATTCAAGATATTTCTTCCCTTAAAGAAAGGTGGTGTTGACTCAAGATGACTCAAATACGGGATCAAGAATTAAGTAACTCAACGAGGCATATGGAAAAGCCCAAATTGAAGATCTTGTAGTCACCTAAACCCTTATAAGATTTTAGTATGTTAAAGAGTAAGGAAATGATAGATGTGCTCAAGAAGTTACACACACAAAAATACACTTTTCAAAAATACAAGTTTTTGGTAGCTTTGATTTTGTTGCATGTTTGGCCAATATACATGTTTCATAATTTTTCAAATTTTTATATCAAGTTTAGAACATGTATTTTATCTCCTATACTATGCTACGTAACCCTCAAACAAATGAAAATTATTTTAAAAATATTTTCAAGTTTAAAAATCTGTTTAAATCAGATTTCAGGCCATACCAGTGTTGACCCGAAGACACATCACTCTAGTTTTGATGATGATTAACTCATGTAGTTATAGTACTAATGATCTTGTATTTAATTAGTATCAGATATTTGATCAAGATCTTAGTTAGTGTTTAGCTTCAACAACGGATTTAGAGTCAAAGTTTTGGAGGTAGCACGTGTTGATTCAGGAGCTCGCGCATTAAGATTGCATCAAGTACTCAAGAGGAGTCTAGCTCATTGGATCAAGATTTGGACCAGTCAAAAAAGAGAAGAAGACCTTCAAGAGAAGATTTCCAAGAGAACTTGTGTCATGTTTGTAAGTGTCAAGATTTTGCTTTTAAATAAAATGTAAAGGATAGATTAGTTGGTGGATTGCTCAAGTTCATATACACTCACACATAAGATTATATGTGTTTTCATAATAGAGTTTTCGTTTTGAAAAATACCGGTTTGGTTAAGATTCAAAATGTATATGTGTTTTATTAAAACTTATTTTAGAGCTTATTGTCAAAAACATAGATATTTCATCATATATGTGTAGTGGATCATATCCATACACACTAAGCTTCAAAAGTGTTTAGAATATCTTGTTTTTGTATTTGGAAAAGTTTTGAAAAATCGTTTTTGAAAAATACAAGTTTTTGTTTAAGGCAAAACTTCTATATTACAAAAAAGTTCAAAATGTTTGTAATATATTTTGATGTTTAATCAAACATGTTTGTATATCAAAGTATATCAATGAACTTATTTTTTTAGAATTTATGAGAATTTATGGGATTTTATTGAAGATAAAAAGACCAAGTTTTGAATCCCTAAAACTTGTGTTCTGGCCTTCTGCCGGTCGATCGAGGCAGAGGTCGGTCGACCGACGTGCACAAACGTGCACGGCCTTGTTTGGCTGGAGGGCCGGTCGACCGACCCGGTCGACCGCCAGAGAGTTCTGCTCTCTGGATCTGGCCCGGTCGACCGGGCGGTCAACCGGCAGAGAGCTCCTGCTCTCTGTATCCAGACCTCGGTCAACCGGCCGGTCGACCGACGACACAACGGTCAGAAATATGACCGTTGGCCGGTCGATCAACAGCAGGATCTCCTGCTAAGGTTGCCTCCAACGGCCATATTTTGGGAGCCTATAAATTGGGCTTCCCTTGGACTGTTTTTTACAAGATTTTAAATGGGTTTTCAAGATAGTTTTTCCTACACTTCTAAGTGTTTATCTCCACTTGTTTTAGAGCGGAATACTTCCATATCAAAAGGAGGGTTTTTCAAGAGTGTTTTGAAAAAGAGATTTTTTGAGTTTTTTACCACCAAATCAATCTTAGTTTTCTCACACACACTTGAGCTTTACATTGCTATATCTATCTTATAGAAGAGTTGTTGTGAGAGTATTTTTAGGTGATCAAAGTGTTTAGAGCACCAAGTGTTCTATCTTGTATTTGAGGAGGTGAACTTGCGGGTTCGTGTTGTTTCGAGTTCTTGTGGGAACTCGGTGTAGAGGTGCGGCCTCGGCAAGCTAGTGTGCTTGTGTGTGTTTGTTCTTGCGGGAACTAGTGAAGGGACTAGTGAGTCCAAGGAGTTCTAGTGTGAACTCATTGTAGGTGTTGCGGCACCGAGTGATCCGGTGGGATCTATTCTAGTGGAAATCCTTCATAGTGTTGAAGGCGGAGACGTAGAGCAAGGGTGCTCGAACCTCGAAACAAATCTCCCGTGTTTGCGATTGCTCTCTATCTATCACTATTGTTTATATCTTGCGTGCTCTTATTGTTCATATCCATTACTTGCTTGATATACTTGTGGTTAAATTGATATATGCTTGGGGATTGTTTGCTCACACTTGTATTTAACCAAGAGAGCCATAGCGGCACCTTAACTCTTATCTAGAGGAATCTTGAGGAGATAGTCCAAAACCCTTCACCGAGAATTCGGCTACACTCTTGTGTTATACTTGGTGTTTTAGCTTAATAGTTTTTAGTTTGCATAAATAGTTTTAATTTCGCATTAATTCATCATTAGATTAACTAGTCACCTATTCACCCCATAGGTGATTTCAATTGGTATCAGAGTTTGGTGCTCTTGATTTGGGTCTAACAATCTAGAGTTAAAGATTCTTATTTTTGGCTAATCACAATATTTATACACACATGGATTTCAGGTCACCTCCCACTTTTGATATTCTTAACATCCAAACTTGGAAGGTTAAGATGTCAATGTACCTCAAAACCCTAGGTATTCATGTTTATTTGTCACTATTAAAGATTCTTATTATTTAAATGGCAAATATCTTGAGGCTAATACAAAAGTCATCCATGCTTTAAAGTCAACCCTAAATGATAAATATTTATCTAGGGTTTCTAACTTTGATTCGGTTTTTATAGTATGGAACACTTTAGTCTCCCTTGACGAACAAAAGCAATGTTATGTGGGGAGTGACTCGGATGATGAAAGTGATGCTTCCAACTTGTGCTATATGGTCCAAGGGGCGAATCCGAACTTGATGAAGATGTTGACTTGTCTTATGATGAGCTTGCCTCATTTTGTCAACAACTTCTTGAAAAATATGATTTGCATAAAAAGGATAATAATAAATTGAAAAAGAACAACACTTCTTTCTTAAAAGAAAATGACTCTCTTAAAAATAATTTGCATGTATTTCAAAAAAAAATGATATGTTAAAAAAGGATAATATTTCCTTGACTTCTAAATTAAATGATTTTTGTGAAGGATATACTTCTTTGGAAAATAAAATTATTTTGGTGAAAAAAGAAAAGGAAATTGCTTTGGAAGAAAACAACTCTTTAAAAAGAAAAATTATTTCAAAAGAAAAAGAAAAAGATTGTTGATTCTCATTCTCACCATGTTTTTCATGCTACTATTGATAAAAATGGGATTCAATTTTTGAAAAATAGAATAGATTGTTTGAGCTCAACTTTGAGCAATTGTGCATTTAATCATAATAGATTGAAAATCTTATTTCAAAAGAAACAAACTCCACATGTTCACGCACATCACCCACGGCACACATATGCACGCTTTGCACATCATGATCACAATCATTCTCATATGCATAATAGAGTGTACAAATGTACATATTGCGGCCGCAAAGGCCATTTAGCAAAGTTTTGTTATGATAAAGTAAATTCTATAAATTTTGCTAATAAAATGTTTGGGTTCTGAATAATGCTAACCCCCGTGGATCCAAAAGAAAATGGATACCAAAGTCCCCACCTCTTGTGTTTGATGTAGGTGTGGGCTCTCACATGACGTGAGAGAATTGGTGCCTTGGTGGTGGATGCATGGACTAGATGGACATACGATTGATGCATCACTATCAAGAAAGTTTGGTGGGAGGACCACCATGGTTTGAAGATATAGAGATGTACCTTAAGGGTTTTGGTAACTATCTCTAACCCCTTATTTATTTACATCCTTTTAGATTATTGATTTTTAGCATGTTTTTCATTATTGTTATTAAATGCCTTGTTATTTAGATTTATGACATACATGTATAGTAATTGAGATACAGCCATGTTCATATGGATTCATATTGTATGTTCTCACTTTAGTTTAACCATTGTGTATATCATTACTCTTATATCATTACTCTAAAAACATGTGCATTTACCTTAATAATCATGTTTGTTTATGGTTTTACACTTCATGTTTTGATTACATATTTAAATGTATATTTTCATTAAAACTTGTGTATATACTCGTACAACTAGTGAGCCACATTTGATTATTGTATGTTTGTACTTAATTTGTCATTTTTACTCATTAGATATACTAATATAGCCTAATTTTAATGATTCGTGCCTTTTAACTTGTTTTGCCTTTCTTTGTGCATGTTTTGTTTCATGTATATGTTATATTTATCTAAAACTAATAAATATATATGTATACCCTTGAGTCACTTGCCTTCATGAAAATTACATTATGGACTCATTTGTGTTTAGGATATGTATGTATATTTTTAGTTTTGGATACAACATACATATACCTTTGAAGTTTGACTTTAATGAAAAATACATTTTTATGCTTTTGATAAAAGAAATTTTTATTTTGAGCCTCACTGACTATTTTCATGATTATCTTAATCACATAACCTTTGTACACTCACATTATTTTGTTTACTCGTGACCTTATTTCATGGGCACACTTTTGAGCTTTATAGATTTCGAGTGTCAACTTTTGAGTAGTTAGTATGATTCATGAGATATATATGTTTTGTTTTCATGTTTGAAGGATGTTTAACTAGTTTTTCAAAAATTACTTTAAACTAGTTATTTATTCTTCAATTGGTAGTATTTTCAAATTTTACAAAATATTTTTAAACTCTTATTTTTGAAAACCCCTACCAACCCTTTAAGGGCGGATGGTTGGGTGACCATACCTTGTATGCTTTAATTGAAAATCTTTTTAGCATGTGCATGATTAGAGTGGACATTTATGAGAATACACATGAATTTCATGAAATTCTATTTTTGTATACTCATATATGTTTTCTTATATATGTATGCTTCAAATTTCAAATAATATCAATTTCAATTGGTATTTTCATTTTCATACATAGATATGATTTGATTGTACTTGATTTACAATATCCTTACATGTTTAAAGAACAAATTATGTTTGTGCTATGCTTGACTTAAATCTTGATTTCAATTGGTATCTCAATTGGTATTTTAATGAGCTTATGCATTATTTTCAATTGATATTTCAATTGATATCAAAATATACTTCATATTTTACCATTTATTTGATATCAAAGTTTATAATATACTTCAATTGGTATCAATATGTTTCGATTTCAATTGGTATCAAAATATAAAATTGGTATCAAAAATGTTTTACCTTTTATTTGGTATCAAAATTTACCATATATTTCAATTGGTATCAAAATATAAAATATTTTACTTTCATTGGTATCAAAATTTATAAATGTTTCAATTTCAATTGGTATCAAAAATTTTCAATTTCAATTGATGTCAAAAATCTTGTGATATCTTAAATTTTGTTTATTTACAAGTGGTATCTCAAAATTTGATTCAAAAGCTGTCTTTAAAGTGATTTTAAAAAAAATATTTTGATATGTATTGCCTATATGCAAGGGAAGCTTAACGTCTCTTCTATATATAGATTTATGTTGAGTGTATCTTATATTGGGGAGCTTGACATCTCTTCTTTATGTGGTACACGTGTGTAGGGAGCTTAACATCTCCACTTAAGCATTGTATATTATCCTTTATGTGAGTTAGGATTTTGTCATCCCTTCTTCATGTAATGCATGTATGCAGGGGAGCTAACTTACCGCCTTCCTCTTCATGAATGTATATCGCATATATATTTTTATTGTTGATTTATTTTTCACCCCTTTGTTGATGATTGACAAAAAGGAGAGAATGATTTTGAGTTTATATATGCATAATGATTTTAAGTTTATATATGCATATTTAGAAATTGAGTTTATGCATGTTCTATATTTTATGTTTATAAAATGAAAGGGAGAAGGATTTCGAAAGTTTATACAAAAAGGGGGAGAAGGTTTTTGGGGAGAAGAATTTTTGGTTTATGCATGTTGCTCTCACCTTGTTTATGCATATATATTTGTTTAGTTTTATGTACTTCATTGAATATCTATTTGTTTATTGTTATGCATGAGTTAAGGGGGAGCTTCTATGAAGCTTAACTTTAATCCATGCATATATAGCTCCATGAGTTTTGTCATCATCAAAAAGGGGGAGATTGTTGGCCCGAAGGCACATCACTCTAATTTTGATGATGATTAACTCATATAGTTATAGTACTAATGATCTTGTGTTAATTAGTATCAGATATTTGATCAAGATCTTAGTTGGTGTTTAGCTTCAACAACGAATTTAAAGTCAAAGTTTTGGAGCTAGCACGTGTTGATTCAAGAGCTCGTGCGTCAAGATTGCATCAAGTGTTGGCCCCAAGGTTACACTCTCCGGTTTATGCGTTTTGATGATAACAAAACATATAAAAGCTATTTGGTACTAATGGAGGTTCTAGAATGAATTTCAGGTTTGTACAAGTCTTAATGGCTCAAGCGTTCTCTAGCATGTTACAAGATTGATGGCTCAAGAGGACTCACTTATAGGATAAGAGACTCTAGCTCAGCAACGCGGTACAGAGACGCCTACCTATAGATCTTTGTGTTGTTAGTTTGTTAAAGAATAGTATATAGTATTGAAGCTCAAATACCCTACACACATATAAAATTGCACGTGTTTTCAAAAGATTATTTTTGACTCTTGTTAAAATACTTTAAGTCCAATTTCAGTATATGAATACTTAGTTTATTGTATTTTACTAAGCCTTGACAAAATCCCCTTGAAAATAACATATCTTCAATCATAATTCTAATTGATTTTTTAGCTTATGACCTGTTACGGTCGACCGGGTGGTCGACCGGCTCTGTTTCAGGTCAGAACGGTCGATCGCAGTTCTGACCCATGGGGGTGTGCATGTGTGCACATTTCCCGGTGGACCGGGCGGTCGACCGACTGATGGGCCCAAACTCTTGGTTTGGGACGGTCGACCGGGCGGTCGACCGGCTTCAGCCAACGGTCATAATTTTTGAAAACCGGTCGACCAGCCTGTCGACCATGAGAGGCATTTCTGGCCAAAACGGCTAGTTTTTTAAACATGTTTTAAAACATGATTTTTGTCTTAAAACGTGATTTAGGCTGGATTTTTGTCTAATTATACCAGCTTAGTCCAAATAGATATTTACCCTTTAATCCCTACCTAAATCCTATAAATTGGGGTGGTTGGGGTTGAGGTGAATCACGATAATTATTGCAAAGAATTCAAAGTTTGAGTATTCTTAAAAGAAGTGTTTTACTCTCAGTTTTGTGCTCTAATTTCTGATTTATTCTGAAGTTTTTGAATCAAATCTCTCTTCTACTTGTTTTATTTTCACTTACAAATCTTGAGCTTCAATCCTACATATTATTCTCTAGGGTTTTGTAAAGAATAATTTTCAAAAGAGAGTGTGGTCTTTTGATCACCAAGTGATATTGTACTTGTGGCTACACTACCTCTGGACTAGAGGAGTGTGATTGAGGAGTTGGGTACTCCATAGTGATTGTAATCCTTTGTGAAATTTCTAGTGGATCGGAAATCCTTCTGGGTGAAGGCGGGGACGTAGAGCTGGGTGCTCGAACTTCGAAACAAATCTTTGTATTTGCGATTGGTTTACTTGTGTCTTTTACTTTCTATTCATTCATTCTTATATTGTCGATCTATACTCTTACAACAAGATTGCATTGTGCACCTCAAACTCTTATTTAGAGGAATCACGAGGAAGAAGTTCAGAGCCCTTTACGGGTATACGGCATCTAATCTTTCTTTGAGTGATCGTTGCATCATCTCATTTTTAATTTGTGCATTGATTAGTATTACACCTATTCACCCCATCTAGGTGTGATTTCAACTGGTATCAGAGGTAGGACTCTAGTTTTTGGCTTCACATCCTTAGAGAGATCCTATAAGTTGCTAATCACTATTTTCATTCATCCACTAGTAAAGATGGCCGATAACATTAAGACCCCTCCCAAATTTGATGGACTCAACTTTCCCATATGGAAAGTTAGGATGAACATATTTTTGCAATCTTTAGGTAGCCGAGTTGCTAAGTCTTTGACCAAGCCCTATAGTGCACCCGAAGGTGAGGAGGACACTTGGTCCGATCTTACCTCCAAGGAAGTTGATGCAAATTCGAAGGCTCAAAATGCCTTACTTTTAGCATTAAATGAGGATGACTTAACACGGGTTATCCATTGCAAATCCGTCTATGAGATTTGGCAACACTTATTGGTCACTCATGGGGGAACATCACAAGTCAAGAGAGCTAAAATAGATCTCTTACGTTCCCAATATGAAAGTTTTAGAATGCAAAAAAATGAATCTATTGATGATATGATTACTAAGTTTACTAAAATCACAAATGTTCTTACTTCTCTAGGTGATGAAATCAATAATGACCAAAAGGTGCGTAAGGTGATCTGTGCACTCCCTTGATCATGGGAAATCAAAGCTATCACCTTGAAGGAATTGAACGACAAGATGAGATGGAACTCATTAGTCTTATTGGTAACTTTAAGACTCATGAGATGGAGAAAAAGGTTAGAGAAGAAACGGCGCCTCAAAAGAAAAAGTCTATTGCTTTCAAGTCTACCTCCACCATCTTCGATGATGAAGAAGATGAAGAAGAAGATGAAGACCTATCTCTTCTTGTGAGAAATATAAAAAGAATGCACCACAAGAAAAAGCTCAATCATAGAAGGCGATGGGAAGGGAAGGAGGAGAATATGATCACATGCTACAACTGTCAGAAACTTGGACACATCATGATCTAATGTCCAGATTTCAAGAACAAGATATCTTCCTCCATGAAGCAAAAGAAGCCGTTTGTAAAGAAGGCGTTCAAAGCCACTCGGGATTCGAAAAGTGAATCTGAAGATGAAGTTGACATGGCTAACATGTGTTTCATGGCAAACACACCCAAGGTATCTTTCGAACCATCTTATGATGATATTGAAGTAAGCAAAGAAGAGTTATTACAAGATTTATTGAACTTTCAGAAAATTATGATTCTAAGAAGAAAGATTGTTTAAAATTAAAAAAGAAAAATGAAATGCTTAACAACCAAATTGCTATTTTTACAAAAGAAAAGGATGAATTATCTTCCACTATTATTTCAACACAAAGAGATTTTGATGCCTATAGAGTTGCATGCAAAGCTAAATATCCTAAAATTGATGAAAATGAGATTTCTTTGTTAAAAACTAAAAAAATGATTTGGAAAATATTTTAAAAGAATGTGCATTTAATAACACTAAATTAGAAGAAATGTTGTCATAGAAACACATGCACACTTCACATGTTCAACATGATAAACCATCACATGCTAAATCTCCACATGTTCATCATGCCAACACATCACATGTCAATCATCCTAAAACACCACATGTTCACAAATCATATGTTCGTAAACTACATGCTCATTATCATTTTAAATATGGAAGAATTTATAAATGTACTTATTGTGGCTGACATGGTCATTTAGCCAAATTTTGTTATGATCATATAAATAGTATGAACAATTATATTTGGGTTCGAAACACTAACGTATTAGGACCCAAGAAAATATGGGTACCAAAATCAACCGTTAAATTATTTGATATAGGTACACACCAAGATTCCAAGATATAAGGAGCGGTGGTACCTTGATAGTGGCTGCTCAAGGCATATGACATGGGACATCAATAATTTTGCAACCCTATCGAGGTATGTTGAAGGTGGCACCGTCACCTTCGGAGATGACTCTAAGGGCACCATCATCGATATAGGTAACATCAAGATTGGTACATCTCCTTTAATTGAAAATTCTTATTGATGGGCTTAAACATAGTTTACTTAGTATTAGTCAACTATGTGATCGTGGTTCCAAAATTATTTTTGATGAATCTTCTTGCAATATTTATGATTGTAAAACTAATGAATGTATTCTCACTAGATTTCGTGAAAATAATGTCTACATTATTGATATGCTTAATTTGGATTGCAATACAAAATGTTTAAATGCTTTTGATGAGAATTCATGGTTATGGCATAGAAGATTAGGCCATGCTTCTTTTGATCATCTTTCTAGAATCAATTCTAATGAATCGGTGAAGGGTATTCCTCATTTGAAGTTTGAAAAGGATCGCATTTGTGGTGCGTGCCAACTTGAAAAATAAACCATGTCCTCTTTCAAACCAATCAAGGATATCATGACATCTAGGCCATTAGAATTGATCCACATAGATCTTTTTGGACTAACTAAAACTAAAAGTTTAAATGGAAATAGATATGTTTTGATTTTAGTCGATGATTTCTCTCGTTTCACATGGATTTTCTTTTTGGAGCATAAAGATTAAACTTTTTCGCATTTTAAGATTTTTCAAAAAAGGGTTGAAAAAGAAAAAGGATTTTTGATTTTACACATAAGAAGTGATAGAGGTGGTGAGTTTGTTAACCAATTCTTTATGACTTATTGCGATGATAATGGAATTAAGCATGAAATGTCATGTCCTAGAACTTCACAACAAAATAGAGTCGTTGAACGGAAGAATAGAACTCTTCAAGAAATAGTTAGGACAATGATAAGTGAATACGGGCTCCCTCAATACTTATGGGCCGAGGTCGTAAACACCGCATGCTATATATCGAACCGAATTTATTATTGTAAAAATACTTTCAAAACTTCCTTTGAAATCTATCATTTGAGAAAACCAAATGTTTCATATTTTAAATTTTTTGGATGCAAATATTTTGTTTTGAACACCAAAAATAATTTGGGCAAATTTGATGCTAAGACTTTTGAAGCAATTTTTGTTGGCTATTATAGTACTAGCAAAGCATATAGAGTGTTCAACAAATCATCTCTTACAATTGAGGAATTTATGCATGTTAAGTTTGAGGAATCTAATGCATTTGTTAAGAATGTTGTAGAGATTGATTTTTTAGGTGAAGACATGGAGAAAATATCCTTGAAGGACTCACTCATCTAAGAAGACAAGCAAGAACCTAATGGTGAAGTTCAAAAGGATGAAGTGGAACCATCACAATCACTTTCTAAAGATTGGAGATATGCGACAAATCATCCCAAAGATCTCATCATAGGTGATGTATCAAAAGGGGTAACCACTCGCTCCAAACTCCATGATTTGTGTGGGCATTATGCATCCATATCTCATTTTGAACCCAAAAACATCCCGAAGCCGAGGGTGACTCATATTAGTTACTTGTTATGTAAGAAGAGCTAAATCAATTTGAGCGCAACTAAGTTTGGCATCTTTTTCCTAGACTCCATGATAGACCAATCATTGGTACTAAGTAAATTTTTAGGAACAAGGTTGATGAGTCAGGAAATGTTGTTAGGAATAAACTAGGTTAGTGGCCCAAGGTTACACCCAAGTTGAAGGAATCGACTTTGAGGAGACCTTTGCACCCGTAGCACGGCTAAAAGCCATACAGATCACACTAGCTTATGCATCTATAAAAATTTCAAACTTTTTCAAATGGATGTAAAAAGTGCATTTTTAAATGGTTTTATTGAAGAGGAAGTATATATTGAACAACCCCTCGGTTTTGTTGATCATATATATCCAAATTTTGTTTTCAAACTAGATAAAGCATTGTATGATTTAAAACAAGCTCCAAGAGCTTGGTATGAAAGACTTTCTACCTTTCTTCTATCAAATGATTTTGTTAAGGGCAAGTAGGCACCACATTATTTACTAAACATGTTGGTAGTGACATTCTTATTGTATAAATTTATGTTGATGATATAATATTTGGTTCTACTAATGAATTACTTTGCAAGGAGTTTGAATCATGTATGCAGCATGAATTTGAGATGTCTTTGATGGGTGAATTGAACTATTTTCTTGGACTCCAAATCAAGCAAAAGAGTGATGAGATCTTCATAAGTCAAGTCAAGTACACTAAGGAACTCATGAAGAAATTTGGACTTGAAAACTCAAAAACTTGCAACACTCCCATGGCTACCACTACCAAGCTTGACAAGGATAACCAGGGTAAGAGTGTAGACATAAGATTATATAGAAGAATGATTGGTAATTCGTTTTATTTAACGGCTAGTAGGCCGGATATTATATTTAGTGTGGTGTCTTTGTACTAGATTCCAATCGTGTCCTAAAGAATCCCACTTGATAGTGGTAAAACGCATTATTCGATACCTTAAGGGCATTATTGGTATGGGTATCCGAAGACCGGACAATTCTCAATGACGAGTTTTTCGGATGCCGACTATGCGGGTTGTAGAGTGATAGGAAGAGTACTAGTGGAACATGTTAATTTCTCGGTAATTGTCTTGTTTCATGGTTTTTCAAAAATAAAATTCGGTAGCCCTCTCAACCACCGAGGCGGAGTATGTTGCGGCTGGGGCATGTTATGCTCAAGTCCTTTGGATGAAACATACTCTCCTTGATTATGATTTGCATTATGACTATATTAAATATTTTGTAATAATACTAGTACAATTCATATGACTAAGAATGCAAATCAATATAGTAAGACCAAGCACATAGAGATTAGATATCACATTCTTAGAGATCATTTTGAGAAAGTTGATATTGATATTGATTATATTTCTACTGATTTTCAACTTGCCGATATTTTCACTAAACCACTTGATCTTAATAGATTTTTCTTTATATGTGGTGAACTCAATATTTGTGTTATTGACTAAAGAGTTTTCATACTAATATTTCCATTTTTGATGTATGACAAAAAGGGGGAGAAATATGTTTGTCCTTGTATGTATGTTTTTGTTTGTGTTTTGTTCTCAAATAATAAGTTTGTTTTATATCAAAGAATATGTTTTCATTTTTATTCTTACATTATGGTTTCATGTATAGTATACTTGTTTAATATAGCATTATTTGAGGGGGAGTTTTACCTCCCTTTTATATCTTGTGTTATAACTTATATATTTTGTCATCATCAAAAAGGGGAGATTGTTGGCCCAAGGTTACACTCTCTGGTTTATGCGTTTTGATGATAACAAAACATATAAAAGCTATTTGGTACTAATAGAGGTTCTAGAATGAATTTCAGGTTTGTACAAGTCTTGATGGCTCATGCGTTCTCTAGCATGTTACAAGGTTGATGGCTCAAGAAGATTTACTCATAAGATAAGAGACTCTAGCTCAACAACGCGGTTCAGAGACGCCACCTATAGATCTTTGTGTTGTTAGTTTGTTAAAAAATAGTATATAGTATGAAGCTCAAATACCCTACACAAACATAAAATTGCACGTGTTTTCAAAAGATTATTTTGACTCTTGTTAAAATACTTTAAGTCCAATTTCATATATGAATACTTAGTTTATTGTATTTTACTAAGCCTTTACACAAATTCCTTTGAAAATAACATATCTTCAAATCATAATTCTAACTGATTTTTTAGCTTATGACCTGTTACGGTCGACCGGGCGGTCGACCGGCGCTGTTGCAGGTCAGAACGGCCAACCGCGTGGTCGACCACAGTTCTGACCCATGAGGGTGTGCATGTGTGCACGTTTCCCGGTCGACCGGGCGGTCGACCGGACCCCATGACGGTCGACCGAGCGGTCAACGGACTGACGAACCCAAACTCTCGGTTTGGGACGGTCGACCAGCTTCAGCCAACGGTCATACCGTGAGAGGCATTTCTGGCCAAAACGGCTAGTTTTTTAAAACATGTTTTAAAACGTGATTTTTGTCTTAAAATGTGGTTTAAGGCTGGATTTTGGTCTAATTATACCAGCTTAGTCCAAATAAATATTTACCCTTTAATCCCTACCTAAATCCTATAAATAGGGGTGGTTGGGGTTGAGGTGAATCACAACAATTATTATAAAGAGTTCAAAGTTTGAGTATTCTTGAAAGAAGTGTTTTACTCTCAGTTTTTGTGCTCTAATCTCTGAAGTTTTGAATCAAATCTCTTTTCTACATTATTTTATTTTCACTTACAAATCTTGAGCTTCAATCCTACATATTATTCTCTAGGGTTTTGTAAAGAAATTTTTTTCAAAAGAGACTTTGTGGTCTTTTGATCACCAAGTGAGTATTGTACATGTGGTTACACTACCTCTGGACTAGAGGAGTGTGATTGAGGAGTTGGGTACTCCCTAGTGATTGTAATCCTTTGTAGAATTTCTAGTGGATCGAAAATCCTTCTGGGTGAAGGCGGGACGTAGAGCTGGGTGCTCGAACCTCGAAACAAATCTCTGTGTTTGCGATTGGTTACTTGTGTCTTTTACTTTCTATTCATTCATTCTTATATTGTCGATCTTTACTCTTACAACGAGATTGCATTGTGCACCTCAAACTTTTATTTAGAGGAATCACGAGGATGAAGTTCAGAACCCTTCACGGGGTATACGACATCTAATCTTGCTTTGAGTGATCATTGCATCATCTCATTTTTAATTTGTGCATTGATTAGCATTACACCTATTCACACCCCCTATCTAGGTGTGATTTCATCAAGTACTGAAGAGGAGTCTAGCTCATTGGATCAAGGTTTAGACCAAGTCAAAAAAGAGAAGAAGACCTTCAAGAGAAGATTTCCAAGAAGACTTGTATCATGTTTGTAAGTGTCAAGATTTTGCTTTTAGATAAAATGTAAAGGATAGATTAGTTGGTGGATTGCTCAAGTTCATATACATTCACACACAAGATTTATATGTGTTTTCATAATAGAGTTTTCGTTTTGGAAAATACCGGTTTAGCTTTTAAGATTCAAAATGTATATGTGTTTTATCAAAATTTATTATAGAGCTTATTGTCAAAAATATAGATATTTCATCATATATGTATAGTGGATCATATCCATACACACGAAGCTACAAAAGTATTTAGAATATCATGTTTTTGTATTTGGAAAAGTTTTAGAAAAATCGTTTTTGAAAAATATAGGTTTTTGGTTAAGTCAAAACTTCTATAGCACAAAAATAGTTCAAAATGTTTGTAATAGTTTTGATTTTTAATCAAACATATTTGTATATCAAAATATATCAATGAACTTATTTTTTTTAGAATTTATAAGATATTATGAGATTTTATTGAAGATAAAAAACCAAGTTTTGAATCCCTAAAACTTGTGTTCTAGCCTTCTGCCGGTCGACCGCACGGTCGACCGTGTAGGTTCACCTAGAGGGGGGGTGAATAGGTGATGGCTAATCTAATGGTCACTTAATGCCAAATAATGCAGAAGCTAAAACAATTATGACCTAATAAAATCTTTTACACTAAACACTATGTATAACACAAGAGTGTTGCCGAATTCCCCGTGAAGGGCTCTGGACAAACTCCTCTAGATTCCCCTTGAATGGGTTGAGGTGCCGCGTTGGCTCTCTTGATTGAATACAAGTGTTAGCAAACAATCCCACGCAAGTTTATCAATATGAGCACAATATATCAAGCATGTAAATGTAAAGACAATAATTGAATGCAAGATATAAAGGGGATAGAGAGAGAGAGAGAGTGAGCAATCACAAACACAAAGGGTTTGTTTCGAGGTTCGAGCACACTTGCTCTACATCCCCGCCTTCGACACACGAAGGATTTCCACTATGCAAGATCCCAATGGATCTCTCCTCGGTGCCGCAACACCTACAAACCCTCAGACTCCCTAGTCCCGTACACACCGTAAGCTCACTAGCTCGCCGAGGCCGCACCTCAAACACGAGTTCGCACCCGAACCCGAAAACACCAAGTCCTCACTAGGACCCAAACAATCGCGAACACACACGTCCGCCTTCTCTAGAAACAAGAAAAGATCTCTTGGTGATTTAAAACACTTTGATCACCAATAAAAGCTCTCACAACAACACTCCTATAGAATGAATAGCTCAATGGATGCTCAAGTGTTTGTGTGAGAAAACAAGGAAAGAGATGGTGGAGGAAAACTCAAGAATTTCTCTTTTACACTCTTGATAAAATCTTCCCTTTTGATTGGAAGTATTTGCTCTCTATTTGTAGAGAAAAACTTCTGAAAAGAGTGGGAAAAACTGGCTCTCAAAACTTCTTCAAATCTTATAGAAAACAGCCCACAAACCCCAAATATATAGGCTGTCAAAAACTAGCCGTTGGGGCTTTGTCAGAACTGCCGGTCGACCGGTGCGGTCGACCGCCAACGGTCAGATTTCTGACCGTTGGAGCCACGGTCGACCGCCTGGGTCGACCGACCACTGGAGCTGAAAGTCTAATTCTCTGACGGTCGACCCGTACGGTCAGCCGAACTTTCCAGAGAGCTCTGCTCTCTGGAGCGGTCGACCGGCACGGTTGGCCGTCCTCCAGTATACAAAGGCGTGCACGTCTGTGCACGTCGGCGACTGGTCCGGTCGGCCGACTTCAGGATTAGTCGACTTATAAAGGTAGTCAAGTCGACTAGCTGAAGCCTGAAAAACAGTTTTCTGGGATTAAAAAGTTAGTCTTTTTGGCTCAAATAAAATCCCATAAAATACATAAAAATCTACAAAAATAGTTTAACCAATATACTTTGATATACAAACATGCTTGCACAAAATCAAGGCATGTTATAAAAAATTGGACTATTTTTGTAACTTGAAAATATTTGGCTCATGATAAAAACTGTATTTTCCAAAACATGTTTTCTAAACTTTATTTTTCCAAAACATCTTCAAATAAAAACTAGATATTTTGAACTCATTAAAGCATAGTGTGTATGGATATGATCCACCACACAAATAAGATGAAATATCTAAGTTTTTGACATTAAGCTCTAAATAAGGTTTTGGTTGAAACATATAACTTTGAAAACAAAAAATGAACAAAACACTTGAAATCTTCACTTGAATACATGTTTGATTTTTGATTAAAATTCTTTTCTAAAACAAACTAAATCAAGAGTGTGTGTGCATGGTATACTTGAGCAATCCACCAACTACTCTATCCTTTACATTTTATCTAAAACAAAAACAAAATCTTATACCTAGACACAAGTCTTCATCTTCTTGAAGTCTTCACTTGAAGGCTTCTCATCTTCTTGACTTGGTCCAAGCTTGATCCAAAAGCTCCTTGGATCACACCGTGCTAGTTCCAAATCTTGACATTTTATCCTTTGTTGAGCTATGCACCTACTAAGATCTTGATAATGAATCTGTCACTAATTAAACACAAGATCATTAGTAAACATAACTTCATGAGTTGATCATCATCAAAACTAGGGTGATAGGCCTTTGGGCCAACAATCTCCCCCTTTTTGATGATGACAAAACTCATGAGGTTATATATGCATGGATTAAAGTAAAGCTTCAAAGAAGCTCCCCCTTAACTCATGCATACAAAATTAAATAATAGATATGGCAATAAGGCACATGAATATGTATGCAAGTATGGAGATAAAACATGCAACAAGCATAAATCAAAATCTTTTTCTCCTATTTGCAATACAAAAACATATATGCATAAATAACAAGGAAGACAAATACTTCTCCCACTTAAGCAATGAAAACATGCATATAAACTCAAATACTTCTCCCCCTTTTTGTCAATCATCAACAAAGGGTTCAAAGTAAAATCAAATCAAACAAATTTTTCTCCCCCTTTTTGTCAAAAATAAAAAGATCAAGAAGGGGTTAAGCAAATCAATCAATAAAGATTTATATGCGATATACATTCATGAAGAGGAAGACGCTAAGTTAGCTTCCCTACACATATGCATTACATGAAGAAGGGATGACAAGCCCTAACTCACATAACACATATTATGTAATGCATAAGAGGAGATGTGAAGCTCCCCCTACACACGTATATCATATAAAGAAGAGTTGTCAAGCTCCTCAATTTATAATATACTCAACATGAATCTATATGTAGAAGAGATATTAAGCTCTCCTTGCATATAGGAAATACATACCAAAACACATTTTTTTTAATTTTTCTTAAAAAAATTTTTAAAGGTATCAGAGCTCTTGTAAAACAATCAAATTTTTAAGATACCAAATTGAAAATAGTCATTATTATAAAACTTATTGATACCAATTGAAATTTAACAAATATGAAGTTGAAGCATTTTGATACCAATAGTAAAAAAGAATTTTATTTTTCATCATAAACTTTGTGCTTTTAAAAATGTGAACCAATTATAAGTTAAGCACATGAAAATCATATATATGTATGAAATGAGTATACCAATTGACATTGATGCATACATATATAAGAAAACAAAGTATGAGTATATACAAAAATTATCAATTTAGATACTAATTGAAAGAATCCAATGATACCAATTGACATAACAAAAAGATCAAGTGTATAACTCATAACCTACCACCCTTCATATGCACAAGGTAAAAGATTTTCAATGAAGCATACAAGTCATAACCGCCCATCCATCCTCCCATGAAGGTAGGGGTTTTCAAAAATAGATTTGAAAATATTTTAGCATTGAAAATCACTACCAAATGAGGAACAATAACTAGTTAAAATAATTTTTAAAAAACTAGTTAAAGATCCTTCAAAACATGAAATCAAAGCATATATATTCATGAATCATACTAAATACATAAAAGTTCAAGCACTCATAGTCCATAAAGCTCAAATTATCTTGAAAAGTAAAAGATGAGTGTTCAAAGGTTATGTAAATAGCATTTTCATGAAAATAGACATTGAAGCTCAAAAAGATCATAAGTCACATTTTGACAAAACAAAAACATGAGAAATTATTTTTCATTAAAACAAAGCACACTTCTAGGTATATGTATGATTTATCCAATTCTAACAATACACATACATATCCCAAACATAAAAGAGTCTATCAAATGTATTTGCATGAAAGCAAGAGACTCACGGGTATACATGTATATTTATTATATTTGAATTAAAAATATATATACATGAAGTAAAAACATGAAAATTGGCAAAACATGTATAAATGAAAGAATCATCAAAACTAGCCTATATATGTGCATAAAGTGGGTATAAATGAGCATGAAGTGCAAACATATATAAATCAAATGTAACTCACTATTTGTACATGTATACATGCAAACTTTGATAAAATCTACATTTAAACTAGTTCATACCACAAGAAGCACAAAAAACACATGAAACTAAAACATGAACATGCTCTATGATTTCACAAATGAATAAGCATGTACAAAAATAAAATAGGAGTTTAGAGATTGTTACCAACTCCAAAGCTCCAAACATGGTGGTTGACCCACCAAAACTCCTTGATAGCGATGCATCCATATATGTGTCCATCAAGTCCAAGTGCATCCACCATCAAGGCACCGATTCTCTCACGTTTTGTGAGAACCCTCACCTACATCAAAAGCAAATGGTGGGGGTTTTGGTACACATATTTTCTTGGGTCCATTGGGGTTAGCCTTGTAAGGAACCCAAAAATTTTATTCATAGCAAAATTTATATGATGTAATCTATCAAAACAAAACTTTGCTAAATGGCCTTTGCGGCCACAATGTGTACATTTGTACACCTTAGTATGCTTATGTGTAGGAGTGTGATCATGTTGTGCAACATAAGCAAATGCATGGTTATGATGATGTGCATGAACATGTGGAGTTTGTTTCTTTGCAAACATGGACTCCAATCTAGAATGGTTGAATGCACACGAGTTCAAAGTTGAACTCAAACTATCTATTTTATTTTTCAAATTCTTAATCTCACTATCATCAATGGTAGCATGTAAAGACATGTGAGATAAAGAGTCATTTTTCTTCTCTTTAAAAACTTTTTCTTTTTCTTTTTCTTCTTCAAAAATTTTTTTTTCAAAGACTTATTTTCTTGAAAAACGACTTCCTTTTGTTTTTCCACCAAATCAATCTTATTTTTCAAAGACATATTCCCTTCGCATAAATCATTCAATTTAGACATGAGGGAAACATTTTCATTTTTTAAAACTTCATTTTCTTTTTCTAAGCATGTAATGTTAGATTTAAATGAATCTTGTTTTACATGCATGCAAGCAATATTCTTTTTCAAATTTTTATTTTCCTTTTTAATCATGTCATATTTTTCAAGCAATAGATGACAAAAAGTAGATAGCTCATCATATGACATGTCCTCATCATCGGATTCGGTGTTTACCTCAAGGGGGTTATCCCCTTGGACCATATAGCACACGTTGGTGGTGTCGCTTCCAACGTCCGAATCGCTCCCCGCATAGTATTGATCTTTTTCACCGAGGGAGAGGAAGGTGGTCCAAACTACAAAAGCCAAATCAAAGTTAGAAACCCTAGATAAATAATCATCATTTAGGGTTGACTTTAAAGCATGAAGGGCTTTTGCATTAGCCTCAAGATTCTTACCATCTAAACAATATGCATTATTAGTAGTGGCAAGATAAACATGATAACCTAGGGCTTTGAGGTATAAGGACATCTTCACCTTCCATATATGGATGTTAACAATGTCAAACATGGGTGGTGACATGAAGTCCATGGTGTGTGTACAAAAATATGTGATTAGCCTAAAAATGAGGATCTTTTACTCTAGGTTGTTAGACCAAATCAGAGTACCAAGCTCTGATACCAATTGTAAGGTTCACCTAGAGGGGGGGTGAATAGGTGATGGCTAATCTAATAGTCACTTAATGCCAAATAATGCGGAAGCTAAAACAATTATGACCTAATAAAATCTTTTACACTAAACACTATGTATAACACAAGAGTGTTGCCGAATTCCCCGTGAAGGGCCCTGGACAAACTCCTCTAGATTCCCCTTGAATGGGTTGAGGTGCCGCGTTGGCTCTATTGGTTGAATACAAGTGTTAGCAAACAATCCCACGCAAGTTTATCAATATGAGCACAATATATCAAGCATGTAAATGTAAAGACAATAATTGAATGCAAGATATAAAGGGGATTGAGAGAGAGAGAGAGTGAGCAATCACAAACACAAAGGGTTTGTTTCGAGGTTCGAGCACACTTGCTCTACATCCCCGCCTTCGACACACGAAGGATTTCCACTATGCAAGATCCCAATGGATCTCTCCTCGGTGCCGCAACACCTACAAACCCTCGGAATCCCTAGTCCCGTACACACCGCAAGCTCACTAGCTCGCCGAGGCCGCACCTCAAACACGAGTTCGCACCCGAACCCAAAAACACCAAGTCCTCACTAGGACCTAAACAATCGCGAACACACACGTCCGCCTTCTCTACAAACAAGAAAAGATCTCTTGGTGATCTAAAACACTTTGATCACCAATAAAAGCTCTCACAACAACACTCCTATAGAATGAATAGCTCAATGGATGCTCAAGTGTTTGTGTGAGAAAACAAGGAAAGAGATGGTGGAGGAAAACTCAAGAATTTCTCTGTTACACTCTTGATAAAATCTTCCCTTTTGATTGGAAGTATTTGCTCTTTATTTTGTGGAGAAAAACTTCTGAAAAGAGTGGAAAAACTGGCTCTCAAAACTTCTTTAAATCTTATAGAAAACAGCCCACAAACCCCCAAATATATAGGCTGTCAAAAACTAACCGTTGGGGCTTTGTCAGAACTGCCGGTCGACCGGTGCGGTCGACCACCAACGGTCGGATTTCTGACCGTTGGAGCCACGGTTGACCGCCTGGGTCGACCGACCCACTGGAGCTGAGAGTCTAACTCTCTGACGGTCGACCCGTACGGTCGGCCGAACTTTCCAGAGAGCTCTGCTCTCTGGAGCGGTCGACCGGCACGGTCGGCCGTCCTCCAGTACACAAAGGCGTGCACGTCTGTGCACGTCGGTCGACCGGTCCGGTCGGCCGACTTCAGGATTAGTCGACTTATAAAGGTAGGCAAGTCGACTAGCTGAAGCCTGAAAACAATTTTCTGGGATTAAAAAGTTAGTCTTTTTGGCTCAAATAAAATCCCATAAAATACATAAAAATCTACAAAAATAGTTTAACCAATATACTTTGATATACAAACATGCTTGCACAAAATCAAGGCATGTTATAAAAAATTGGACTATTTTTGTAACTTGGAAATATTTGGCTCATGATAAAAAACTGTATTTTCCAAAAATGTTTTCTAAACTTTGTTTTTCCAAAACATCTTCAAATAAAAACTAGATATTTTGAACTCATTAAAGCATAGTGTGTATGGATATGATCCACTACACAAATAAGATGAAATATCTAAGTTTTGAAATTAAGCTCTAAATAAGGTTTTGGTTGAAACATATAACTTTGAAAACAAAAATGAACAAAACACTTGAAATCTTCACTTGAATACATGTTTGTTTTTTGGTTAAAATTCTTTTCTAAAACAAACTAAATCAAGAGTGTGTGTGCATGGTATACTTGAGCAATCCACCAACTACTCTATCCTTTACATTTTATCTAAAATAAAAACAAAATCTTATACCTAGACACAAGTCTTCATCTTCTTGAAGTCTTCACTTGAAGGCTTCTCATCTTCTTGACTTGGTCCAAGCTTGATCAAAAGCTCCTTGGATCATACCGTGCTAGCTCCAAATCTTGACATTTTATCCTTTGTTGTGCTATGTACCTACTAAGATCTTGATAATGATTCTGTCATTAATTAAACACAAGATCATTAGTAAACATAACTTCATGAGTTGATCATCATTAAAACTAGGGTGATAGGCCTTTGGGCCAACAGACCGAGCCAGAGGTCAGTCGACCAGGTGGTCGACCGACGTGCACAAACGTGCACGATCTTGTTTGGCTGGAGGGCCGGTCGACCGACCTGGTCGTCCGCCAGAGAGTTCTGCTCTTTGGATCTGGCCCCAGTCGACCAGGCGGTCGACCGCAGAGAGCTCCTGCTCTCTATATCCAGACGTCGGTTGACCGACTGGTCGACCGATGGCACAACGGTCAGAAATATGACCGTTGGCCGGTCGACTGGACGGTCAACCGACAGCAGGATCTCCTGCTGAGTTGGCCTCCAACGGTCATATTTTGGGAGCCTATAAATTGGGCTTCCCTTGGACTGTTTCTACAAGATTTTAAGTGGGTTTTCAAAATAGTTTTTCCTATACTTCTAAGTGTTTATCTCCACTTGTTTTCGAGCCAAATACTTTCATATCAAAAGGAGAGTTTTTCAAGAGTATTTTAAAAAAGAGATTTCTTGAGTTTTTCACCACCAAATCAATCCTATTTTTCTCAAACACACTTGAGCTTTGCATTGCTATATCTATCTTATAGGAGAGTTGTTGTGAGAGTGTTTTTAGGTGATCAAAGTGTTTAGATCACCAAGTGTTCTATCTTGTATTTGAGGAGGCGAATTTGTGGGTTCGTGTTGTTTCGAGTTCTTGTGGGAGCTCGGTGTAGAGGTGCGGTCTCGGCAAGCTAGTGTGCTTGCGTGTGTTTGTTCTTACGGGAACTAGTGAAGGGACTAGTGAGTCCAAGGAGTTCTAATGTGAACTCATTGTAAGTGTTGAGGAACCGAGTGATCCGGTGGGATCTATTCTAGTGAAAATCTTTCATAGTGTTGAAGGCGGGGACGTAGAGTGAGGGTGCTCGAACCTCGAAACAAATCTCCTGTGTTTGCGATTGCTCTCTCTATCTCTCACTAGTGTTTATATTTTGCATGCTCTTATTGTTCATATCATTACTTGCTTGATATACTTGTGCTTAAATTGACATATGCTTGGGGATTGTTTGCTCACACTTGCATTTAACCAAGAGAGCAATAGCGACACTCAACTCTTATCTCGAGGAATCTTGAGGAGATAGTCCAGAGCCCTTCACCGGGAATTCGGGTACACTCTTGTGTATACTTGGTGTGTTTAACTTAATAATTTTTTAGTTTGCATAAATAGTTTTAATTCCGCATTAATTCATCATTAGATTAACTAGTCACCTATTCATCCCCCTCTAGGTGATTTCAACCGGTCGACCGGCCAGTCGACCGTATCTGTTTCAGGCCAAAATGGTCGACCGGGCGGTCGACCGGGCCTTTTGAGCCGTGGACGTGCACGTTGTGCACGTTTGTCGGTCCACCGGGTCGGTCGACCGTCAACTCCTGCGGTCGACTGACCAGTCGACCGACTACATGACCTTGCTCTCAGTTTGTGCCGGTCCACCGACCCGGTCGACCGGCAGTTCAAAAATCTCTTTTTAAAATTGCCTTGCAGTCGACCGGGCGGTCGACCAGAGCCAACGACTATTTGCCAAGTGGCTTGCCAGTCGACCGGCCGATCGACCAGACTGACACCAACGGCTCTATTTTGGAAATATTTTTTTTTTATGGGTTCCAACTGCTATTACTTATTTCCAAGTGGTTAAACTCACCCCTAATGACCTAGTATCACTTATGAATGGTATTTATCCTTTGCCTATAAATAGAGGTCGTGAGTCTTTGGTTTTTTATAAGAAAAATATCCAAGTTTCAAGTGTTTTCAAGAGAAGAAGTGTTTCATTGCTTTCCATTTTCAAAGTTCTTTCTATTGCAAAATTTTTCAGTTGGTTTTCAAGTCTTCTAAATCTTTACTACTGAAATTTTTCTCTCACTTTACTTCTTGAGCCAAAAATCATACTCCACTCTATAAGAAGTTGTAAGAGAGTGTTTGTGGTCTTCCTAGATCACCAAGTGACTTGTATTTCTTTGAGTTATGGCTCCTCTTGTGTGGAGGATAGTATTGTTGGAGTTGGGTACTCCGGTCTTGTGTAGACCAATTGTAATCCCTTGATTGTAAGGTTCCTGTGTGAAAGTTCCCTTTGTGGATTTAGTGAAAAAATTTCATAGTGGTGAAGGCGGGGACGTAGAGCAGTGGCTCGAAGCTCGAAACAAATTCTCTTGTATTTACGATTGATTTCTTCTTACTCTTTGTTGCTTTACATTCTTATACTTGTGCTACTACTTGTCTTATTTTTCTATATTGCACACATTTCATCTTCTTGCATTTTTAGTCTATACTCATATCAACAAGGAAGCAATTAAGTACCTCAACTCATAATCTAGAGGAATCAAAGAGGAGAAGTTTTAGAGCCCTTCACGGGGAATTCGGCTTCAATTTCTTATTTGAGTGACCACTTGCATCATACATCTTAACTAATTTTTAAAAAGTGCGATTAGCATAACACCTATTCACCCCCCTCTAGGTGTTTTTCAATTGGTATCAGAGCCTTGGTCTCTAGTTGCTTGGCTTAACAACCTTAGAGAGATCCTAAATTGTTAATCATCTTTTTCATATTTCATCCTTATACACATTAGTAAAGATGGCCGAAGGTATTAAGACCCCACCCAAGTTTGATGGCCTTAACTTTCCCATATGGAAGGTTAAGATGACTGTGTTTTTACAATCCTTAGGAAGCCGGGTTACAAAGGCGGTGACTAAACCTTTTAGCGCACCCCTTGGCGATGAGGACACTTGATCCGATATTGCCACGAAAGAGTTTGATGCAAATGCTAGGTCACACTATGCCTTACTTCAAACTCTTAATGATGATGACATTACTAGAGTCATACACTGCAAATTCGCATATGAGATTTGGACTCACCTTTTAGTCACTCATGAGGGGACATCACAAGTTAAGAGGGTAAAAGTTGACCTCTTATGTTCCTAATATGAAAACTTTATCATATAAGAAAATGAATCTATTGATGATATGGTTACTAAATTTACAAAAATAACTAATGGGCTTGCTTTCTTAGGTGACGGCATTGATAACGATCAAAAAGTGAGGAAGATCATTCGTGCACTCCCTCCATCTTGGGAAGTCAAAGCTACAACCTTGAAGGAGCTCAACGACAAGGAGGAAATGGAGCTCATTGGTCTCATTGGGAACCTCAAGACCCATGAGATGGAAAGAAAGGCTAGAGAAGAGATGGCTCCTCTAAAGAAGAAAGCAATCGCTTTCAAGAACTCTTCCACCTACTCCGACGAAGATGATGAAGAAGAGGATAATGAAGATCTCTCTCTTCTTGTGAAGAATGTTCGGAGAATGTACAACAAAGCAAAATTTCAAAATAGAAGATGGTAAGGAAAGGAAGAAAAGAAGATCATTTGCTTCAATTGTCGAAAGCCGTGGCACATCGTTGCGGAGTATCCGAAAAATAAGAGCAAACCCTCCACCTCCAAGAAGCCATACAAGAAAAGGCTTTAAAGGCTACTTGGGATTCGGAAAGTGAATCTGAAGAAGAAATTGACACGGCTCACATGTGTTTCATGGTAAATGAAAACACAAATAAGATAATCCCCGAATCATCAATTGAAGATTGTGAATTATCCATGGTTGAATTAGGAGAAGCTTTTGAAGAATTATCTCATAATTATGATTTCTTTAAAAAGAAATATTTAAAAATGAAAAAAAAAATGAAACTTTTAACCACAAAATTTTCATACTCACTAAAGAAAAGGATAATTTATTTTCAGCTCTCACTTCTACTCAAAAAGATTTTGATGCTTATAAGATTTCTTGTAAAGCTAAATTTTCACAAATAGATAAAGATGAGATCTCTATGCTAAAGAACAAAATTAACTCTTTAGGAGAAGTTTTAAAGAAGTGTGAATTTGACAAATCTAGATTGGAGGTTATGTTTCCTAAGAAACATATCCCAAAGAAATAAACTCTTGCTACACACACTCATGCTCACAAGTCACAACATGTGCACTCTCATCATGCCAAACATGTGCACAAATCAAACATTCACACTCCTCACACTCATCCATGCATTCATGTATGGTAAAATTTATGCATGCACTTATTATGGCCGAAAGGGTCACTTAGCTAAATTTTGTTTTGTTAGAATAAATACCTCAAATAATCATGTTTGGGTTCGTAATGCTAACATTAAAGGACCCAAGAAAATTTTAGTACCAAAGTCAACAATTATGTTACATAATGTAGGTACACTCTAAAGCTCAAAAACGTAGGGTGCGGTGGTATCTTGATAGTGGTTGCTCAAGGCACATGACATGGGATATCAATAACTTTGCAACTCTATCAAGATACCATGAAGGTGACACCGTCACCTTCGGAGATGATTCCAAAGGAAAGATTGTTGGTATAGGTAACATTAAACTTGGTTCATCTCCTATGATTGAAAATGTTGCTTTAGTTAATGGCCTCAAGCATAATCTCTTGAGTGTTAGTCAACTTTGTGATAAAGGTTTTAATGTGATTTTTGATGACTTAGCTTGTAATGTATTTGATAGACAAACTAATGCATGTATACTTTCCAGATTTCGTGAAAACAATGTAACATGATTGACATGTCTAATATGTAATGCAATGCCACTTGTTTGAATGCCTTCTATGATGACTCTGGTTATGGCATAGGAGACTAGGCCATATTTCTTTTGACCATCTATCTAGAATAAACAACAAGGAAGCGGTGAAAGGTATTTCTTGTTTAAAATTTGAAAAGGACCGCATTTGCGATGCGTGCCAACTTGGGAAACAAAACAAGTCCTCTTTCAAATCCATCAAGGATATCATGACATTACGACCTTTGGAGTTAATTCATATGGATTTGTTTGGTCCTACTAAAATCAAAAGTCTAAGTGGGAATCGTTTTGCTTTTGTATTGGTTGATGATTTTCTCAGTTTACTTGGGTTTTCTTTTTAGAACATAAAAATCAAGGCTTTTCACATTTTCAAATGTTCAGGAAAAGAGTTAAAAAGGAAAAAGATTCTTTAATTTTACGAATAAGGAGTAATACAGGTGGTGAATTCAATAGTCAATCCTTATCACTTATTGTGAAGACAATGGAACTAAACATGAATTATCTTGTGCTAGAACTCCACAACAAAATGGAGTAGTTGAGAGAAAAAATCGAACACTTCAAGAAATGGCTAGGACTATAATAAATGAATACGGTCTCCCTCAATCCCTATAGGCCGAGGCCGTAAACACATCTTGTTACATATCAAATAGGGTTTTCTTTTACAAAAACACTTCTAAAACTTCTTTCAAAATTTACTATTCAAGAAAATCAAATGTTTTTTATTTTAAAGTTTTTAGTTGTAAATGTTTTATTTTAAATACTAAAGACAATCTAGGTAAGTTTGATGCAAAATCTTTTGAAGTTATTTTTGTTGGTTAGTCTAACACTAGTAAAGCCTATAGGGTCTTCAATAAATCTACAATGACCATTGAAAAATCTATACATGTAAAGTTGAGGAATCTAAATGTTTTTGTTGAGAATGTTATAAAAATAGATTCCTTAAGTGAAGACATTGAGATGATAACCTTGAAGAACTCACCTATACAAGAAAACAAGCCAAAGATTGATGTGCAAAGTGAAGATCAAGAAGTTGAAGTGGAGCCACCTCAACCACTTCTAAAGGATTAGGGCTTCACTCCACATCGTCCCAAGGATCTCATTATAGGTGATGCATCAAAGGGTGTAACTACTCGTTCCAAGTTCCATGATCTTTATAGCCATTATGCTTTTATTTCTCATTTTGAATCAAAGAACATCTTCGAAGCCGAGAGCGACTCATATGGTTGCTTACCATGCAAGAGAAACTCAATTAATTTGAGCGCAACTAAGTTTGACATCTTGTCCCTAGATTCATGATAGACCAACAATTGGCACTAAATGGATTTTTAGGAACAAGTTGTATAAGTCAGGTAATATTTTTAGGAATAAAGATAGGTTAGTGGCCAAGGTTATACCCAAATCGAAGGTATCAATTTTGAGGAAACCTTTGCACCCGTAGCACGGCTTGAAGCCATACGGATAACACTTGCTTTTACTTTCTATAAAGATTTCAAACTTTTTCAAATGGATGTCAAAAGTACATTTTTAAATGGGTTTTATTGAAGAGGAGATGTACGTTGAACAACCCCTCGGGTTGTTGATCCTATATATCCGGATTTTATTTTCAAACTAGACAAAGCTTATATGGTTTAAAACAAGCTCCTAGAGCTTGGTATGAAAGACTTTCATCATTTCATATTTCTAATGGTTTTGCTAAAGGAATAATAGATACCACTTTGTTTACTAAACATGTTGAAAATGATATTCTTATTGTTCAAATATATATTGATGATATTATATTTGGATCTACTAATGAAAAACTTTGCAAAGATTTTGAATCATCTATGAAGGAGGAATTAGAGATGTCTATGATGGGCGAACTTAACTACTTCCTTGAACTCCAAATCAAGTAAAAGAGTGATGGGATTTTATAAATCAAGCCAAGTACACGAAGGAACTCATCAAGAAATTTAAGCTTGAAGGGGCTAAGACAAGTAAAACTCCCATGGCTACCGCAACAAAACTTGATAAGGATGAACAAGGTATAAATGTAGACATTAAACTCTATCATAGCATGATTGGTAATTTATTATATTTAACGGCTAGTAGGCCGGATATTATGTTTAGTGTGTCTTTGTGCTTGATTTCAATCGTGTCCTAAAGAGTCCCATTTGATTGCGGTTAAAACGCATTATTTGATATCTTAAGGGCACCATTGGAATGGGTTTGTGGTATCCGAAGACCGGATAATTTTCATGACGAGTTTTTCGGATGCCGACTATGCGGGTTGTAGAGTGGATAGGAAGAGTACTAGTGGAACCTGTCAGTTTCTAGAAAATTTCCTTATTTCATGGTCTTCAAAGAAGCAAAATACTATAGCACTCTCAACCGCCGAGGTGGAGTATGTTACGGCCGGTGCTTATTGTGCACAAGTCCTTTGGATGAAACATACTCTTCTTAACTATGATTTGCATTATGACCATATTAAAATATTTTGTGATAATACTAGTACTATTCATATGACTAAAAATGCAAATTAACATAGTAAGACAAAGCACATTGACATTTGATATCACTTTCTTAGATATCATTATGAGAAAGATGATATTGACATTGATTATGTTTCTACCGATTTTCAACTTGCGGATATTTTTACTAAACCACTAGATTATAATAGGTTTTCATTTATTTGTGGTAAATTAAATATTTGTATTATTGATTCATGAAATTTTTGCAAATACTCTTCAAAAATGTTTGGTTGACTTGACCCTTTTTGATGCATGACAAAAAGGGGGAGAGATACTTTTGAGTTATTAGTTCTTTTTTATGCATATGTTTCCATTCATTTTTGCTATAATTTGTAAAGTTCATTTTTCTATATTTGATAGATATCATGATTTGAGGTGGAGCTTTTTCAAGCTCCTTTCATATTTTTTTAAAAATAGCTCATATGTTTTGTCATCATCAAAAAGGGGAGATTGTTGGCCCAAGGTTACAATCACCCAGTTTTAGAGTTTTGATGATCACAAAACATATATAGTTATTTATACTAATCAAGTTTAAGTGTTTAAGATTATTTCATGGTTCTTAGGATTCAAGATGTTTCTTCCCTTAAAGGAAGGTGGTGTTGACTCAAGATGACTCAAATACGGGATCAAGAATTCAAGTAACTCAATGATGCATATGGGAAAGCCCAATTGAAGGTTTTGTAGTCACCTAGACCCTTGTAAGATTTTAGTATGTTAAAGAGTAAGGAAATGATATATGTGCTCAAGAAGTTACACACACAAAAATACACTTTTCAAAAATACAAGTTTTTGGTAGTTTTGGTTTTGTTGCATGTTTGGCCAATATACATATTTCATAATTTTTTAAATTTTTATATCAAGTTTAGAACATGTATTTTATCTCCTATACTATGCTACATAACCCTTAAACAAATGAAATATATTTTAAAAATATTTCCAAGTTCAAAAATCTGTTTGAATCAAAGTTCAGGCCATACCGGTCGACCGGCCGATCGACTGTATTTGTTTCAGGCCAAAACGGTCGACCGGGCCTTTTGGGCCGTGGCGTGCATGCTGTGCACGTTTGTCGGTCGACCGGGTCGGTCGATCCTCAACCCCTGCGGTCGACCGACCGGTCGACCGGCTACATGACCTTGCTCTCAGTTTGTGCCGGTCGACCGGCAGTTCAAAAATCTCTTTTTAAAATTTCCTTGCAGACGACCGGGCGGTCGACCGGAGCCAACGGCTATTTGCCAAGTGGCTTGTGGGTCGACCGGCAGCTGTCCAGACTGGCACCAACGGCTCTATTTTGGATCTGTTTTATTTTTTATAGGTTCCAACGGCTATTTCTTGTTTCCAAGTGGTTAAACTCACCCCTAATGACCTAATATCACTTATGAATGGTATTTATCTTTTGCCTATAAATAGAGGTCGTGGGTCTTTGATTTTTTACAAGAAAAATATCCAAGTTTCAAGTGTTTTCAAGAGAAAAAATGTTTCATTGCTTTCCATTTTCAAAGTTCTTTCTATTGCAAAATTTTTCAGTTGGTTTTCAAGTCTTCTAAATCTTTACTACTGAAAATTTTCTCTCACTTTACTTCTTGAGCCAAAAATCATACTCCATTCTATAAGAAGTTGTAAGAGAGTGTTTGTGGTCTTCCTAGATCACCAAGTGACTTGTATTCCTTTGAGTTGTGGTTCCTCTTGTGTGGAGGATAGTATTGTTGAAGTTGAGTACTCCGGTCTTGTGTAGACCAATTGTAATCCCTTGAGTGTAAGGTTCCTGTGTGGAAGTTTTCTTTATGGATTTAGTGGAAATCCTGTATAGTGGTGAAGGCGGGGACGTAGAGCAGTGGCTCGAACCTCGAAACAAATTCTCTTGTGTTTGCGATTGATTTCTTCTTACTCTTTGTTGCTTTACATTCTTATACTTGTGCTACTACTTATCTAGTTTTTTTATATTGCACACATTTCATCTTCTTGCATTTTTGTCTATACTCATATTAACAAGGAATCAATTAAGAGCCTCAACTCATAATCTAGAGGAATCAAAGAGGAGAAGTTCTAGAGCTCTTCAAGGGAAATTCAGCTTCAATTTCTTATTTGAGTGACCGCTTGCATCATACATCTTAACTAGTTTTTAAAAAGTGCATTTGATTAGCATAACACCTATTCACTCCCCTCTAAGTGTTTTTCAATTCTTAGGAGCTTTCATCATCAAGCCCGCCAACCAAGTCCCGAAAAGTGCTTTTGGCCGAGTTTTTATCAGTCTGACTGAAGAGATATGCGGTGCCATCTCCCTCTAGCGATGTTGTCCTCCCCACTATCCTATTGCCAGTAGTCGTCTGGTACATGGTCGTTCTTTAGGACTTCTTCCAGTAATAGTGTGCTGTATTCAACGGGGTCTTCGTGTATTGACGGAAGCTTTCTGCAGACCATCAACAACAAAGAGGGGAAAGGGAAGGGACGATCTTACCCGACGATCTTACCCCGCAGCAGACCATCGGATTACCGTATACTTACTTGATGGCATGGTTCGCTCTTCACTGTCCAGCTATTATTCAAGCTGGGGAAGAGCTTCCAGAGGGTGTTCGGGTGGTGCATCTTCGCCGGTTTGAAGGATCTTCATGGTCACGGAACTACGTGGCTGCAGTTTGTAAGCTGTTGTGCCAGTACGACGTATATAGTCTCTTCCAGCGTTTCCCCTACATCTGCGATGCATGATATGGCGAGGAATTCAAGGATGTTGGGGACGATAAGACGTCGTTGAGCCGGGAGTTTTCGAATGACTGGTTAGCATCCGACCTTCTTACTTGGTGTATAGGAGCGGAGATACCTTCTATTTGGAGCCATATGTCCCCAGCCGGTTTGCTTGTCAGTTCAGATATGACCAACTTTACGTTGGCAATCCGAACACTAACCTGGCCTTCATGGGGAGCCTAATTGATGGTGCCCGCGCTTGGCGGTACTTCATTGTTAGTTGTATCGAGGCACGACTGTGTATGCCATTGAGGACCCCAAACCTATTGATGACTTTGGGGTTCTGCCAATGGTGCAGAATTTTGAGCTCCTCGACAACTGGATTTTCTATCAACTCCTTTGACTTGAAGTGGATCACCAAGCGGCTGAAGCAGAAAGTCACTGTAAAGAAAGAGGGCGAAAGAGTCCGGGTGCCAGGCATTCTGGAGCTTATCTCTACCGCTGACAGTGAAGCTTCGGACGCCGAAAGCCCTCTCTTTGAAGATGTTGCAGGTGCTGAGGCTCCAACAGATGCTCCGGGCAGGGTAGGCACGGCCCCTATGGATGAGGTGAAGGTCAAGGAAGAAGAGGAAGATTCCGATGTCCACTTCAAGCGTAAGCAAAAGGGTGAACCTCGCAGAAAGAGAGTGGTGAAGAAACCCGTCGCTACACTCCTGCCGTTATTGCAGAGAGTGATCAGCTGCAATCCCTCCTCCTCCTGCCCTATTAGTTATCAAACTATCGGTGCAGAAACAAGCAACTGAAAAAGCTGTTGCAGGTTTGGGTATAACCAGTTCCTCTTTACAAAACCCTTTTTTAATATATTCTCCCTTCTTATGCAACTAATTTGTCAATTCTGGATACAGGAACTGAAGCCGCGGAGAACAAGGGGATTATTACGATCCTCTGTTTACCTATAAGGAGGGCGACGAGGCCAGTTACTTTGTCATTTCTGAGGATTCTGAGGGTAGCACGCTGATGTTGGTCCTTCTGGTGTTGGTGCTTCGAAAGAGAGCCCAATGGCTTCAAGCTCCAGAGGATGGGTTACAGAGCCCTCGGCAAGCGAAAGCGAGCCGGACATTCCGGTTATGGAAGTCGTCAGGACAGGTGAAATCCTTCCTGAGGTCGCTTCTGGAGTTTTTCCCACTACCGCCAAGGTTTCTTCTATGGAGCCTGCTGGAATTAGCATTGCCATTGTTGCTGAGACGATATCTCTTCTGATCTCATCACCTCTTAGTAATACCTTAACCATTAGTAAGCAATCTTTTCTTGATATTATTATATCTTGTTTTAATGAAGTACTTTTGCAGGTGTTCCGTCTTGGGTGCATCGACTTCAGGGGAACCAGCATTTTTTGGGGGAATTTAGGGAAGAGACAAGTACTTCAGCTGCTGCGGATGCTGCAGAGTTGGACTCTTGTATCACAACTTGCCCTCTTACCAGCCTGGGCCTACCGGTGAATCTAAGGTGACCGAGAAGACGATGGTTGCGGAACCAATCGCATTCCCAGCTGAATCGGTTGGTGAGATGCTGGTGACTTTTTTGACACTGCCAGTCCTGGCGACTACCGGGCTAAGGATAATCACGCAACCTTACATCTCTGACACTGGTCGTTGAGCCAGTTCTTCCTGAAATAGTTACCAGCCCTACTTCCATTGTGGCTGGTGTACTAGTTTCAATGAAGACTCCTCCTTGATCACCGGTGATCCCTCATCTTTCTCCAGCCGGTGCTTCTGCCATTTCCTCCATCGTTATGACAGTGAAACCGGTGGAAGGTTTGTCTTTTGGGACTACTCACTCACCGGGAGTAATTGAAGCCGAGAAAGAATTTGTGGCTGAGATGGTTGATAGCTTTTACAAGAGCCTAAAGCGATCTGTTGCTTTGGTCTTGAAGGTCTCAACCACCTCGTTAAGGAGTTTATCTTCTCATCTCATTAAGGAGTTTTTTCTCTCATTAAGATCATGGCAATGCTCCGAATCTAGAGCAAGCCTTAATCTCCAATGACCGACCTACCCTCGTTCTACCTAGTATGTGTGTGAGCCATACACATATTATAAAAAGGCTAATTTCGCGTTGACATGCGAATAGGAATGTAATAGGGGTCTAAAGACTTTAAAGCTTTGTAACTCTGAAACCTGATATCTTATCCACGTTTCAATACATGATTGGCTCTCTTATAATATGTGTGTGTAGCTCACACGCATGAACCGAACCGCATTCTACCCGGTAAAAAGAATGAGACATAGATTGTTTGATGTCAAAAAAATGCCGATTAGACTAGGGGTTCACAGACCAAAAGCTCTTACTGGCCAGAAGAGAATGAAAAGGGGAAATTCTCTCATTCTCTTTACCCCCCGTAAACCCGCTCAAAAAAAAAAAAACCCTAGGTATTTTTCGCTTATAAAAAACCCACAAACACCAATCTTTGTTCAAGCACCTCCCTGCTTTGTAGTCCCACGGGTAGCAGGAAAGTGTTAAATATCCAAAATGTTCCCCCACTACAGCCATGATGCTAGAACATGTAAGACACATTAAATGTGTTTGACATGCTGAAAAAAATACAATCTTAGAAACTATCCACTCGCAGCATCCAATTGTCCATTTGGTGCAGAAAAAATGCAAGCTCAAAAACTCTCCACCTATAGTTGTGTTAAAAGATCTTTTTTAAATGAAGTCTTAAGTAATATGAGATTTGTAAGATTTGAGATTTTAATAGCATTTAGAGCTTCATTATGCTAATTTAACAAGATAGCGTACTTATTTATAGAATATTTAATTAGCAAAATAAGAATAAAAAATTTTCTATTTAATTTTTTTCAAACACATTAGGCTATATTTTTTCTCTTCGGATATTGTTTTTTCTTATAAATTTAATTTTCTAAATTCTTTTATCGCAATATTGTTTTCAATAAGTGTTCTTAATAATTTGAGAATAATAAGTATATTGAATTAAAATATGGATAATTTTATACGAAATTTTGACATACTAAATTAAAAGTGGACAATTTTATACAAAAAACACAATTTAAATAGTTTTATGTGAAATGTCCATTTTTCTAGTAAATTTTATACTTAGGCTTAAGCTGTCCACCTATAGGTCAACCTGTCCACATTATTGTCGTTGTATCCGCTTATAAGTCAATTTGTCCACCTGTTACTAAAATTGTCTATCACAATATAGTTGTCCACATGTATATGAAATTACCGCATTATTATCAGTTTGTCCATCTATAGGTCAAACTATCCACTTTTTACTGAAATTGTTCACTTCAATTAAGTTGTCCACTTGCATCTTTGTCCACATTATTATTAGTCTATAAAAATGAACAATTTTAATTCTAATTTTCATATAAAATTGTCTACTTTTAGTTTAATAGATTTATTATTCTCAGGTCAGTGCGAACACTTATTGAGAACATTGTTGCGATAAAAAAATAAAAAATTATATAAAAATTCAAAAAATTAAATTTATAAGAAAAAAATCAATAGCCTAAGAGGAGAAAACAATAACCTAATGTTTTTACAAGAAAAAAAAAGCCTAAATAGAACCTTTCTAATTTTTTTCTAATTAAATATTATAAAAAAGTAGATAATTTCTCATAAAATAAGCATATTAAAAATATCTAAGACCACTAATACAAATATTAAATGCTATTAAAACTTCAAATCTCACATTATTCAATGTTTTATTTAAAAAAAGTCCAATAACATAACTATAAGTGGACAAATTCAATACTACGAATGGCAAGTTTCTTAACTTATACTTTTCTTCTATCATATTCACTATATTACTAACAATTTTTTTTTCACTAAAATGTAAAATGATATGAATAACATAATAAAAAATGATGAATTTGTATGCTCAACACAAAATCAATTTATATTTGTGTTACAGAGCACCTGTAATGGAAGATCTCTGTAAAAAATTCTCTTATTAATACGCATTTGCTGAGTCAGCCATAGATGAGCAAAATAATAGAGAATGATGGACAAACTGAAAGTCAACAATGAGCAGCGTATGACAAACAGTAAATCTATGTCACGTGTGCTGCGCTAGTCAATTCAGATGAAGCTTAATATTCGCCACACATGCTGCACTAGTCAACTAAGGGGCCGTTTGTTTCGCGTAAAACTCCGTAATTCGTAAATGACTTACTACCCAGTTACAACTACGGCGTTTATTTGGACCGTAATTCGTAAAAGACTTACGTAACTCAACTAACACTCACTTGCAACTCAGTTACCACTCACTTACAGCTCAGTTACAGTTAATTTTGTGGTCATACAAATTTGTAATATTTTTTTATATTAATATTAAAAAAGTTTAATATTTAACTTTTTTAATATTTATTTGCAGTATTAAAACTTTTAAAATCACCAAATAGTTAATTTTGTGGTCAACTTTTTCACTTACGACTTATATATTACGACAACCAAACACCGTAAAGTACAATACACTTTTCTACTTTACAATTTTATATTACCAACCAAACACCGTAAAATTTACATACATGTAACTCATTTATAATTGTAAAAGACTTTACCAATTACAACTACGAATTACGGCCAGTTACGACAACCAAACAGACCCCTAGATGAATCTAGCTCATCAAGCGCAATAAAGATATCACAAAGACACAATGCAGCACACGTTATCTTTTTGTAGGGATCTGAGGATAAGCACACGTGAAAGTTAGTGAAAAAAGTGTTTGATAATAAAAAAAGACAGGAGGAGGATTTTGGGACGGTAATTTTTCAAAAGACGATAAAGACAAGTTTCTCTTTAAATAAAGGACTCTGTCCTTTCTCAACTCCTTTCCAACGCATAGTCTGCAGATGAATGTTCCCTCAGTTCTGCAGAAATCAGAATGTCCACATTAAACAATTTTAAAGACGTTTTTTCTACATATATAGAAACAATTATTCACAAGAAATTCAACCAAAAAGTTAATCATTGAATCAAGAAAATTTGGGGAAAAAAAAAATTTATAAATTCCAGCCCTCTCCATTTCAATGTCACTCAAGTTTCAACTGACTTGGAGTAGGCCTGTGGAATTTTTCCAACTGGTAGGCACTCTGATAATATTCTCCATATGCCCACCAAAACACACATACCCACCCACTGTTCGACCCTCTGCTCTGCTCTCTCTCTCTCTCTCTCTCTCTCTCTCTCTCTCTCACCCCCAATGGCTTCTCTTCTCACACTCACACTCACACTCACATTCATCCTCACCTCCTCGCTCCTCCCAGTCTCACCATCTGCCTTCACTCCCACCACATCCTTCTTCCTCACCTGCGGCTCCTCGGCCTCCACTTCTCTCCGAGGCGACAACCCGCCTCGCTCGTTCGTCCCTGACTCCCCCTTTCTCTCCTCTGCCTCCGCCTCCGCCTCCCAAACCTCTCCAACTCATCATCAACAATTTCGTCGCCTCTCTATTCAACCGTCCGTCTCTTCACCGCCGCCGCCTCCTACCAATTCGAGACAAAATCTCAAGGCACCTACATCCTCCGCCTCCACTTCTTCCCCATCTCTAAGACTCTCTCCGCCGCCAACTTCAGCGTCTCGGCCCTCAACCGCTTCACGCTGCTTACCGACTTCTTAGTCCCCGATTCACTAGTTATCAAAGAGTATTTTCTGTCAGTCGACACCGATCAATTCACGCTCACACTCACACCCACACCCAACTCGCTAGCCTTCGTCAATGCGATCGAGCTCTTCACCGCACCACCCAATCTCTTCGACGGCTCGAATCCTACCAACATAAATACTGGGAACTCCCTCGGCCAATTGCCGAGCCCAGGCATGGAGACTCTCTACAGAGTCAACGTCGGCGGGACGTTAGTAACTCCGGCGAACGACACTTTATGGAGGACGTGGGTCCCAGACGACCCGTACATGTTCGACATCTCGCTGTCTTTCAAGAACAGCACGAGCCCCGCATCGGTCAGGTACGGCGCCCCCGACCCGCGACGGACCCCTGAGATCGCGCCGCGGAGCGTGTACGACACCGCCCGCACCATGGCGGTGACTCCGGTCCTCGCCGCGTCGAACCCTTACTTCAATTTCAACCTCACGTGGAGCTTCGCGGTGTCGCCGGGGAAGACCTACTTCGTTCGGATGCACTTCTGTGATTTCTTGTTCTATCCTGTGACTCAGCTCTTTTTCAATGTGTATGTTGGGCAGTCGCTGGCTTATGCTGATCTGCAGCCGACCTCGTTTACAGACCAGACGCCCGCTGCGGCCTTTTACCTTGATTTTGCTGTAAATTCCGCCGCCTCTGGCCTCATGAATGTGAGTGTTGGGAGATCGAATAGGAGCACTCCGACTACTGCTAACGCGTTGTTGAACGGACTGGAGATTATGAAGCTCGGGCTAGAATCAGATTCTGTCACAAATAAGCATAAAAATAGTGTACCGATGAAATTTCTCGTTCCATCAATTGTAGGTGGCATTGTTCTTATTGCGATATTGATTGCAGCTGCCGTGTTGATGTGTAAAAGACGGCAGCGGCCAAAGGCTGCAGCACATCCCAAACCTCGCCAGCAGCATCCTGTTCTCCATTCAGGCCAGGATCAATTTCGAGCACTCCAAGCAAATCAATTGGGGCCACTGCGTCACCCAGAGACTATTTCGAGCTCAAAATCCCCTTCGAGGAGATCAGGCTCGCCACCGATAACTTCGACGAGAAGCTGGTCATCGGGTCCGGTGGCTTTGGCAAGGTCTACAAGGGCATGCTTAGCGACGGCACAAAGGTCGCCGTGAAGCGAGGAGTATCAGGGTCCCGGCAAGGCTACCCAGAATTCCAAACCGAGATCGAAGTCCTGTCCCGTATCCGCCACCGCCACCTCGTGTCGCTGATCGGGTACTGCGAGGATCAGTCTGAGATGATTCTGGTGTACGAGTACATGGACAAGGGTCCGCTCAGGAATCACCTGTACGGTCCCGAGTCTGATCACTTTCCCTGCTTGACTTGGAGGCAGAGGCTGGAGATTTGCATTGGCGCAGCTCGGGGCCTGCACTACCTTCACACTGGCTACTCTCACAACATCATCCATCGAGACATCAAATCCACCAACATTTTGCTCGCCGAGAACTACTTGGCCAAGGTGGCTGATTTCGGGCTCTCGCGTGTCGGCCCTTCGATTGGCGAGACTCATGTTAGCACCGGAGTTAAGGGGACGTTCGGGTATCTAGACCCTGAGTACTTCAAGATTCAGAAGCTCACCGATAAATCCGATGTGTACTCGTTCGGAGTGATGCTGTTCGAAGTTCTGTGCGCGAGGCCGGTGATCGATCCTAACCAGTCGAGGGAGCAGCTCAATTTGGCGGAGTGGGCGCTTATATGGCAGAGAAAGGGGAAGCTTGAGAAGATCATTGATCAGAGGCTTGTCGGAGAGATCAACATGAATTCACTGAGGAAGTATGGGAGATTGCGGCGAAATGCCTGGCGGAATATGGCGTCGATAGGCCGAAGATTGGTGATGTGCTTTGGAATTTGGAGTACGCGTTGCAGCTGCATGAGACTGAGCTGAGAAGAGAACCTTTCGAGGACAGCGGCAACGTGGAGTCGCAAGTGCCTGTTAACATTATGAGACGGGTGCCTGCGAATGTGGCAACGGAGGACATTAATGAAGCAACGAGGCTGAGGATGATGAGTGAGGGGCAGTCGGGGGTGAGCGCGAGTACGGTGTTCTCTCAGTTGTTCACTGATGATGGTAGATGATTTTTGAATTTCTTGTGTGGAGGCTGCAAGTATCAATATGTTTCTTGATTTGAGTAGTAAATTTTAGAATGTTGTGAAAACAAATGTTTGTTAATTTGAAGTAGTATTCAGTTTTGAAGTGCGTGTAATGTAATTGTTGAAAGAAATTAAGAATCATATATGCAAACTTAATTAAAATTGAGAGCTACCTGTGTTTTCATTATAACTAGTCCAAGCTTCCAACTTTCTGCTACTTTCTTGGTGCACACCCCACCAGACTTTACAAAATCCAAATCCCTACCTTTCTGTTTTGATTTATGCACAAGATCTTAAAAAGTAGATTATATAATATAATGATTCAAATGTTCTGATTGATGTATGCGTTTATCTTGTATCCAAAAAAAAAAAGGGAAAAAGATGTCCGTGTTTGCCTTATTTGATTCTAGTGCTCAAGTAAGTGGCATTAGCACCATGGTGCTTAGTCACAAGCATCATGAGTGGACAAATAAAATTCATGAAAGACAATACCACAAGTGGAAGAGAAAAAGCTTTTAAGTGCCCATATGAGGTGGTGTAGTGCTCGGAAGCTGACCGATCCTCAAGACACTGACACGCACCAAGAGTATCACGAGTAAACGACGTACTCAAGAGATCAGTTGACCCATACTCAACCCGAGGAGAGGACCTCGGGCTTCGCCCCGACATCATACTCAACCTTTAGGAGAGAGAACCTTGGGCCTTATCCTGAGTTTTCATTCAACCCGAAGAGAAGACCCCCGATCCTTTCTTTCTGTCATTATATCCCCACATTTTGAATACTCTCCTATTTCAGTAGAGGTAGTTATTAATAATAGCGGACATCTCGGCATGCCAACCCCAATAAAAAAGCAGCAATCTAAGCAGTTATCGAAAGATCCCAACAAGCGAATCATGTAATTAAACACCTCCAAGAAATTAGTGTCATCAATTACGCCTCCTACAGAGTACTTATACACCTGAAGATTCATAAAAAAGAGGGGTGGGACAGAGAAAAGAAATTGTAAACACCACATGACTCCACGAAATTCATTGTAATTTCTGACAATATAGTAAATTCTCTCTCTTCCCTATGATTTTTTTTCAAATTGGGCTTCCACGTAAAAATCTTCTTTCTCTATCTGTTTACTGGTTGAAACCTAAAGTTCCATCTCCAACTCATAACCCCATCCCTCATTTGTGGTGCGAGATTGACCTTCGATCAATCGCATCAAAAAATCTTCACCACAAATTGGTGTTTTTGTTGAGACCTGAGTCAATACACTCAAGATCTATCCCCTAAAATCCAAAAGACCCTTTCTCAAAAAGCCTCTTCTACATCAACGATAGCCCAGAGGAAATAAGCCATCAAAGGTGTGACGTCCAAAGGCAAGGCAATCAAAGCCTTTGGGGGCGCAATCCCCACCAACCAGAGATCAATCAAGCACCATCGAGGACACGGGCTCCTCATCGTGACAGGAGTCAATCGCCACCATTCAATCCTCACAGCAGCACAAAGATCAACTCCTTCAGACGCTCTACGAGATGAGAGAGCAGATGAAGGAGCAGCAGACACAATCAGACCATGAACAAGAACAGATGGCTCTTGATCACAAGAACATCCTCCAAGAACAAGAAAAGTTTAGGTTGCTCAATCAACAACGTCTGGCCTAAGTCGCAGCTCTCCAGAGCAATTCAATGCAAGTGGAGGGTGACCCCGGGAATGACAGATCTTCCGACCTCGTCACTCTAGATGAACAGAACCAGAAGCGGATCGGAGAGGACAGATTGTTGGATCATCTGACTCCTTCAACAAAGATCCATGAGTCTCATCTCTTCAAAGATATTCAGAGTATGAGTTTTCAAACAAATTCTCCACCCTGACATTCGACTACTACTCTGGTGTAAGTGATCCGATACATATCTCCTCCACTTTCGAGACAAATTGGTGATCTACTTCCGTAACGATCCAGTCATGTTTCCCATCTTTTCTGCCAGCATGAAAAGTGTGACTTCAGACTGGTTCTACTTACCACCATGCTCACTTCACAATTTTGTTGAAGTGACTGACGCGTTCCTCATCCAGTACGCCTTTCATCAAGACTCCAAGAGGAACAGTCACCACCTCCTCTCTGTCAGAATGAGGTAAGGAGACAATCTCAAGTTATACATCACGTTCTTTCAGAACCAACTCACCAAAGTCTCCAACTATGGGGAGAAAGTTATCGTTTTGGCATTTATCAGCGGACAATAAGTTGCTCACTCCCTGTACAAATGCCTCCTGAAGCACAACGTCGCCAAGATGAGCGAGGTCTTTTCCCAAGCTCAGTCTTACATCCATCTTGAAAAAGCGATGAAGGCTTTCTCCAATCACTCCGCAAAACCAAGTGATGATGGAAGAAAATCAAAGCTCCTCGTGAAGCTCCCAACCATGTTCAAGACAGACATCAGGGGCATCCTGCTTACAAGAAGAAAACGCTCCCAGCCCCCTCCCCGTGGTGGCAGATTGATGGAATGCTTCACTGCGTTTAAGCTCTTGATCAATGAAATATTCAACACTATCAAAGATCAACCTGGGTCAGACAACCAAGACCACTCCAGCACAATCTTTCATTCCCCGGATTAGAGAAATACTGTTTCTACCATGAAAGCAAAGGACATCAGACCATCCATTGTTAGGTCCTCTGAAAGTACCTGGGAAGAGCTCGTAAAATAAGGCTTCCTTAAAAGTATATCCTTACTCTTGAAGCCGCATCCGACATCCAAACACTCAATCTTCGTGAGAACAGCACATGATCACATAATACAAGGCCATCGACCTAAATACTAAACACACGAGATATACCCCTTTTAGTTTTCAACTTCATGTATTCCATTTTTGAATAAAATATTATTTTATTCTCCTAACCATGACAATTCATCCCTCCATTACAGTACATACATCCATTCAATCAGCTCGTAGATGGAGACTCGCCCACTCGAAGGCAATGATGATATTACAACTCCAACATACATACAATCATACGCTCCGTAGATGAGATATTCTCCACTTGGAGGCAGCAAAAAGATAAAAACTCCAACATACATACAATCATACACCCTGTAGATGGGGTATTCCCCCACTCGGAGGTGGCAGCAAACTGCTCCGCTGTTGGGATTTTTTCCACTCAGAGAAATGTCTATACGTTCTGCTAATAAAATTTCGCTCACTTGGAGACGTTAATGCAGACATGCCCATGGATTTTTCTCGTTCGTCTTATGATCGGCAAAAAGCATGAACAAAATTAAGTAAATAAGTGAAGGTCGATGTTACTGCTTTTGCGATTCTTTCATAGTAGCAAAATAGCTATACGGTTCGTATCCACAAGGAGGGAGAGCGATGGAAACTTTGATGCGGCTTTTTTGTTCAAGGTAAAGAGAAAGATCTTTATTTCAAATAAAGAATTGAAAATAAACAAATGATATTTCAAAGATTTGGTTAATGTTTTGTAAAAGTGAATTTTCTTAATGGTAAAAATGCACGGCTAACTTTCTATTAAGTCTCCCACTAATCTCTAACTTCTTGAAGATGTAGCCTCATGATGGATCATAGGCAAGCATAACCTTTATGCATATGAACTATTCACGTTGGAGACTGAATGAAAGTTCTTCCTTTAACTTAGCTTTACACGACAAAACTTGAACACCCTTATCAAGATCCAATCGAAGGCGAGAATAAGGGAAGATACAAGTGCACAAATGATATCGGTAAAGATTAATAGGAATACTTCTAACTTACAAAGACAAGTAAAGGTTACAATCTATAGATCATCAAAAACCCGTTAAGCATGAATATAAGAAAGGGAATACTTGAAGTAAGTTAGAGTTAGAACCCTCGTCTTAAGATGTCATAGCTCTCATTTGCACAAGGCTTGTTTGACACTATTGGCTCATTTGGGTTATCAATCAAGTTGTTAGAGATTAGTGGGTTTATATTGTTAGCCATGCAATGAAAGAGTTAGTTAGACATTAGTAAGAAAAGACAACAACAAGAGAGAAGAAGTAAGAGAAGGAGTATTACACTAAAATAAGAAAGTAAACCAAATGAAAACAACAAGTAATGAAAAGAAGAAAGAGAAGTAATACTTGTGTAAGTTTGTCACCTTCAAATACAACATGTACACAGTCTCTCTCTTTCACTCTAATAGCTAAACTAAACTAGAAGAAGAAGGGAACCCAACAACTATAACTCCAAAATAAACTAACATAAAGATCCTAAACTCTCTGAATATCTCTCTGAAGAACCCCCAAGAGGGGTATTTATAGGCACCAGGAGAAAAGGGGCTTGGGGCAACTCGTGGCCCAAGGCACTGGCGCGACCGCGCCAGGGCGGCCTCCGAGCCGCATTTCCTCGGCTGTACCAGGGCGGCGCGCGCAGCGCCACCTGTTATGTGCAATCGCTTCGGTCCCCTGTCAATTGTACTTCCCGGTTTTCAGATTTGAGCCCCCAGGTCTGACAGAATCTTCCTTCTAGGTCAATGACTATCTTGCAGGCTTTTAGTTACCCATTAAATGGTGATTTAAGGTCTTCTTCTTCATTGCACACCATGGACCTAGGATCACACAAGCAAAGCATTTAGCAGTATTTTATATAAAATAAATGTCCAGATGTGATAAAATTATGCAATATTAGAGACTAATCACACTCCCCACACTTATCATTTTGCTTGTCCTGAGCAAAATAAAAACAAGAGAATTATTACACCATTTTCGCAGGTGATGCGATTGCACTAAGCATATGCAACAAGCCTTTAAACCTCTAGGTTTTTCCTAAAGGAGGAGTGTTGTCTCCTGAGGGTTTTCAGCGGATTGTACCCACAAAATCCAATAAATAAAGAAAAATGTTAGTTGTCAGCAAACCTCTTTCAAAAAAAAGTTTCAATCATCTAAGTAAAAATGACCGAATGATATAAGAATTAGGTTTAACCCTTCAGTCCTCCTATACTTTAGCCTTCATAAAAGAAGAAATTATGGTTTTTCTTTGAATTTAGAAAGGATTTTATACTTCTAACTCATTCTGCTATTTTGCTTTAGATTAATATGCATAATGTGTAAGTGTGATGTGCTTGAGATTTTTCAACTCAACTTTAAATGTGATTTAATTTTATTAATATTTATCATATATTTATTCATAGTTTCTTTAGGATTTCTACTCTGCTTACGTAACACATATCAAACCGATGACTCTCGAACCAGATGGTTTTAGGGCACCAGGTGAAAAAACACCCCTCAGGTCAAATATGCGAATAAAGTAGACCGCGAAATCAACATTTACTTATATATATATATATATATATATTTTGGCGTGAGTAACATGCTTCTTGAGGCACAATTATCCAGCTTTTTTTTTAAATTCAAAGTTGTGTCTCTAAATTCCAAGCGCGCGTGTGTGTAGTTTATGCATATTCTACTAAGGCTAAATAAAAGATATGAGTTATTTTTCTTATCCCTCCCAACTCTTAGTCAAACCAATATTTTTTATTTAGGCTAAAATAAAGATTCTTTAATAAGGTTCCCTTAATTCTTACAACCTTTGGGCATTCTTATAAAAAGTATAGAAATTCTTTTTTCATTCAGGAGGTTTTTTTTAAATAAAAAGAAAAGAAAGAATGTTAACACCCCCCACACCAATCTAATGCATTGTCCTCAATGCTAGTCATGTAAACGCAAATGCAATAAATAGGGAAAAGAAAAGATATCACCGTCTCCGTCGACTCGATCCGGCCAACTGCGAGTAGGCTAAGAGAGAGGGTGAAGAGAATAAAAATTAGGGTAGAAAAAGAAATTCTCAAAAAGGATATTTACAAGTATATAAGGGGGTTAGCATATAAACAATAAGTAAAAAAGAATTATTTTTAATTTACAGTTTTTTTTTGTGGTGTGTGGTTGGCTACGGTCAGGTGTATGACGGAGCGAAAAGACTAAGCACAATTTCAGCCTGAGACGCAGGCTCAATGGTCAAAAATGGCTTTAGACTTTGCTCATTCACTTTGAATTCCGTATTACTCTTAGGATCAACAATAACCACAATACCATGTGGGAAGAGCGCACAGTGAATGGCCCAGACCAATGAGTTTTAAGCTTCCCGCGAAAATGTGAAGCCTCGAGTTGTATAGCAGAACCTTATCTCCCGGGGTAAAGTTTTTCAGGTTGATGATCTGATCATGAAAAATTATAGTTCTGCTTTTTATAATTCGTGCGTTCGCGTAAGCCTCGTTCCGTATCTCCTCCAACTCTGAAATCTGCAGTCTCCTTAGTTCACCGGCTTTGGTTAGATCGAAATTTAGTTGCTTAATAGCCCATAGGGCTCGGTGTTCTAACTCAACTGGCAGATAACAGGCTTTTCTAAATATGATTCTATAAGGAGACATCCCTAGGACCATCTTAAAAGCGGTTCGGTAAGCCCATATTGCATCATTTAGCTTGACCGACCATTCCTTTCGATTTTGTCCAACAGTCTTTTTCAAAATGAGCTTGATTTGTCAATTGGTCACGTTGAATTGCCCATTTGTTTGGGGATGATACGAAGTGGATAACTTATGAGTGATGGAATATTTTCACATCAGAGCTTCAAAAATTCTATTGCAGAAATACGACCCATTATCACTATTTATCGCTCTAGGGGTGCCAAAATGAGAGAAGATATTTTTCTTGAGAAATTTGACAACCACTTTGTTGTCATTGGTCTTCGTAGGCACACCTTCAACCCATTTAGAGACGTAATCCACTTCAACCAAGATGAACTGGTTGCCGAATGAATTTGGGAATGGTCCCATGAAATCGATGCCCCAAACATCAAAAATTTCAACTTCATCGGGTTCAGGGGCATCATGTCTCTTCTCAAAAAATTTCAATTTTCTGACAATTTGCACATGACTTGCAAAAGTGGAATAAGTCTTTGAACAAAGTGGGCCAGTAAAACCCACTTTGTAAAACTTTCTCTACGGTTTTGCGGGGATCAAAGTGTCCTCCGCATGCAAGTTCATGACAAAAACTAAGCACACTCCTCTGTTCCTCTTCAGGTATGCATCGTCAAATAATTTGGTCAGGATAATACTTAAAAAGATACGGCTCTTCCCAGAAGAAGTACCGTACTTGGGCAAAAAAATGACACTGGCCTTGCTTTGTCTAGTCAGAGGTTAATTGTCCAGTGGTAAGTTAATTGACTATATCCGCATACCATGGTTCCTTGAAAATGGCCAGGATGTGCTCATCTGGAAAATCCTCATTGATCGGAGCTTGGATTATAGGTGCATTCGAAATTCTTGACAGATGATCAGCTACTACATTTTCTATACCTCTTTTATCCCAAATTTTCAGGTTAAATTCTTGAAGCAGAAGAATCCACCGAATCAATTGGGCTTTTGCTTCTTTCTTAGTCATGAGATATTTCAATGCTGAGTGATCCGTGAAAATCACCGTCTTGATCCTAAAAAATAGGGCCGGAACTTTTCTAACGTAAAGACAATGACCAAGAATTCCTTCTAGGTCATTGTATAATTCTGTTGAGCGTCATTCAGGGTCCTACTAGAGTAGTAGCTCACGTGCTGCCTATAGTCGATGCGCTGTCCAAGAACAGCACTGATAGCAAAATCGGAGGCATCGCACATGATTTCAAACAGTTGTGCCCAATCTGGAGCAGAAATAATAGGCGCAAATACAAGGTCTTGCTTAAATTTCTCCCATGATTTGAAATATACTTCGTTAAAATCAAAGGGCCCGTCCTTTGCAAGCAGGTTGGCTAAGGGCCTAGCGATTTTGCTAAAATCCTTAATAAATCATCAGTAGAACCCAGCATGCCCTAGAAAAGATCTGATATCCTTGATGCTTTTGGGTGGTGGAAGCTTAGCAATCACTTCTACATTTGCCTTATCCACTTCAATTCCTCTCCTAGAAATCTCATGGCCTAAGAGAATTCCCTGTCTCACCGTGAAATGACATTTCTCTCAGTTCAGAGTTAGATTCTTTTTCTTACATCTTTGCAGAACTAACTCCAGATAATGAAGACATTGATCAAATAAATCTCCGTAGATGGAGAAGTCATCCATAAAAATCTCAAAAAAACGTTCTACCATGTCAGAGAATAAACTGAGCATGCCCGTTGGAATGTCGTGGGAGCATTGCATAATCCAAAGGGCATGCGTCGGTAAGCGAAGGTTTCGAATGGGCAGGTGAACGTAGTCTTCTCCTAGTCTTCTGTAGCAATGGGGATCTGATTGTATCCCGAGTACCCATCCAAGAAACAGTAGTATTCATGTCCAGCCAAGCGTTCAAGCATTTGGTCGATGAAGGGTAGCAGGAAGTGGTCTTTATGAGTGGCGGCATTCAACTTTGTATAGTCAATACAAACATAAATCTTGGTAGGCAGTCTTATTTATATCAACTCTTTCTGCTCATTCTCTACCACCGTAAAATCAGCTTTCTGGGGACTGTGTGAACCGGGCTAACCCATTGGCTATCAGAAATGAGATAAATGATCTTATTGTCCAACAGTTTCAATTTTCTATTTTTACAGCCTCTTGCATAAGTGGGTTAAGCCTGCGCTGTGGATCCCTCCTGGGAATCGCTTCATCGGTTAAGTGAATTCTATGTTGAACTATTGGTGGACTTATCCCCTTGATATCTTTCATGGTCCATCCAATGACTTTTCTATGTCTCTTCAGAATGGACATCAAGCTGTCCTCTTATTGCTCAGTCAAATGGGATGTTATGATGACTGGCAGGGTTTCTCTTCCCCCCAAGTAGGCATACTTGAGCTATTCAGGTAAGGTTTTTAAGCTAGGGAAGGTATTGATTCGTTGGAGGTGATATCTAAAGTTTCGGTCCTGTGATGGGGTACACTTTGGCTTAATGCCCAATCCATTGCTGAGTCTATGATCTGATCTAGATTGAAATCCTCAGACTCCAGATCAAACTCACTCTCTGTTTCCATCTCTATACTTTCTTCATGCTCACTGGTCAAATTTTAATGAAATTAATCTCAAAAGTCTGATTATTTATATCCCTGGGTTATCTTCCAAGCATATCTCCAAAGGTTAATCGCATGGACCCGTTCCTACAGTTGATTATGGCATTGGTTATAGCAAGGAATGGGCGTCCTAAGATGATCGGAGTTTGAGACCGCGGATTTGACACAGGTTGGGTCTCAAGGATAATAAAGTCAACGGGGTAGATGAAATCTCCGACCTGGATAAGGACATCTGTGATTTTTCCTTCAGGATTTTATAGATTAGTCAGCTAACTGAATGGTGACTCGAGTTGGACTCAGCTCGCCCAACCCAAGTTGTTGGTACACTGAGAGAGGTAGCAAGTTGATACTTGCTCCCAGGTCAAGGAGTGCTCTTCTAATTTCTGTTTATTCTATGGTGCAAGAAATTGTAGGACATCCGGGATCTTTGTATTTCACAGGAATAGGACCAGATAGAATTTCGCTTACGTTTGTTGCCAAGAACACTTTCTTGGGCACATTCGTCTTTCTCTTCTTCGTACACATATCCTTAAGAAACTTGGCATAGGCTGGGACTTATTGGATAGCGTCAAGAAGAGGCACATTCAGTTTGACCTGATTAAATATCTCAAGTATTTCTCCATGTGCATGTTCTTATTATTGTTCCTAAGCCTATTGGGAAAGGGTGCTACAAGCTTATGAACTTGTTCAGCAGCTGTGTCTTTGTCAGACGTTTGTGGAGCAGATTAGGGGAAGCTCGCAGATGTGGAAGCATAAGTAGGATCAATGTGGGAAGGATTTTTCTGTTAGTAGACCTGATTGTCTGCCTTCTTTTCTGATAAAAGTGTATGAACAATATTGCACTGGTTGATCTAAGAATCCTGAATTTCATATGCTTGATTGGAGTTCTTAGGGTTAACAAGGCTGACTAGGTAAAGTACCATTTGATCTTTCACTTAGAGAGTTAGCTAATTGACTCATCTGCATTTTCAATCTCGATATAGCCTGTGAATGGTTGCTCAGTGTTTTTCCCTAATTTTGCATGAAGACGGTTTGAGACTACATAAAAGCCTCCATGCTCTCCTCCAATTTACTGAATTTCTTCTCAATTGGTGAACTTTAGTAGGAGGAAGATGGAGCTTGACTGGAAAAATTCGTTGGATAATTGGGATGGTGGAGATGATTGGGAAATTTGGCCTAGGAGAATTGTTCTGGGCCCAAGAGAAATTTGGGTGATTTATCCAACTGGGATTGTACGTTTGCGAGTAAGGATTATGCGGCAGCCGTCAGTAGGCCGCATTCATGTGTTCTGGCGGTACTTGGTGAGTCTGGAAAACATGACACTCTTCAAAGATATGTTTCGGTGCCGACAATGTGAACAACCCGGATTGTGAATTGGTGGTGGGTTGATTTGGTTGACATTAGGCTGGCTTTTTTATTTCTAGAGCCTCTATTCTCCTCATCAGGGTCGCGATCTTAGCTTCAGCAGTTATGGATAATTCTAAGGATAGGAGCCCTCCTTTCAAAGCTATAAATTGTGAGTTCCTTATTTTTTCTGAGGCTGGCTCCCATTGTAGGGTTTTCTCAGGTAGATCCTCAAACAAATCCCAACCCTGATTTTCATCCTTTTGCAAGAACCCTCCCTGACACATGGTTTCTAACAAGGTTTTCATTTGATAATCCAAACCATCATAGAGAATCTGGCACTGACGTAATTTCTCTATACCGTGATGAGGGCACTGACTTAGGAGATCTTTGAATCATTCAAAGTATCTCCAAAATAGTTCGCTCTATTCTTGCCTAAACTGCATAATATTCTTTCTGATGAGGGCAGTTTTGTGAATTGGTAGAATTTCTTCAAGAAGGCCTTGACGAAATCGTCCCACGTTGTAACTAAATCTATAGCCAAATTGTACAACTATTTCTCAGTTAGGTCCTTTAAGGAGAAGGGAATGAAATATAACCTAACGACATCGTCTCCTAGTTGGGGAATGCGCATCTTGAGACATACTTCTTCAAATTTCCTAACAAAGAAGTATGCATCCTCCGATTCTAAACTATGAAATTTTGAAAGAGTGTTGATGAATTGAGGCTTTAATTCAAAGTTATTTCTATTCGCCTCAGGAAGTTTTTTACAAGATGACAGTGAGGTTCTGATCGAGAAAAACCTGTCCTGTAGCGATGACATCACCGGTTCTGAATGCAAGGGTAAAATAGTGTTTCTAGTTAATCTGAAAGTTACAGGATCTCTCACCTACTCTTGCATACAGCACATCACAAACAATGTATAGATAACAAACAATCGAAAAGAATAAAAACAAGCAAAAAGAAAGAGAAATAACCACCAAGTCTTAGTCTAAGGTACCGGATCTAGACGACTCCTAAGTAGTCGATTCTCCGGGGGAGATTGTTGCAGGAACTTGACTACAAGCTAATCGGTCAGGAAAGGGAAAAACTCGGTGGGAGGTATCCGGACGTGAGCCACGAGCTTTAATTACATCAAACCATGACGCTTTCGAGGCTTAACCTCTCAATCCACTTTCTTTAAACACCGATTTTGCAGGAGTATAGTTCATGCAATTCTCACCCTCGGTTAATCTCTTAGTGAGTCCGAGATGTCCCTAGGGCCAACGTCTATCAATTTTTAGTTAAGGCTTTGGGATTGTGAGTGCACTTGGAGATGGTTTTTAAGCTAAGAAAGGGTGATGAAATTTTCACCTTATCTTGTTTATTTAGGGTTATGCCCTTAATGTCAATTGTGCAAGTGTACAGTATATTCACAATAAGATAACACTCCAAGTGATAAATCACTCCAAAATGTTGGTCTTATTCTATATGAATGTACACGTACCTTTCTCCAGCACTCTTCAACAGAAATTGAAATGAATTGAAATAGACACTGCCCTAAATACAAAAGTCTAATCCGATTTTCAATTTAGCAACAAATGAATTTCTGTTGAATTATTACAAGTGTAAAGGTGAAGCATACAAATGAACTAAAAATTTGAGAAAGCAATTTGAGTGATTTTCGACAATCCCTCAGAAGAGCTTCTATTGGTACTTCAATTGGAAAAATTTGCTTTTACACGAATTTTTCGAGGGCAAATGGATCCTCGTGCAGTGTCTTTGGCCACCACTCTTGCTTCCCATAATAGCTAGCTCCTTGGTACTTCTCCTACACATAAAAACAAAGAAAAATCTTTATTATTGAACAATAAATCCGTTCCCTCCCCGGTAACAGCGCCAAAATTTGATCGGCAAAAAGCATGCACAAAATTAAGTAAAGGAGTGAAGGTCGATGTTACTGCTTTTATGATTCTTCCATAATAGCAAAGTGGCTATACGGGTCGTATCCACAAGGAGAGAGAGTGATGGAAGCTTTGATGCGGCTTCTTTGCTCAAGGTTAAGAGAAAGATCTTTGTTTCAAATAAAGAATTGAAAAGAAAACAAATGACATTTCAAAGATTTGGTTGATGTTTTATAAAAGTGAATTTTCTTAATGGTAAAAACACATGGCTAATGTTCTACTAAGTGCTCCCATTAGTCTCTAACTTCTTGAAGATGTAGCCTCACGATGGATCATAGGCAAGCATAACCTTTATGAATAGGAACTGTTCATGTTAGAGACTGAATGAAAGTTCTTCCTTTAACTTAGCTTTACACGGCAAAACTTGAACATTCCCTTATCAATATCCAATCGAAGGTGAGAATAAGGAAAGATACAAGTGCACAAATAGTATCGGCAAAGATTAATAGGAATACTTCTAACTTACAAAGACAAGTAAAGGTTACAATCTATAAATCATTAAAAACCCATTAAGCATGAAATATAAGAAAGGGAATACTTGAAGTAAGTTAGAGTTAGAACCTTCGTCTTAAGATGTCATAGCTCTCGTTTGCACAAGACTTGTTTGATACTATTGACTCATTTGAATTATCAATCAAATCGTTAGAGATTAGTGGGGTAGCAGTTAGTTAGCCATACAATGAAAGAGTTAGTTAGACATGAGTAAGAAAAGAAAACAACAAGAGAGAAGAAGTAAGAAAATGAGTATTATACTAAAATAAGAAAGTAAAACCAAATGAAAACAACAAGTAATGGAAAGAAGAAAGAGAAGTAATACTTGTATAAGCTTGTCACTTTCAAGTACAATTGTACACACACACACACACTCTCTCTCTCTCTCTCTCTCTCTCTCTAATGCCTAAACTAGACTAGAAGAAGAAGAGAACACAACAACTACGACTCCAAAAATAAACTAACATAAAGATCCTAAACTCTCTGGATATCTCCCTGAAGAACCCCAAGGGGGTATTTATAGGCACCAGGGGAAAGGGGGCCAGGGGCAACCCCTGGCCCAAGGCACTGGCGCAGCCATGCCAGTACGGTCGCGGAATCGCGTTTCCGTAGCTGTATCAGGGCGGTGCGCACAGCACCGCCTGCTGTATGCGGTCGCTTCGGTGCCTTGTCAGTTATACTTCTTAGATTTTAGATTTGAGCCCCCAGGTCTGACAGAATCTTCCTTCTAGGCCAATGGCTATCTTGTAAGTTTTTAATTACCCATCAAATGGTGATTTAGTGTCTTTTTCTTCATTACACACAATGGACCTAGGATCATACAAGCAAAAAGCATTATTAGCAATGTTTTATATAAAATAAATGTGCCGATGTGATAAAAATTATGCAATATTAGAGACTAATCATCTTACGGGAATTAAAACCCTTCATGGTAGGATTTTCCCACTCGAAGTCCCCAACTCTACTTTAGGGATTTTCCTCTCTCAGTGCCCTCATCCGTGCTCCACTGATGGGATTTCCCCTACTTGGAACACAATCACTAGCCTACGGGCTCTCCTCATCTGAATCTACAGGAAGATGAATATATACACACATACAATCATATTCCGAGATGGAATTTCCCCATTCGGGAGACAACTCCAATATGGAATGTCCCCCACATAGACGATAACTTCAATGCTGCATTTACTCTCACTTGAAGGTATTGGATTATCACCCTGGGTAGGGGCCCCTGTACAGAGTACGCATCCAATCTATCGTTGGGTTTTACCCCCACTTCAGGCCATTCTTATGCAGATCTCGCGAGGATATGATCACATGTGTCTAGGTATATTTACGAGGGTTTTCTTGATTAGATTATCCGATAAACGTACTAGCCCCATGTGAACGTACTCCAATTGCTCCCTCGAGGACAGAAGCGATAGGTATTGTATTTTTCAATTTGTTTGTGTCTGATAATTAAGTGTTACATTTATCATTTTATTTTAACATATCATTGTATGCTTGTGTGCGCATCTCAAACTGCTACATCGAATCCCCCATCTATGCGCCCCAAGATAGGATCAACCCTACTCAGAGGTAGCAACAGGCCATCCTGCAAACATTCCACTCGGGGTCTGAGCTCCGCTGCAGGGGCTTTCCCCTTTTGGAGCCCCAATAGCGTAGCTCCGTAGATGGGATATTCCCCACTCAGAAGTACCTACGAACCTAACTCTGCTATCTAGAATTTTCCCGCATGAAGGAGTCACTTACAAATACACAGATGGGATTTTTCCCAACTTGGGAACCATACCATCCTCCTTCTCTACCTTTCCGGAGCACATCCAGGATAAGACACCAGAGAGCTAGTCAACATAGAAGCAACCAGTTCCAAAACATCTCGGAATCTCTCTAAGCAAACATGCAATTCCAAACAAAAGCAATAACAAGATAACCAGGCAAGATCCAAACAATCCTTCATTTCAAAATTACTACTTTTATTACAAGTTTTCCGATTACATCCATCCAAATACAAACTTGATTACATCTAATAAGAGTAATACAAGATCTATCACATGTTTACGTGTGCCCCTTTTGAAAGGAAAAACAGATACATAACATCCACGATAACATCCATGAGATGACTCCCAAACAAACAATCCACCATACCCGAGAAGATGATGATACCGAGACTCTCAAGAAGGCGTCCGACACCAAAGATCATGCCTCGAGTTGTAAACTGAAGCCGATAAGACAACGATGATGTCACCGCAAAACTTCTCGCTTCGAGAATGAAGTCAAAACCAAGGAGGAAGTGAATCTTCAGCAGAGATCCTAGGGAATACCCTACGCTTCCTTCAACTTGCTTGCCGAAAAGAAGAACTTATGCGGACAAAGCAGCAACATTCAGCAGGAGTGAAGACGGCCAGGCACATGCCATGATAACAGGATCAGAACCATCATCAAACATGTCCTGCTCAGTGATTAGTCTATAATTCTGCATCATTATATCATATTTTTCTACAGATTTATAAATAAAATGACGCTTTTCACCTATGTTTTGGTCTATTTTGCAGACAATCAAGAGTCAGGGGTAAAGGAGTAATAAGAGCCTAATTAAACTCAATTTCAGATAACTAAATCTCATTTCTTGGAGGCCAAGTTAGAGAGCTTCTAGAAGATGCATTGGATCCATAAATACCGGATAAATCTGATGAAAATTCAGATCCAAATACCCAAATCTGAGACCATACAAAAGATTCTCGAAATCAGACGAAGCCGTGGACTAAAACCAGGGACCTGAGTCCCTGGTATTGTCACGGATCTGCAAGGATTGCGGATCCGTGGCCCATTAGTGAGCCACACGTCAATTTTTGACCGTGGCTTCGTCTCATCTTCTGAAACCTCATTCTGCCTATAAATATCCCTGCAGAGAGCGAGAAAGCGAGCAAATAGAGCAGTAGCTAGGATTTCTCTCTTCTAGTTGTAGAGTAGGATTTTCTTCTTCTTTTCTTTTATATTTTTTCTTTCTTTTTAGATCTTCTACGTTGAATTGATTCTAGAGAGATATTGATGTAATAGAGAGTGACAATCTATATAAAGGTGTCTCCTTTCTCCTCTATTGTAATCTTTTCTATCTTCTGCATGATGCTTAGCTAGTTTCTTTTTATGACAATCTAGCTATTAATCACTAACTAGCTAACACTTACTTGATAATCCACACGAATCTAATAACCTCTATTAGGCCTTACTCTTGCAAGAGTCATTGATGGTTCATGATGATAGATTCTAACATTCTAACATCTAGCCACTAATAAGCTAACTTGCAATGTCTTCTTTATATCATGCTCACCTCTATTTAGTTTTGATGATCTAATAGTAGCTTACATTTTGTTATGTAAATTGGATGTGGAAGAACAATCTCATTTGTCATGCTTTGTAATGCTCTTAAAGTCAAGGACTAGTGATGGATCCATATGAGGCAACTATCACTAAGAGGTTAGCAAGTTAGTGGAGCATAGTTAGTAGCCATGAGTTTTTTTCATTATTTTCCTCTTTCTTTATACTTTGTTTTTAAAACCCTTTTCAAAATCATTTTACGATTTTCTTTTCTATGTTTTCACCATCATCTTAGTTCACCATTTTTCATCTTCTTCACAACAAGTTTCTCCTTGTTTTCTATTTTGTTTTTAAACTCATTTTTTAAATCACTTCATTTTTCACTTCACCTTTATTTTTTTTTGTTTTATTTTACCATTTTACAACCACTTCTTTATTGTTTTCACATCGTTGTTTTCATCACCTTTTTCATCTATCACTTCTAATTTTGTTCTTTTTCTTTTCTCTTTCTTTAACAAAGAAGAACTTGTTAACATAACACGTGAATGGACTGTTAACGCTTCTATCGCCTCCAGTCCCTGTAGTTTCGACCCGTTGAGCCATCATGCTATAACGGAAGTACCAACGAAGCCAAAGCACATATACATATAATTACGCTGATTTATAAAATACACGTTTTCAAGTGTTTGTTTTACCCGATCACTCCACCCTCCTTCCTGCCTCCTACATGCTGTAAGAAAAGAAAGAATCGAGCCGCGACTCCAGACCGGACCGATCTGATCGGAGATTAGTCGAACAAATCAAGCTATAGCAAGAACCCTGCCTATTCATCCTGACAGCCGGACCTTAATGCAAAAACTAATATTTCTCGATGAGCCCATCGCAAAGATTGACGTTTCCTGACAATTGGAATCTTGAGTTTCAGGAACACAACAACCACCTTCATCCTTTCTCTCTTTTCTTCCTCTACCGGATAAAGAAGTAGGAGGACAACACGGCCCACCAGAACAAATATTTTGAAAGTAAGAAGTTTTCAGAAGATGAATAGGTTTCTCTCTCAAGGATATCCCCAGTTTAAGAAGAAGCCAGACCGCCTTCTGTTCATAGCTCCTACCCTAAGAAATTGGTCCACAACCCGAGATTTTCAGCATGTTGAATCTTCTAGTATCAAGCACCGCTGCCACATGATTTCATCCATCATAATAGAGAAATTCTAAAAGATACAATTTTAGAAGCCAACTGTCCCCAGATCAAATCCTTAGGATATGCATTCAGATGTTCTTGAAATCACCTAGAGGGAGTGAATAGGTGACATGCTAATCTATGCAAAATATAAAAACTTATCAATAAATAATCTACACAAAAATATAAATACATAAACAAATTCAAATTCACAACAAGAAATGAAGTTGTATACCCCCGTGAAAGGATCTGAACTTCTCCTCATGATTCCTCCTAAATAAAAGTTCAGGTACTTAATTTCTTTCTGGACATAATACAGAGTTCAGACCAATAAGCTTGCGAGAATAATAAAACAACAAATATATTAGCATAATAAAATAAAGAAGTAAGAGTTAGAGAGATCAAATGCAAGCCAATCGTAAGAACAGAGTATTATTAGGTTCGAGCCACTTACTCTACGTCCTCGCCTTTACCACAATGAAGGATTCCACTATACTCACTCTTGATAACAATTGAAATTGATCCTGCAAGATCACTCAGTATCGTAACACCTAAAAACTCCATTACCCATTCTCGCAAGAACTACAACACTCAAGCTCGCGGCTCGATCGAGGCTGCAACCTGCAATGACTCACTTTCTGTTTGGATTTAAGGAATTGGTGTGAAGTGAGGAAGTAGGAAGTAAGATTTATTTCCTTTAGGAAAAAGGGAAATGAGTAGTAAATTTTCTGGTGTTTGGATGGTTGTTGGGAAGTGTGGTTTGAAAAATGTTTTGTCGTTTCCGGTGTTTGGATGGTAATGAAAAGTGAAAATGGAAAAGTTGACCACAAAGTTGACCGCAAAATAATATTAAAATAAAAATTAATTAAGAAAAATAAAAAATAGATTGTAATTAGAATGCAAGTGAGATTTACATGACCAAAAAATTAACTGTTTTATGCTATAACTTATTATAAATGAGATTTACATGACCACAAAATTAACTGTAGCACTCTGGAAGTGAGAAAATGGTTGTGTAAAAGAGAGATGAAAAAGGGAAAAGGGGTTTTCTTATTTTCCTTTTCCGGTGTTTGGATAGATAGGGAAATGAGCAATTATACTTTCCCACTTCCTCACTTCACTCTGATTCCTTACATCCAAACACGCCCTATAAGGATTTAGAACTAGTGATCAGAACTCTTGACCACAAAAAATAACTTCTTACAACCTCAACTTATAAAATAGATGAGAATTGAAGGCTCAAGTATGAGTAAGAGAATGCTAAAGCTTTAGAATAATAGCTCAAGAAAACTCTTATAACAAAACTTAATTTACTTTGAAAGCTTAAATAAATCTCGCATAACTCATTTAAAAAATATAGTGAAACTTTTTTTTACACGCTCTAATTACTCTTATTATAGGAGTAGATTAGAGACCAATTTTCAGTAAATTCCAATAACAAAAACATGTAAGAAATTATTTGAAACACAAAATAGCCGTTGGGAATGAATCTGGACTGGTTTCAATAGAAAAATAGTCGTTAATAGGCAAAATAGGTATGTTTGACTACTGTCGATCGACCGGGTGGTTGATCGGCTAAGGCTAAAATAATTTAGCCATTGCCATTGATAGACCGGACAATCGACCGAGCTCAACGAACAACGAGCTCCAAACTTCTCAGTTGATCGAAAGGCCAAATAGAGAGTATTGCTACTCTCATCGGTCGACCGCAAATGCCAAACAAAGAGCAGATCTCTCAGCAGTCGACTGACATGCATAAACAAAAAGTACTGCTACTCTCATCGATTGACCGGTCGATCGACTGACATGCACAAGTTTCCTTGTGCATGTGCCTGTGAACATCCAGTTGACCGGACGATTGACCGACATAGTAATCAACTCTGCTGGGCGGTTGGCCGGCAGAAGCCAAAAATCTTTTTAAATTCATTTTAAAAATCCCTTTAAAATATAACTAATTTCTTTGTAAAAATATTATAAAAATAAGTTCATATAAATTCTTTTTGGCACAAAAAATGTGTGATCAAAGATCATCATAAATTGTAAACTTTTGAACTTCTTTTTGCAACTTTGAAAAAAACTTTTTTGAAATTATAAATTATTTCAACATGTTTTCTCCTAATTCCAAAAATCACTTTTGTAAATAAATTAGTTTTTGTGAAAATTCATAGACTAAATAAATAGTGTGTATGTGTATAAATATCTTGAATGTTGGCCCAAAAGCCCATCACTCTAGTTTTGATGATGATTAACTCGTGTAGTTATAGTACTAATGATCTTGTGCTTATTTAGTTTTGATGATGATTAATTCGTGTAGTTATAGTACTAATGATCTTGTGCTTATTTAGTTTCACATATTTGATCAAGATCTTAGCAGGTGTGTAGCTTCAACAAAAGATTCGAAGTCAAGTTTTAAAGTTAGCACGTGTTGATTCAAGAGTTCGCACATCAAGATCGCATCAAGTACTCAAGAAGAGTCTGACTCTTTAGATCAAGGTTTGAACTAAGTCAAAAAGGAGAAGAAGATTTTCAAGAGAAAAATTTCAAGAAGACTTGTGTCATGTTTATAAGTGTTAAGATTTATTTTTAGATAAAATGTAAAGGATAGATTAGTTGCGGATTACTCAAGCTCATACACACACACACACACACACAAAATTTATATAGTTTTTTCATAAAACAGTTTTAATTTTAGAAAATACCATTTTGGTTTTGAGTTTCAAAGTATACATCTTTATGTTTCATGAATAGAGTTCATCAAAATGAGTTTATATGATTTATATATGTTTTGAATTTCATCCATGCACATTGTTGGTTCAAATGATTAGAAAAACTTATTTGATGTTTCTATATCATGTGTTTGAGTTTTATATTTATCAAAACTTATTTTAGAGCTTATAGTCAAAAACATAGATATTTCATCTTATATGTGCATTGGATCATATCTATACACACTAAGCTTCAAAAGTATTTAAAATATCTTGTTTCTATATTTGGAGAAGTTTTGAAAAAATCATTTTTCAAATAAAAGATTGTCTTTGAAAAATACAGATTTTTGTTTAAGGCTAAATTTCTATATTACAAAAATGGTTCAAAAAGTTTGTAATATGTGTTGATTTTTGATCACATATATTTGTACTTCAAAGTATTTTAATGAACTTATTTTTATAGATTTTTAGTAATTTTATGGGATTTTATTGAAGTTAAAAAGATCAAGTTTTTAATCCCTAAGATTTCAGACCTGGCCTTCTGGTGGTCGACCGACTGGTCGACCGAGCCGGAGTCGGTTGAACGGGCGGCCGACCGATGTGCATAGAATGTGCACACGACCGGGCAGTCGATCGTCCAGAGAGCAAAGCTCTCTCTAGATCTGGCCCCGTCTACCGGGCGGTCGACGGGCCAGTGAACTTTGCTCTCTGGATCTGACCTCGGTCGACCAGATGGTCAACCGACAGGTCAAGCCCAGGGAACGATCGACCGGGCGGTCGATCGGCAGCCTCAACGGTCACAAATTTGACCGTTGGCCGGTCGACCGACAAGTCATTCTGACCTGCAGTTTGACCCCAACGGCTAATTTTTGGGAGTCTATGTAAGGGGCTGTTTTGGACTGTTTTAGACAAGATTTTGAGAGGATTTCAAAGCTAGTTTTTCCCATCTCCCTTAGGGTTTTTCTCCACTTGTTTTAGGGCTAAAATTTCCATATCAAAAGAAGTTTTCAAAAGTGTTTTCAAAAGAGATTTTTTGAGTTTTCCTCCACTACTCTATCTAGTTTTTCTCACACAAACTTGAGCTTTCTATTACTATATCAATCCTCTAGGGATCTTTATTGTGAGAGTGTTTTTGGTGATCAAAGTGTTGAGATCACCAAGTGTTCATCTTGTATTTGAGGAGGTGAACTTGCGGGTTCGTGTTGTTTCGAGTTCTTGTGGGATCTGTAGAGGTGCGGCCTTGGCAAGCTAGTGTGCTTGCATGTATTATTCTTGCGGGAACAAGAGAGGGACTAGCGAGTCCAAGTGTTCTAATGTGAACTCGTTGTAGGTGTTGCGATACCGAGCGATCTTGTGGGATCATTTTTAGTGAAAATCCTTCATAGTGTTGAAGGCGGGGACATAGAGTAAGGGTGCTCGAATCTTGAAATAATTCTACTGTGTTTGCGATGGCTCTCTCTATCTCTCACTTGTGTTTATATATCTTGCATGTTTATATTATTTATCTCTTTATATGCTTGATATATCTTGTACTTAATTGATATATGCTTGGGATTGTTTGCTCACACTTGTATTCAACCAAGAGAGCCATAATGGCACCTCAACTCTTAATCTAGAGGAATCTTGAGGAGATAGTCCAGAGCCCTTCACCACCGAAAATTCGGCTACACTCTTGTATTATAGTTTGTGTGTTAGCTTAATAGTTTTAGTTTACATAAATAATTTTAATTCCGCATTTATTTTGCATTAGATTAGCTAGTCACCTATTCACCATCCCCCCTCTAGGTGAGCTACATTGAGCACCAATTCTCTAATCTAAACTTTAATAGAACTACTAAACTAAATATTTTACAAACTCTATAAACAAGTCTTCAACTTAATCTTTAATTCGAACTTGACTTGATCCAAACTTAATTCATGTGAGCTATACTTGATGTGTCATTTGTGTTTGGGCTTTTAAATCACCCATATTAGTTTCAAAGCTTGACTTTAAGTCTTTTGTTGAAGCTAAATTTCAATATATGATCTTGATTAAATTTGAAACTTATATATCACAAGATCATTAGTAACTATAACTATACAAGTTAATCATCATAAAAGCTAGAGTGATGGACTTTTGGGTTAACAATATCCCCATTTTTTATGAAAATAGAACTCATAGAGTTATGTATGCAAAGATTAGACAAAAGCTCCATAAAAGCTCCCCTCAACTCATGCATAAACATAATCATATAGTATCAGGCAATGAAGCTTTAAAACATCAAATAAAAACATATTTATTTAAATATGCAAACATATATTATATATGCATAAAACATACATAAAACATAAAACATAAACACGCATATATAAACTCTAAATTTTTCTCCCCACTTTTTATTTCATTAACAAAAGGGTAAAGAAATCAAAACACATTTTGAATACCACTTTAATAAAAATTTACCATTGAATACCAATTTTAAAGCATAAAATTAGTTCCAATTGAAATATAAAAATAGATACCAATTAAAAATTTTCAAAATTAAATACCAATTGAAATCAATTAAAATTAAAATAATAGATACCATTTAACATGATTGAAATCAAGATATTTATATCGAGTAACAGAAGCAAGTTTAAATGTTGATATCAATTGTAATAATTTGTACCAATTTAAAATAAGAACAATTTTGTCATTTATATATGTGTGTGTGTGTGTAACGCCCCGTTCCTGGAATACGCACTTAGATACGTATTCAGATTTTTTGATCATATTTTTTAATTTACTTTTTGTATTTGTTTTTATTTTATGATTATTTATGCTATTGTTTTGTATTGGGTCCAGATTCGGGGACTCGAAGTCAGCTCTAGTCTGAACCGGACACCCATTCAAGTGTATTACTCAATTTGATCTTTTAGATAGTCAAATTTTACCAATTTTAGTTTCAAACATTGTCTTTCAATATTTTAAATTTTTCATGATTTTTTGAAAATTTTCAGAATTAAATTGCAAAATCTTTAAAATCGTGTCGACTGGTATCGCTGGTCGATTCCAGGATTTTTAATTTATAAAGAGAGTTGAATTTCTAAATCTGCTTTCATATTATCTCTTAAAATTGTATTTTTTATCTAAATATAATTTTGAGAATTTTTCTGAATTTATCAAAATTTGACCAGTTTTGGTGTCGACCGGTATCGCTGGAAGATTTCAGGATTTTTAATTTGCAAATGAGATTTTATTTCTAAAAATTGATTTCATAGTAATTCTTAGAGTAATATTTTCTGCCTCTAGATATTTTTTGGTGATTTTTTTAAAATAGCTGATATTTTTCGATATTATTATAGGATTATATTTTTAGAACCTTTTCTTCTTTCTTCTTTCTTTTCTTTTCTTTCCCACAACCCACCTGCGCGCCAACGTTAGCCTGCTGCCTCCTTCCCATCACCCCAATCACTTCTCTTTCTTTCTTTTCTTTTCTTTTTCTTTTCCTTTTTTCTTTTCTTTTTTCTTTCTTTTTTTCTCTCTCTTCTTCTTCTTTCTGTCTTCCCTCTCTTCTTCCTCGCGACCGTCGCCCAGGCCAGAGCGCTGCCAGATAGCGCCGCGTGCCACCTCCAGTGACCCCTGCATGACGACCCCCCCGATCTCTTTCTCCTTTTTTTTTCATTTTCTTTCCTTTTTCTTTTCTTTTTCCTCTTCTTCTTCTTCTTGCCCCAGATCTGTACCGTCCTGGACTTCGCCGACCTCCGATCGTGCCTCCTCGAGCTCTGATGACCGCCTCCTCCTCCGCTCTCCCTCTACCTTTTCTTCTTCCTCCCCATTTCTTCTTCATCTTCTTCTTTTTCTTTTTCCTTTTTCCTTTTCTTTTTCCGTCTTTTCTTTTTCCCTATTCTCTCTTCTCTGGCCGACGACCGCCTGGCTGGCAGCCCCTCTTTCCCCTTCTCTGATCTCTTCTCCTCTCTCGTTTTCTCCTCTCTTTCTCTCTCTTTCTCCTCTCTTTCTCTCTCTACTTGCAAAACACCTAGCGGGAGGTGAATATCTGGTGGCTATAGGTTGATGGCAAATAACACAGATTAAAAATAATTTCTAGCTAACTAACAATGAGTAATTACAAAAAAAAATATTTGCAATAGAGTAAATAATAATAGCATGCAAGAATAAAGGAGTGTTAAGTTAAAAGAAATAGAGAGCAATCGCAAACGCAAGGATGTGTTTCGAGGTTCGAGCCATCGCTCTACGTTCCCGCTTTCACCGCAATGAAGGATTCTTACTAAATCGATCCTACGAGATCGCTAACCCTTACAAGTTCCTGCAAGAACTCAACAGATCCGCAAGTCCCTCTCTTGGTGCCACAACACCTACAGTCGAGCTCACTAGCTCACTCGAGGTAGCAACCTTTACAACTTCACGAATATAAGAAATGGTGATCTTCTTCTTGATCACAAAATCTCACACAAACACAATCCTATAACCAAGTAGAGTAGATAAAACTTTTTGAGATTGTATGGTGATAAATGCTTGTAGAGATGTGAAGGAAATCTCAAGCAAAAACAAAGATGTGGACTTTTTGGCTCAATATGAAAATCTTTTGGGAAAATAGATTTTGATCACTATAACTTGTTCTTGGGTGTTCAAAAATTGTTATAGGATTTTTCTATAGTACCACTATATATAGGGGATGAAAACGAGTTGAGAAAATCTAATATATCTATTGGGAAGTGACCCAGAAAAAACAGTCCAGAAATATAGCTATTGGGAAGAAATAAGAAGAGAAGTCTTTTGTCGGTCGACCGACCGGTCGACCACCAACGGTCGAAAATCTGACCGTTGGGGTTAGTAGTCGATGGACTGGTCGACTGAGTAACCAAAACGGAGAGCATAGCTCTTTAATAGTTGATCGGTCGGTTGATCGTGACCTAACAGCAACAAAGAATCTCTTAGTCAGTCGACTGGTCGTCGATCGCTGTGCACAACAATCAAGCAAAATTCTGTGCATAAACGGTCGACCTCTCAATCAACTGACATAGCAATTTAGATTTTCCAACAGACGACTGCTTGGTTGACTGACAGAGCAAATTAACTCTATCAACGGTCGACCGATCGGTCGATCGACTCAGGGCCAAAATCTGAATTTCAAATATATTTTGAAGTCCATCTCTTTTCCAAAACTATATTTTGATCATAAATACAAATAGAGTTCTTGTATCGTAATAGGCCCAGTGTGTGATTAGAGATCATCATAAAAAAAACTAAATGGAGCTAATTTTTGTGAAAATTCCTTCTCTAAATGAAAAACTGTTTTTCTGAAACCCATTTTTGAAAACTAAATAGAAAAACGTGTTGAAGTATTTTCAAAAATATTTAGAGATATGAATGAAATGTGTGCATGTATTGAATCTCAAGAGTTATCAAACTTACTACTTTGGTTTTAAAAAGACTATAAATCGTATACTAAAAATACAAAAAGCAAAAATATTCTATAGTCTTTACTTTTTTGTAATCTTGATCCTTGAGCTTGGTGAATCTCATGTATATGTCTTCTTGGTGCTTAGGCTCTTGGATCATCATATTTATGGCTTCAGAATGGTGTGAGTCTTATTGAAGAAGTCAAATGCAACAATGAAAATCCTACAACTTATTTAAATGAAATTGTTAGAAAACATAACTTCATATATTTTATTATCATCAAAAGTTGGACATATGGCCTTTGGGCCAACATGCTCTCCCTTTTTGATTATGACAGAGCAAATAGAGTTATTATCAATAAATAAAAAGGAGACTTCAAGCAAAGCTCCCCCTAAACATATGCATATAACAAATATATCATTTAAGAAAAATATTGTTGGCCCAGAGGCCTTCCACTCTAGTTTTGATGATGATTAACTCATGAAGTTATATTTACTAATAATCTTGTGATGTTTAGTTTCAGATCCTTAACCAAGATATTAGTAGGTGATTAGCTTCAACAAAGGTGTTTTGGAGCTTCTCACATGGTGATTCAAGAGCCCGAGCATCAAGATCATTTATAGCACTCGTTGGAGTCAAGCTCGGTGGATCACGGTTTGGATCGAGTCGGCTTGAAGACAGAGTTCGTCAAGAAAACTTCGGTACTTAGCTTAGTTTATGTTTTAGATCCATGTGTAAAGATTAGATAGTGTGGTATGCTCAAGTTCACAACACACACACTTGTTTAAGTTTTCATGTTTATTAGTTTTCGGTTTTTGATTTAACCGATCTTGGTTTTCATGAATAGATAGTATCAATACAAGTTTACATTGTTTAATGTATATTAGATTTGTTCTATATACATGTATGCTTCATATCTTAGACAAACTTATTTTGATATGCCTATACATGTGGTTGGACTTTTCTATTTTAACAAAACATATTTTTTGGTGTTTAATATCAAAAACATGGATATATATATATATATATATATATATATATATATATATATATATATATATATATATATATATATATATATATATATATGTTTCATGTATATTAGATTATATCCATATACAACATGCTTCAAGTTATTTAAATAACATGTTTTTGTATTTGGATGAGTTTTGAAAAAATCGGATTTCCATTTGAAAAATCCAAGTTTTAAAAGATACAGTTTTTGGTTTTCGGAGAAATTTGTAAGTCACAAAAATGGATCAAAAAGTTTGAAATTTATGTTGAAATTTTTCACACAAATTTGTATATCAATGTATTATACTAAAACTATTTTTGTGAATTTTTAGAGAATTTTATGGGATTTATTTTGTATTTAAAAATCAAGTTTTTCTGTCCCAAAATTAATTCTGCCGGGCTCTGGCGGTTGACCGTTCCGGTCGACCGAACCAGGAGCCGGTCGACCGGACGTGCAAAAAGATGTGCACTTAGCCGTTTCAGTTGGCCGGTCGACCGAGCGGTCAACCGACTGAAGGCAACCCACTCTCGGGTTGCCCCAGTCGACCGGGCGGTCGACCGGCCAAAGAGCCGTTGCTCTCTGGTTCAGGGCCCGGTCGACTGGGCGGTCGACCGGAAGGCTCAACGGTCAGAAATTTGACCGTTGGCTGGTCGACCGGTAGGTCGACCGGAAGGCCAATTCTGGCCTTGTCAGCTGCCAACGGGCAGATTCCTTTGGGGGTTATAAATACCCCATTTGAGAGAGGTTTTCTCCAAGATTTTAAAGAGCAAAAATTCTCCTATCTACAAGTGTTTTATACAAGTTTTCAAAAGTATTTTTAGAGCCAAAAAGGATTCATTTTTATTTGTTTTCAAGGGTTAGAAAAATCAAAGAAAAATAGAAATTTAGGATATTTGTGTTGTTCTTCATTTCTATTAAATTCGAAGTGTTTTCCCAAGTATTTTTCTTTATTATTTGATTTTCAAACACCTTATTTCTCACACTTGAGCTTACATACTATCCTATCTATTAGCATCTTTGTTTTTATAAGAAAGAGATAGTTTGTGGTTGTGGAAACCACCAAGTGTTATACCCCTCCTTTATTTGTGATATCCCTCTAGTGAGAGGTGATTGTGAGTATCCCTCTAGTGAGAGGTGGAGATTGTGTTGGTATCCCACTTAGTGAAGAGGTGGATTGTGGTTGTTTGGCTAAGGGCCTACCCCTCTTGTGTGAGGTGGTGTTTGTTGTGGCTTTATGCCTAGCCTCTAGTGAGAGGTTGTTTTGGTTGAGAGAGGAGTTGTATACTCCATATTGTATTTGCCCCAAATCCTCAGTGGAGGTTCCCTGTGTGAGAGTCCTGTGTGGACAAGTGGATTGAAAATCCTTCTAGGTGAAGGCGGGGACGTAGAGCTGGGTGCTCGAACCTCGAAACAAATCTTGTGGTTTGTGCTTGATCCATTGACTCTAACTCTTTCTCTTTATATTGTGTCATTGCATCATTTCATATTGCTCATTCATATTATATGCTTGGCTTGTTTGTGTGTGCCTCACTTGTGCTTAACCACGAGAGCTTCATATAGCGCCTCAACTCTTATTCAGAGGAATCAAGAGGAGTTAGTCCAGAACCCTTCACCGGGAATTCAGCTACACTCGTTGGTTGCATTAAGTGTAGTTGCAATTAAGTTTTAATTTTCGCATTTAGTTCATTAGATTAGCCGTACACCTATTCACCCCCCTCTAGGTGTACCTTCAATTGGTATCAGAGCCTACGCTCCTGATATTTGGTTTAACCACCTAAGAGTGTGATCTTAGTTAGCTAATCTATCATTTGCATTTGCACATTTATATTGTTTACACACACTCATGGATTGCTTGTCACCTCCCATGTTTGATGTTTCCAACATTGACATGTGAAAATTTAGGATGTCCATGTACTTGAAAACTTTAGGCTTACATGTTTTCCTTGCCGCTACCAAGAAATCCTATCTTGGTGATAGCAAACATATAGAGGCCAATGCACAAGCCCTTGAGGCACTTAGAAGCACGCTAAACAAAGAATATCTTATGATTATTTCTAACTGTGATTCCGCCTTTGCAGTGTGAAACATGTTGACCTCCTCCAAGCTTCAATTGCTAATCCAGACGGAGGATGAATTTAGTGGAGAATCCGAGCAACAATACTACATGGTCCAAGGGAATGACTCCCTTGAGGTATACTCGGAAACTCAATTAGATAGTGATGATGCTAGTTCTTCATGTAATGACTATGTTGATCCAAATGCTTTGAATGAAGAACTCTCTATTGTGTGTGAAAAATTATTAGAAAAGTATAATCTTTTGAAAAAGAAGACTTTTGCTTTAAATAAAGAAAATGAAAACTTATCCTCTAGACTTGATTTGGTTTTGCAAGAGAAGGAAGAGATTGTTGGCCCAAAGGCCTTCCACTCTAGTTTTGATGATGATTAACTCATGTAGTTATGTGTACTAATAATCTTGTGAGTTTAGTTTCAGATTATTAATCAAGTTATTAGTTGGTGAAAGCTTCCACACATCTTTCACAAGTTGATTCAAGAGCCCGAGCGTCAAAGATCACATATAGCACTTGCTCGATGGATCAAGGAGTTTTGGATCGAGTCGGCTTGGAGATTGCGCTCTACAAGAAGACTTCGGTACCATAGTTTAGTTTTGTGTTTAGATCCAAATTTGTAAAGATTAGAATAGTATGATAATGCTCAAGTTCACAACACACACGTTTCATGTTTTGAATATTGGTTTTTGGTTTTTCGGTTTTAGGTTTAACCGATCTTGGTTTTCATGAATAGATAGATCAAAACAAGTTTACATGGTTTAATGTATATATGATTTGTTCTATATACATGCATGCTTTAATTTCTTAGACAAACTTAGTTTTGACTTACTTATTCATGTGTTTTATGTTTTGGTATTTTTGACAAAACATAATTTGGAATTATTGACAAAAACATGGATATATATTTGTTTCATGTAATTGGATTTCTATCCATACGCATCATGCTTCAAAATGTTTAAATATCATGTTTTTGTATTTGGAAGGGTTTTGGACAAAACGTATTTTCTATTCAAAATCCAAGTTTTTAGAAAATACGGTTTTTGGTTTTTGGTAAAAATGATAAGACACAAAAATAGTTCATATTGATTGATATTTGAGCTAAACTTTTTACCACATGTTTATATATATCAATGCAAAATGATAAAACTATTTTTGGTGATTTTTAGAAAGATAAAAGAATTTTTAAACATGTTTTCAACCTAGTTTTCTGATCCAGGCTTCACCAGTCGACTAGTCTTCTGACCAAGTCGACTTGGCTGAAGTCGGTCGACCGGGTCGGTCGACCGACGTGCACAGAATTGTGCACGTTTGGCAGACTTTGGACGGTCGACCGTCCGGGTCGACCGGGTCAGAGAGCAGAGCTCTCTGTTTGTTTGGGTCGACCGGGGCGGTCGACCAGTAGCTGCCAACGGGAAAAAATTGACCGTTGGGCGGTCGACCGGACCGGTCGACCGGCAGGGTTATTTTGGCAAAAACTGCTGCCAACGGCTAGTTTCTGGTTTGCCTATAAATACCCCTTTGGCAAGAGTTTTACTCCAAGATTTTTTGTGCGAATTTTTCCTTACTCTCTGGTGTTTTCACAGCAATTAAAAGAGGTTTTTGGATTCAAATTGAACAATCTTTTTGGTGTTTTTATTAGGGTTTGAAAAACCAAAGAAAAGGGATTTTGGGAAAAGTTTTTGTTTGAACTTCACTATCCTCATTTCTATTATTTCCCAAAGATTTTCTTTGAGTTGCTGGTTTCAAATCCCTTGGTTTTCTCCACACTTGAGCAAAAATCTACTATCTTTTCTATAGGATCTTTGTGTGTGAGAAAGAGATTGTTTGTGGTTGTTATTTAGACCACCAAGTTAAAAACCCAATCTTTGTTTGGCTTTGTGCCTTGGGTTGTATCCCTCAAGTTGTGAGGTGATCCTTGTGTTTCCTTTGTGCTAATCCCTCAGGTTGTGAGGTGATTGTTTGTTGGATTGGAGCTTGCCTCAAGGAGGAGGTTGTGTTTGTAAAGAGAGGAGTTGGGTACTCCTTGTGAGAGTCCTAGGTGGACTAGCTAGTGGATTGGAAATCCTTCGTGTGTCGAAGGCGGGGATGTAGAGCTGGGTGCTCGAACCTCGAAACACATCTTGTTGTTTGCGCTTGATCCATTGACTCTCTCTATCTCTCTCTTTACTTTGTGCCTTGCAAATATTCATATTGTGCATTCATAATTGCTTGGCTTGGTTGTATGTGCATCATTTGTTGATTGCACTTGAGTGTATTGCATTTAGTTTTTAAATTTCGCATTGAGTTGACTAGATTAGCATAATCACCTATTCACCCCCCTCTAGGTGATCTTTCAGAGATTTCTAGTGAACGTGACTCACTTAAATCTCAACTAGACCTTGTCCTAAAGGAAAATGAATTTTTGAAATCTAAAAATGATTGTAATGAAGTTTTAAAGAAAAATAAAGCTATAACTTCAAAGCTTGATTTTGTTTTAAAAGAGAATGAATCTTTGAAAAGCAAAATTACTTCTATTTCAAAGGAATTGGAAATTGTTTTAAATAAAAATGTTTTTTAGAAAAATATTGATTCACATGTTTGCCATGCTAGTGTAGCTTCACCTAGCTCACCTATTGCATCACCTCTTCTTCTAGAATTGATAATGATATATGTTTGTTAAAGAATAGTGTGGATTGTTTGGGCTCCACTTTGAGCCAATGTGCTTTAAACCATACACGTTTGGAATCTATATTTCGAAAGAAACAAGTTCCATCTTTGCATGCACACAAACCACGGGATACACATGCTTCCCACGTTCACTCCCATAACACGATGTATGCTAATGTGTACACTTATACACATTGTGGACGTAAGGGCCACCTTACTAAATTTTGCTATGATAAGTTACATGATTCAAATTTAGCAACTAAATTTGTTTGGGTTAGAAAAGGAACTAACCCCGATGGACCCAAAAGAGTATGGGTACGAAAGACCACCCCTATTGTATTTGATGTAGGTGTGGGCTCTCGCATGACGTGAGAGTGATGGTACCTTGAAGTGGATGCGTTACAAGCTTAAAGAGGACTATTTGGATGCATCACTTTCAAGGGGAGTTTAGTGGAAGGACCACCTTATTTTGGAGACTTGGGGAGTTGCCCTTATTGGTTTAGTAACGATCTCTAACTCCCATTTATGTTTACATGCTTTCATATTATTCATTTTTAGCATGTCTTGATGTTTTATGATTTGTATGTTATATGCCATGAGATTTAGATTAGTGATATACATGTTTAGTTATTTGAGACACCCATGTTTTATATGAATTTATATTTAGTGTTCTCACTTTGTTTTTAACTAATGTGTATGTCCTAGATCTAATGCATGTGCATATACATAATGATCATATGAGTTTTTGTTTTGATGCTTCATGTGTTGATTACTTGTTTGAATGTTAGTTTTCATTAAAGCTAAGATATATACTTCTACATATAGTGAACCACAAATAGATCATTATATATTTTGTGCTTGAACGCTCATTTGTACCCATTAGATGTACTAGTATAATCTAGTTTTGATGATTCATACATTTGACTTGTATTCCCATTTTGTACATGTTTTTCATGTTTGTATTTTAACTTCATGTATATGTCCATCTTGTCTAAACTATTAGCTATACATATACATTCCTTGAGCTACTTGCCTTCATGCATATACTTTTGTGGACTCACTATGTTTGGATATGTATGTATACTTTAGTTTGTACATGACATACATATACCTTGAAGATTTAATCGTTTTGATGATTTTCATATTTCATGGAATATAATTTTGTTTCATGAAATATAATTTTGTTTTGATATTCATCTTCTTACTTGAAGGATTTCGTACTAGTTTTCAAATTTTTCTTAAAACTAGTTCGTATTCTTCATTGTGGTAGAGCTTTTCAAACATACTATATTTTCAAACCTATTTTTGAAAACCCTACCCATTGAAGGGCGGTTGGTTGGGCGATCATGCCTTGTATGCTTATTATTGAAAATCTTTTTAAACTTGTGCATGAAATGGGTGATAGATAATATGAGTTATACACTTGATCATATTATGTTTTCAATTGGTATCATTGGATTGTTTCAATTGGTATCAATATTGACACTTTTTTTGTAAACTCATATATATGTTTATATATATGTATGCTTACACTTCAAATAATATCAATTTCTATTGGTATTCTATTTTCATACATATATATGATTTATTTGTGCATGATTCTCAAAGATATTTACTTGTTTAAAGCACAAAGTTTTTTTATGCTAAGCTTGAATCAACCCCTTATTTTTAATTGGTATCTCAATTGATGTTTTAATAAGCTTATGCATTATTTTAAAATTGGTATTTTTATTGGTATCAAAAATATGAAATAATCCTCAATATCTTTATTGGTATCAATATGATTCTATTTTTGATTAAAATTCAAAATTTGTAATGTTTATTTACAATTGATATCTTAAAATTTGATTTACTTAGATATCTCAAAATTTTGTTTTAATAAGAAAATTAAAAATGTTTTGATTTATATTGCCTATATGCAAGGGGAGCTTAACGTCTCTTCTACATATAGATTCATGTTGAGTGTATCTTATAATGAGGAGCTTGACAGCTCTTCTTTATGCGGTACACGTGTGTAGGAGAGCTTCACATCTCCTCTTATGCATTGCATATTATGTGTTATGTGAATTAAGGCTTGTCATCCCTTCTTCATGTAATGCATGTATGTAGGGAAGCTAACTTAGCGTCTTACTCTTTATGAATGTATATCGCATATATCTTTTATTGATTGATTTGAGTTCACCTCTTTGTGGGGGAGAACATTATTTTTGTGTTTACTTTAACCCCTTTGTTGATGATTGACAAAAAGGGGGAGAAGTATTTCAGTATATATGCATGTTTTGGAAAAGAAATTTCTTGTTTATGCATATTGTTTTGATTTGCAAAAAGGAGAAAACGATTTGTTGTGTTTCATGCTTGTTTATGCATGTTTATCTCCTTATATTTGCATACATGTTTATGAGCTTTCATTGCATATATATTTATTTATTGTGATGCATGAGTTAAAGGGGAGCTTCTTTGAAGCTTTACTTTAATCCATGCATATATAACTTCATGAGTTTTCTCATCATCAAAAAAGGAGAGATTGTTGGCCCAAAGGCCTTCCACTCTAGTTTTGATGATGATTAACTCATGAAGTTATGTTTACTAATAATCTTGTGATGTTTAGTTTCAGATCCTTAACCAAGATATTAGTAGGTGATTAGCTTCAACAAAGGTGTTTTGGAGCTTCTCGCATGGTGATTCAAGAGCCCGAGCATCAAGATCATTTATAGCACTCGTTGGAGTCAAGCTCGGTAGATCACGGTTTGGATCGAGTCGGCTTGAAGACGGAGTTCGTCAAAAAGACTTCGGTTCTTAGTTTAGTTTATGTTTTAGATCCATGTGTAAAGATTAGATAGTGTGGTATGCTCAAGTTCACAACGCACACACTTGTTTAAGTTTTCATGTTTATTGGTTTTCGGTTTTTGGTTTAACCGATCTTGATTTTCATGAATAGATAGATCAATACAAGTTTACATTGTTTAATGTATATTAGATTTGTTCTATATACATGTATGCTTCATATCTTAGACAAACTTATTTTGATATGCCTATTCATGTGGTTGGACTTTTCTGTTTTAACAAAACATATTTTTCGGTGTTTAATATCAAAAACATGGATATATATATGTTTCATGTATATTGGATTATATCCATATACAACATGCTTCAAGTTATTTAAATAACATGTTTTTGTATTTGGATGAGTTTTGAAAAAATCGGATTTTCATTTGAAAAATTCAAGTTTTAAAAAATACAATTTTTGGTTTTCGGAAAAATTTGTAAGTCACAAAAATGGTTAGCTTTAACAAAGGTGTTTTGGAGCTTCTCGCATGGTGATTCAAGAGCCCGAGCATCAAGATCATTTATAGCACTCGTTGGAGTCAAGCTCGGTGGATCACGGTTTGGATCGAGTTGGCTTGAAAACGGAGTTCGTCAAGAAGACTTCGGTACTTAGTTTAGTTTATGTTTTAGATCCATGTGTAAAGATTAGATAGTGTGGTATGCTCAAGTTCACAACACACACACTTGTTTAAGTTTTCATGTTTATTGGTTTTCGATTTTTGATTTAACCGATCTTGTTTTCATGAATAGATAGTATCAATACAAGTTTACATTATTTAATGTATATTAGATTTGTTCTATATACATGTATGCTTCATATCTTAGACAAACTTATTTTGATATGCATATTCATGTGGTTGGACTTTTCTGTTTTAACAAAACATATTTTTCGGTGTTTAATATAAAAACATGGATATATATATGTTTCATGTATATTGGATTATATCCATATACAACATGCTTCAAGTTATTTAAATAACATGTTTTTGTATTTGGATGAGTTTTGAAAAAATAGGATTTCCATTTGAAAAATCCAAGTTTTAAAAAATACAGTTTTTAGTTTTCGAAAAAATTTGTAGGTCACAAAAATGGTTCAAAAGTTTGAAATTTGTGTTGAAATTTTTCACACAAGTTTGTATATCAATGTATTATACTAAAACTATTTTTGTGAATTTTTAGAGAATTTTATGGGATTTATTTTGTATTTAAAAATCAAGTTTTTCTGTCCCAAAATTAATTCTGCCAGGCTCTGGCGGTAGACCATTCCGGTCGACGGGACCAGGAGCCGGTCGACCGGACGTGAAAAAAGATGTGCACTTAGCCGTATCAGTTGGCCGGTCGACCAAGCGGTCGACCGACTGAAGGCAACCCACTCTCGGGTTGCCCCGGTTGACCAGGCGGTCGACCGGCCAAAGAGCCGTTGCTCTCTGGTTCAGGGCCCGGTCGACCGGGCGGTCGACCGGAAGGCTCAACGGTCAGAAATTTGACCGTTGGCTGGTCGACCGGAAGGCCAATTCTGGCCTTGTCAGCTGCCAACGGGCAGATTCCTTTGGGGGTTATAAATACCCCATTTGAGAGAGGTTTTCTCCAAGATTTTAAAGAGCAAAAATTCTCCTATCTACAAGTGTTTTATACAAGTTTTCAAAAGTGTTTTTAGAGCCAAAAAGGATTCATTTTTATTTGTTTTCAAGGGTTAGAAAAATCAAAGAAAAATAGAGATTTGGGATATTTGTGTTGTTCTTCATTCTATCAAATTCAAAGTGTTTTCTCAAGTATTTTTCTTTGTTATTTGATTTCCAAACACCTTATTTCTCACACTTGAGCTTACATACTATCCTAAGATCTTTGTTTTTATAAGAAAGAGATAGTTTGTGGTTGTGGAAACCACCAAGTGTTGTACCCCTCCTTTATTTGTGATATCCCTCTAGTGAGAGGTGATTGTGGGTATCCCTCTAGTGAGAGGTAGAGATTGTGTTGGTATCCCTCTTAGTGAAGAGGTGGATTGTGGTTGTTTGGCTAAGGGCCTACCCCTCTTGTGTGAGGTGGTGTTTGTTGTGGCTTTGTGCCTAGCCTCTTGTGGGAGGTTGTTTTGGTTGAGAGAGGAGTTGTGTACTCCATATTGTATTTGCCCCAAACCCTCAGTGGAGGTTCCCTGTGTGAGAGTCCTGTGTGGACAAGTGGATTGGAAATCCTTCTAGGTGAAGGCGGGGACGTAGAGCTGGGTGCTCGAACCTTGAAACAAATCTTGTTGTTTGCGCTTGATCCATTGACTCTAACTCTTTCTCTTTATATTGTGTCATTGCATCATTTCATATTGCTCATTCATATTATATGCTTGGCTTGTTTGTGTGTGCCTCACTTGTACTTAACCACGAGAGCTTCATATAGCGCCTCAACTCTTATTCAGAGGAATCAAGAGGAGTTAGTCCAGAACCCTTCACCGGGAATTCAGCTACACTCGTTGGTTGCATTAAGTGTAGTTGCAATTAAGTTTTAATTTTCGCATTTAGTTCATTAGATTAGCCGTACACCTATTCACCCCCTATAGGTGTACCTTCAATTGGTATCAGAGCCTACGCTCCTGATATTTGGTTTAACCACCTAAGAGTGTGATCTTAGTTAGCTAATCTATCATTTGTATTTGCACATTTATATTGTTTACACACACTCATGGATTGCTTGTCACCTCCCATGTTTGATGTTTCCAACATTGACATGTGAAATTTAGGATGTCCATGTACTTGAAAACCTTAGGCTTACATGTTTTCCTTGCCGCTACCAAGAAATCCTATCTTGTTGATAGCAAACATATAGAGGCCAATGCACAAGCCCTTGAGGCACTTAGAAGCACGCTAAACAAAGAATATCTTATGATTATTTCTAACTGTGATTCCGCCTTTGCAGTGTGGAACATGTTGACCTCCTCCAAGCTTCAATTGCTAATCCAGACGGAGGATGAATCCAGTGGAGAATCCGAGCACCGATACTACATGGTCCAAGGGGATGACTCCCTTGAGGTATACTCGGAAACTCAATTAGATAGTGATGATGCTAGTTCTTCATGTAATGACTATGTTGATCCAAATGCTTTGAATGAAGAACTCTCTATTGTGTGTGAAAAATTATTAGAAAAGTATAATCTTTTGAAAAAGAAGACTTTTGCTTTAAATAAAGAAAATGAAAACTTGTCCTCTAGATTTGATTTGATTTTGCAAGAGAAGGAAGAGATTTCTAGTGAACGTGACTCACTTAAATCTCAACTAGACCTTGTCCTAAAGGAAAATGAATTTTTGAAATCTAAAAATGATTGTAATGAAGTTTTAAAGAAAAATAAAGCTATAACTTCAAAGCTTGATTTTGTTTTAAAAGAGAATGAATCTTTGAAAAGCAAAATTACTTCTATTTCAAAGGAATTGGAAATTGTTTTAAATAAAAATGTTTTTTTGAAAAATAATATTGATTCACATGTTTGCCATGCTAGTGTAGCTTCACCTAGCTCACCTATTGCATCACCTCTTCTTCTAGAATTGATAATGATATATGTTTGTTAAAGAATAGTGTGGATTGTTTGAGCTCCACTTTGAGCCAATGTGCTTTAAGCCATACACGTTTGGAATCTATATTTCGAAAGAAACAAGTTCCATCTTTGCATGCACACAAACCACGGGATACACATGCTTCCCACGTTCACTCCCATAACACGATGTATGCTAATGTGTACACTTGTACACATTGTGAACGTAAGGGCCACCTTACTAAATTTTGCTATGATAAGTTACATGATTCAAATTTAGCAACTAAATTTGTTTGGGTTAGAAAAGGAACTAACCCCGATGGACCCAAAAGAGTATGGGTACAAAAGACCACCCCTATTGTATTTGATTTAGATGTGAGCTCTCGCATGACGTAAGAGTGATGGTACCTTGAAGTGGATGCGTTAAAAGCTTAAAGAGGACTATTTGGATGCATCACTTTCAAATGGAGTTTGGTGGAAGGACCACCTTATTTTGGAGACTTGGAGAGTTGCCCTTATTGGTTTAGTAACGATCTCTAACTCCCATTTATGTCTACATGCTTTCATATTATTCATTTTTAGCATGTCTTGATGTTTTATGATTAGCATGTTATATGCCATGAGATTTAGATTAGTGATATACATGTTTAGTTATTTGAGACACCCATATTTTATATGAATTAATATTTAGTGTTTTCACTTTGTTTTTAACTAATGTGTATGTCCTAGATCTAATGCATGTGCATATACATAATGATCATATGAGTTTTTGTTTTGATGCTTCATGTGTTGATTACTTGTTTGAATGTTAGTTTTCATTAAAGCTAAGATATATACTTCTACATATAGTGAGCCACAAATAGATCATTATATGTTTTGTGCTTGAACGCTCATTTGTACCCATTAGATGTACTAGTATAATCTAATTTTGATGATTCATACATTTGACTTGTATTCCCATTTTGTACATATTTTTCATGTTTGTATTTTAACTTCATGTATATGTCCATCTTGTCTAAACTATTAGCTATACATATACATTCCTTGAGCTACTTGCCTTCATGCATATACTTTTGTGGACTCACTATGTTTGGATATATATGTATACTTTAGTTTGTACATGACATACATATAACTTGAAGATTAAATCGTTTTGATGATTTTCATGTTTCATGGAATATAATTTTGTTTCATGGCATATAATTTTGTTCTGATTTTCATTTTCTTGCTTGAAGGATTTTGTACTAGTTTTCAAATTTTTCTTAAAATTAGTTCGTATTCTTCATTGTGGTAGAACTTTTCAAACATACTATATTTTCAAACCTATTTTTGAAAACCCTACCCATTAAAGGGCGGTTGGTTGGGCGACCATGCCTTGTATGCTTATTATTGAAAATCTTTTTAAACTTGTACATGAAATGGGTGATAGGTAATATGAGTTATACACTTGATCATATTATGTTTTCAATTGGTATCATTGGATTGTTTCAATTGGTATCAATATTGACATTTTTTTTGTATACTCATATATATATGTTTATATATATATGCTTACACTTCAAATAATATCAATTTCTATTGGTATTCTATTTTCATATATATATATATATATATATATATATATATATATATATATATATATATATATATATATATATATATGATTTATTTGTGCTTGATTCTCAAAGATATTTACTTGTTTAATGCACAAAGTTTGTTTATGCTAAGCTTTAATCAACCCCTTATTTTTAATTGGTATCTCAATTGATATTTTAATAAGCTTATACATTATTTTAAAATTGGTATTTTTATTGGTATCAAAAATATGAAATAATCCTCAATATCTTTATTGGTATCAATATGATTCTATTTTTGATTAAAATTCAAAATTTGTAATGTTTATTTACAATTGATATCTTAAAATTTGATTTACTTAGATATCTTAAAATTTTGTTTTAATAAGAAAATTAAAAATGTTTTGATTTATATTGCCTATATGCAAGGGGAGCTTAACATCTCTTCTACATATAGATTCATGTTGAGTGTATCTTATATTGAGGAGCTTAACAACTCTTCTTTATGCAGTACACGTGTATAGGGGGAGCTTCACATCTCCTCTTATGCATTGCATGTTATGTGTTATGTGAATTAAGGCTTGTCATCCCTTCTTTATGTAATGCATGTATGTAGGGAAGCTAACTTAGTGTCTTCCTCTTCATGAATGTATATCGCATATATTTTTTATTGATTGATTTGAGTTCACCTCTTTGTGGGGGAGAACATTATTTTTGTGTTTACTTTAACCCCTTTGTTGATGATTGACAAAAAGGGGGAGAAGTATTTCAGTATATATGCATGTTTTGGAAAAGAAATTTCTTGCTTATGCAGATTGTTTTGTTTTGCAAAAAGGAGAAAACGATTTGATGTGTTTCATGCTTGTTTATGCATGTTTATCTCCTTGTATTTGCATACATGTTTATGAGTTTTCATTGCATATATATTTATTTATTGTGATGCATGTGTTAAAGGGGAGCTTCTTTGAAGCTTTACTTTAATCCATGCATATATAACTTCATGAGTTTTGTAATCATCAAAAAAGGGAGATTGTTGGCCCAGAGGCCTTCCACTCTAGTTTTGATGATGATTAACTCATGAAGTTATGTTTACTAATAATCTTGTGATGTTTAGTTTCAGATCCTTAACCAAGATATTAGTAGGTGATTAGCTTCAACAAAGGTGTTTTGGAGCTTCTCGCATGGTGATTCAAAAGCCCGAGCATCAAGATCATTTATAGCACTCATTGGAGTCAAGCTCGGTGGATCACGGTTTGGATCGAGTCGGCTTGAAGACGGAGTTCGTCAAGAAGACTTCGGTTTAGTTTAGTTTATGTTTTAGATCCATGTGTAAAGATTAGATAGTGTGGTATGCTCAAGTTCACAACACACACACTTGTTTAAGTTTTCATGTTTATTGGTTTTCGGTTTCTGGTTTAACCGATCTTGATTTTCATGAATAGATAGTATCAATACAAGTTTACATTGTTTACTGTATATTAGATTTGTTCTATATACATGTATGCTTCATATCTTAGATAAACTTATTTTGATATGCCTATTCATGTGGTTGGACTTTTCTGTTTTAACAAAACATATTTTTCAGTGTTTAATATCAAAAACATGGATATATATATGTTTCATGTATATTGGATTATATCCATATACAACATGCTTCAAGTTATTTAAATAACATGTTTTTGTATTTGGATGAGTTTTGAAAAAATCGGATTTCCATTTGAAAAATCTAAGTTTTAAAAAATACAGTTTTTGGTTTTCGAAAAAATTTGTAAGTCACAAAAATGTTTCAAAAAGTTTGAAATTTGTGTTGAAATTTTTCACACATGTTTGTATATTAATATATTATTCTAAAACTATTTTTGTGGATTTTTAGAGAATTTTATGGGATTTATTTTGTATTTAAAAATCAAGTTTTTCTGTCCCAAAATTAATTCTGTCAGGCTCTGGCGGTCGACCGTTCCAATCGACCGGACTAGGAGCCGGTCGACCGGAGCGATCGATCGGACATGCACAAGGATGTGCACTTAGCCGTATCAGTTGGTCGGTCGACCGATCGGTCGACCGACTGAAGGCAACCCACTCTCGGGTTGCCACGGTCGACCGGGTGGTTGACCGGCCAGAGAGCCGTTGCTCTCTGGTTCAGGGCCCAGTTGACCGGGCGGTCGACGGGAAGGCTCAACGGTCAGAAATTTGACCGTTGGCCGGTCGACCGGCCGGTCAACCGGAAGGCCAATTCTGGCCTTGTCAGCTGCCAACGGGCAGATTCCTTTGGGGGTTATAACTGCCCCATTTGAGAGAGGTTTTCTCCAAGATTTTAAAGAGCAAAAATTCTCCTATCTACAAGTGTTTTATACAAGTTTTCAAAAGTATTTTAAAGTCAAAAAGATTCATCTTTATTTGTTTTCAAGGGTTAGAAAAATCAAAGAAAAATAGAGATTGGGATATTTGTGTTGTTCTTCATTTCTATCAAATTCAAAATGTTATCCCAAGTATTTTTTTTGTTATTTGATTTCCAAACACCTTGATTTCTCACACTTAAGCTTACATACTATCCTATCTATTAGGATCTTTGTTTTTATGAGAAAGAGATAGTTTGTGGTTGTGGAAACCACCAAGTGTTGTACCCCTCCTTTATTTGTGATATCCCTCTAGTGAGAGGTGATTGTGGGTATCCCTCTAGTGAGAGGTGAAGATTGTGTTGGTATCCCTCTTAGTGAAGAGGTGGATTGTGGTTGTTTGGCTAAGGGCCTACCCCTCTTGTGTGAGGTGGTGTTTGTTGTGGCTTTGTGCCTAGCCTCTAGTGAGAGGTTGTTTTAGTTGAGAGAGAAGTTGTGTACTCCATATTGTATTTGCCTCAAATCCTCAGTGGAGGTTCCCTGTGTGGGAGTCCTGTGTGGACAAGTGTATTGGAAATCCTTCTAGGTGAAGGCGGGGACGTAGAGCTGGGTGCTCGAACCTCGAAATAAATCTTGTTGTTTGTGTTTGATCCATTGACTCTAACTCTCTCTTTATATTGTGCATTGCATCATTTCATATCGCTCATTCATATTATATGCTTGGCTTGTTTGTGTGTGCCTGTAACGCCCCGATCCCGCAGGTACGGGGACGTTATGGCGACGTACATACGCGAGGTGAAAACACACTCACGAGTACGTTAAGCCTCAGTACAGGATATAATTGCCATATAGACATGGGTCCCATCATGAAATAAGTACAAGAATACCTGCAGAAGAGGTTAGCGATCATAATAGATATGAAAAAGAGGGACAAATAAGATAACAGAAATAAATCACTAAAATACCTATGAATAGTCCCGATGAGGAATCTCCCATGTGACTCCAGGGCACTCTCTGAAGCTACGGTAACTCGGATCTCCAACCTGGGCATGCAAACCCAGGGTCGTCAGAAAGCGACCTAGTGAGTGGTAAAATGAAGGAGGCAGTAATATATACAATAGTAATACAAGCATGATAATAATAGGTAATACATCATATTGTACTGGTGATATCATATAATAAGGATATATATAAGAATGTCATAAGCAGTAGAAATAGATAAACATGTAAGCAGTAGAAATATATTTATACATTTGTCATCTTTTAATATCGTCATTAAACCGGTTATCATCGGGTCATGTCTATAGTCGTCTAGTGGTGACGTGATAGACGTGTATAGGCAGATGGGCCTATACAGTGTAATCACTATACGGTGTGGTGTATATACAGTAGTGATGTCTGCTATACAGAAAGCATAATATATGCAATGCAGAACATGCGTCGTATGCCATGCAATGCAGAACATGCGTCATATGCCATCACAGACAGTATAATATATGCCAGGTAAAGTAACAAGTATACAGGTAACATGATATCGGATAACATATGCCAGGTAAAGTAATAGGTATACAGGTAACATGATATCGGATAAAATAGCATGAACAATAACAAGATAGCAGACAGGTACTAGGTATGTCATGTGATTTATACAATAGTAGCAATCAGTACCACCTGATATTTTAATCAATCTCTTCCAGTGTCCCATACCACTGGCAGTTCATACTGGAGCCCGCACTCCAGTCGAACCCATCCGGACATGGCCTACGGATACCATTATCCAAACGAGAGAGTGACCAAATAACAAGTGTTCCCGACATCACTATCGTGTATACTGTTTTATTATGTTAATTGGAAACCAATGGTCGAGGAGTTCTTATCGGGTGGATGTATCCCGTGCATACCCGGGATCACGGCCTTAAATAAGCCCCTGGCTGCTAGGACCAGGGCCCTTCGCTAAGAGGGGAGCATGAATCAAGTAACAAGAGCTCATGGAGCAATTGGTAGGTAACACTACCGTCCCCTGCCGTGGGAAAACAATATGGATCCAGTACATCACCCGATAAGATCTAATCAACCGTCAAGTCTCCCCCATACCCTAGTTAGCTTTATGATCTGTTATATCAAGTATACAATGTAACAAGAACAACTATTGTACATGATACGGTTAACATGATAACTGGACCTGAGCTCTGTTGATAGCGTAGAACAATATAACGGGAATCAGGAACAATATAACATGAACAAGATAACATGAACAATATACCGGGAAACGGGAACAATAGATGTGGGATTCCCACATATCGCGTATCAACAGCTCGCATGTCCAGTAACAGGATTATCTATATCAGTAACAGGTAACAATCATATAACATGAATACGGGAACATGGAACAATAATACATGTAATAAGCATGGTGATCCATATGACAAGAAGATAGAAACAACACAGGCATGTGTAACTGTAATATGTAAGCATGACATAAATGTGTATGATGATCATGCTAATATGAAATGCAGTAGTCCGTGCAGTAATATGCCGAGAATCCATATAACGAGGATAACGATACATGACATAACGGTCTTTCGTGAAATGTTACTGCTACGTATCGGTGGGCTATACCTACGAAATAACAAGTATGCCGTGTCGTAGTATCTGTGTAACATGCACAGGTAAGAACAGTAGTCAGGGTCTACTATCATGTACAGTGAACTACAGTATCTGTGTAGCCGTAAGCCTGTGTAGCACTAATATATGTAGGAACAGTGGTCGACTGTGCCTTATAGTAACGGTGTCTAGCATGCATGTCTAGTACCAGTGTAATGTCATAGTGTATCTGTGGATCAGTATGCATGTAACGTGACCGTGATACAGTGTATGTCATAAGAGTGTATACCTGCGTGTCAGTGATTGTGCAGGTCATGACTGTATTCGAGTTGTTTATTTCAGTATACCTAGCAATATTCTAGGTCATGCCTATTTCAATGACTGTACGATTATGACCAGTGAATAATTAATAGTTACCGGATTTTATTCATAATCAATAATTAATAGGTCAATATCACTAAACACAGTAAAATATAATTTATAAAAAGAAAAACACTCACTACTAGTCACGGAGAGGTAGCTCTCTTTCCCACGATCGTAACGGATCCAGAATCGTTCAAATCGGAGTCCGAGTGCTCCCGATATCGCCCGAACACTAAATCATAACAAAACGGGTTAAATATGTAATAAACATATTTAAATGCAAATAATAAAAGTAGCAGGGGGTTTTCTGTAAATATACCTTTAACGGGTTTAGGCTCATAACGGGTCGGGTTTGGATCCAATACCCAAACCCACAAACATAAGTTATTGGGTTTAATGGTAAACGGGTTAATGGGTGGCACTAAACCCAATAGGACATAAACCCAATAGGGGTAATGGGTTCGGGTGTAAACCCGAACCCACTTCCCAAATGGAGGAGCAGCAGCAGCAGCCCTTGCTGCTGCTGCGCGAGCTCGCCGGCCAGTAAGGCTGGCCGGCGGCAGTCCTGGCCGCCGGCGGTGCGGCCGTCGGCCCGGTGAGCGAGAGGGGAGAAGAGAGAGTGAGATGGAGAGAGGAGGGAAGAACAGGGCAGCTGTTGCTGCCCTGTGCCTGGCCGCGCGGCTGCGCGGCCAAGGCAGCCGGCTGCGGCCGGCGGCGGCCGGCCGCGACCGCAGGGAACGGCCGCCGGCGCCGCTAAGCTGCCGGCGGCGCTCTGGGCTCGCGTACAGAGAGGGAGAACGGGAGAGAAAAAGAGAGGAGAGAGAGAGAGAAGGAGTAGAGAGAGAAAGAGAAGAGAGGTTAGAGAGAGAGTGTAATTGAGAGAGAGTTTAAGAGAGAGAGAGAGGTTTTAAGGGAAGAGAGAGGCGGTGGAAATTTGGTCAAAGGCGGTGGGGGAGAAGGCGCTGGAAAGAAGAAGAAGGGAAAGAAAAGAAAAAGAAAAGAAAATGTTTAAAATAATATTATTTTAATAGGGTCAAAAATTGACTAGCTCTGAACGGTACCCAAAAATTACAGAAAATAAAAAATAATATCCTGAGGCATAATATGAAAACGGTTTGTCAAAACTCAATCCGGTTTGCCAATTAAACATCCCGGAGTGTCTCGCCGATACAGGCGACACCGGTTTGACCGGATTTTTAATAAATTTAGAAAAATTCCCAAAAATACCCAAATGTAGATAATACGATTCTAAGACCCCTGGTGAAAGCGGATTCTCAAAATTCGACTCCGTTTGTGAAATAAAAATCATAAAACCTATTTGGTATCGGTCGACACCGACTACGGAGATTATCCAACATAATTCAGAAAATTCCAGAAAAATTCTGAAAAATCACAAATAATAGAAAATGATTTTAGAAACTGAAATCGGCTCAATCGGACTACTACGGAGGTAAAATCAATTTTTGTACGTCGTATCGCGTACCAATACGGTGATACGTACACCGGGGAGCAGAGGGGTTACAGTGCCTCACTTGTGCTTAACCACGAGAGCTTCATATAGCGCCTCAACTCTTATTCAGAGGAATCAAGAGGAGTTAGTCCAGAGCCCTTCACCGGGAATTCGGTTACACTCGTTGGTTGCATTAAGTATACTTGCAATTAAGTTTTAATTTTCGCATTTAGTTCATTAGATTAGCCGTACACCTATTCACCCCCCTCTAGGTGTACCTTCAAATACATTATCTAAAACATATGTATATGATGTTACAATGTAGGCATTATGCATATCATTACGCATACAAGAATATAAAAATAAAAATAGTATCAACAATTTTTTTCCTCCAACCTCCAATTCCACCATCCTCCAAAATAAGCGAGGTTGGTGAATGGTCACACAATTGAGTACACATAATAATTATAAGCATACAACATTCTACAACCATACAACTAGATTTGTACATCTCATAATATGGAATATCAAAACTAATCATCAAGAGAAAATACATATCTTCATAAACAAAGAATATATCATATAATCCATGTCATAATTCAAAGCACATGCCATAAACATAAACAAAGTACTACATATCCAAATATAAAACATAAAAATAACCTAGACAACTCTGGACACCTCCATCACTCTCTCCCTTTTTATCAGCATCAACAAAAAGGGATCAATCTTCTTCTTCCTCGGCTGGAAAATCAAGATCTTCTGGAGGAGCCGGCGCTGCGGATGGTGCTGAAAGAGGTACCCACAGATCAAAAGGACTCGTAGTAAGAAGAGGTTGAGCGTAACCGCTTGGAAGAGGAGTAGGCCACACATGCCTGTCGAAGCTCTCATCTACACAACTCTGAAGATATCTGATGGAGGAGAAGACATGCATCATGTCATTCGGATATTCCTGTAGGAATTCGTCTTGACGTGTTGATATCTTCCCAAAATATGTGTTGATATTTAGAGAAAAATCTTGAAGTTGTGCAGAGAATGCAGCAAAAGAATTTGCAGAAGCGGAGGAGGATCCCGAATGCAAACGGTGGAATAACATGAGGGGTGGAACGGGGCACATTCTCCTGCATGCATCCTCTTAATAAGAGTACTATTGATGTCAAAGAGGGTGCAACAGCTTTTTTACCCGAGTGGTCAAATTTGAGGAGTTTAAGAAGGCGGGTGATAAGCATCCCAAAAGGAAGTTTCCTATTTGGGATCATAGATGTTTTGAGAGCATGAAATCGATGATGAGCTTGGAAATGTTGACTCTAATGCCTTTCAAAAGACAATAGATCAGAAGTGGAGCGGACCCCCCGTGTGTGGCTATGTTCTCCTGATTTTGGTAGGAGTTATAGAACACGATCTTGGTAAGGACTTGAGAAGTGAGAGTATAATACTTCCTCTTCGTTCCTTACTAGACCCGGGTTCTCATCACCATGGAGCAACTGAGAAGCGGTGGAGCAGTCTCAGCGTTCGAATATACAAAATCATGCAGGTCAACATTGTGGATATCTACACCATCACAAGAGAGATGAAGTAGATGGGCAAATTTTTTGAATGAGAGGTCAATGTCAATGCTCTTGACTCTAGACCGAATATAATTTGCATGAAAAGATAGGTTAGAGTAGAAATAGGGAACTAACTTTGATAAACAGGCTCTTTAATAGTAACAAGATATTCAAGGGAGCTAGTTCTTAATATTTGAGCTAGATTTAGATGATTGAAATCGGCTAGAACAATTGTACAACCCGAATTCACGTGTTTGTGGTGAATAATAGAAAATTTATGTGAAGCATTCTGTAAAACAAACACATTCTGGAGGATTCGGGTTGTTTAGACTTTTTCGATCTAGAGCGTTTCGACATGATGGAATTAAATACAATAGACATCACAAAATAGGGTACAAAATTGAAAGAAATTAATGGAAAGATCAAAGCAAGAAACTTTGGGCATGAAACTAAAGTTTACCCGAAAATTTTCGAAAAACCTCCTTGAAATCGAAGAATTTGAAGGATAAAAGCTAAACCCAAGAAATTTTGAGGGTTCGATTTGAGAAGTGAATGGATTTGGGATAGAGAGGATGAAGGAATATGGGAAGAGAAGTTGGTGGATGAGAAAGAATGAAGAGTTGAAAATGGGATCTATGGTTTTTAAATTAAAAAACACCAGACATGATCATCGGTCGACCGGTCGGTCGATCGTGGTCCACCCGAAACCGAAAAAACTTACAGTCGATCGACCGCTCGGTCGACCGACCCAAGGCTGTGGGCTCTGTAAAGTAAAACAGGTTAACTCGGTCGACCGCTCGTCGACTAGAGAGACAAGATCGTTCGATCGGTCGGTTGACCGTAACAGGCCAAAAATTGACATTTTAAAATAGGATTTTGAAGTCGATTTAAATCTAACCTTTATAAATAGATATCCATAAATTTTATAAGCATGTTATAAGAATAAATATGATATCAAAATAGATTTTGTACATATAAAAATATATTTTGCATTATTTAATTCATATTTTAAGCAATTAAAATATAAGATTTTGAAGTTGAATACCCTTAATAGGTTCTGAACTTCTCCTCGTCACTCCTCTAGATAAGAGTTGAGGCGCGTAATTGTTATCTTGATTTATTACTTAATTATGATTTAATAAAATACCTAAATACAGATAGATACACAAGAATAAAAATATACATGTATGTGATCAAGAAAAGAAGCCAAGTGCACATACATACATACATACATACATACATACATACATACATACATACATACATACATACATATATATATATATATATATATATATATATATATATATATATATATATATATATATATATATATATATATATATATATATATCATATGTGAAAAAATGAACATGGGTATATACTACAAGCATGAGCAATCAACTATGGGCTAGTAGAGTGAACAAAATAGAATTGTCAAAGAACTAGTTAAAACATGAACATGCTATCAATTCTATTATAAAATAAATCATGTTATCACAAATGAAAAACGAGCTATTCATACGCATGTAGAGCTCTGGCTAGAATAAAATTTTCAAGAGATATTACCGAACTATAGGCAATCTCCAAAAAGAGGTGTTGTTCTCTCACCAATTCCCTTGATACCAATGCTTTAAATTGGTTGGTCCTTTGCGCTCCAATGCATCTACCACCAAGGCACTATCTCCCCCTACGTCTTGGAGGAGAAAGCTCCTGCATCAATTAAATTTAGAGTATTTTTTTGATACACGTGTCTTTTTGGGTCCTATGGGGTTAGCATTTTCTCAACCCCAAACATTCTTGTTCAACATATTCAACTTAGCATTATAAAATCTAGCTAAATAGTCTTTGCGGCCGCAATGCGTACAAGTGTGTACTTTGCCATAAATATAAGCATGATTATGTTGATATGCATATAAAGTATGTTGTGTATGAGAAGATGTGTGTTTCCTTTAGATTTTTTCCTTTGAAAACATAGAACTAATTTTACTCATATCAAAAGTACACTTTTTCAAAGTGTAATCCAAAACATCAATGCGTTTTTTAATACTCAAAAATTCATTTTTATCAAAAATAATGCTAGGGCTTTTACCTTTACAAACAAGTTTATGATCATGGAAAACCTTTTTAATCTTTTCAAAACAAATTGATAAATAATTTTTTCCTTTAAAATAATATTTAACTTATTTTTCAAAACTTCATTTTCCTTTTCAAACTTTTATTTTGAAGAAGTGAAATCTCATATCTACTTTGCAATTCTTCAAAACATTGAGCCAGCTCATCCATAATAAGCTCATCATCACAAGAGAGGTATCAAGTGTTACCTTAGAAGTCTCCTCTCTATTTGCCATAAAACAGACATGGGCGGTATCAAACTCTTCTTCGGACTCTGTCTCCGAGTCATCCTGTGTAACCACCATAGCCATCTTCTTATTTTGTATCTTCCTCGATGTGGTCACTTGAAGTGAGGGACAATTCGCTATAAGGTGTCCCATCTTCTTGCAATGATAGTAAGGACCCATTGTTAGAATTTAACATAAATAAAATAGGATCAATTGCCTCTATGCATAGATATCAATATCATGTATAATGGTTCTTGAGATGGGGCTTTAAATAACATACCTTTTGAATGATGATGAACTATCGAAGGATGATGAACTATACCTTGATCTTGATCTTCGCTGTAGAGAACAAGATGGAGAGCCTTCTTTCTGCTAAACCTAGCGTCCTATGGGTAGAGAATAATACGTGGCTGTAAAGAGGGACTTCATCTCTATATATAATCCTTTGATTAGTGGCCTTCCCATAATGCCCCTAACCCTAATTAGAGAGTAGTAACAGATCCCACTGACCTTTATAACTTAGTGCACCTATTAGACACACCTAATATGTTGACTAACATAAATTGCACGTGTGTTATGATATGGGATAGGAAATAAGGTATGAATCGAATAAGAAAATATCTTACAATCTCCCACTCAAGACATACCCGACTAAAATTTTGAGAAAATATTTATTTTGAAAAACTTTTATATCCCATATCACAATTTTATTTTTAAAAACGAATAACCATCCTTTGATTTTTGAAAAAATTCACACGTGAAATTTATCGTTAGTCATGGTGCACTCAAACTACTGGCACTCTACGACTAAGAGGATGACTAGCACGGTTCACGGACAAATTTCGGTCAAGCTTTATGCTTTTGCCTAATTTATATCATGGACTTTCGTGCTAATTATCCTAATAGCTTTTGAGAGATACTTTATTGGTGGAGTTTAGTACGTATATGAAAAATGTACATGTAGTATGTATAATACATTTTCATAAGTGTCCTGTAATGTGTGTTTACCAGACACACGTCATCTCAATACTTAGACGACCGTTATGCGAATACCATCGCTCATATTGAGATGAAGGCTTAAGGTCGTGGAGCCTACCCACGTCCAGCCTAAGCAATCTTGAGAATCCTTAGTAGTCTTCTTCAAAGGCACTTTATACTTTAACATGTGCAACTGCATAACTTTAACTTTAACATTACAAATGCGCATTTAATAATGTCAGCTGAAATAAAATATCATATAATTAAGGCATGCCATCATGATAACTGTCTGAGAAAAATCTTATGAAACTGAAATATAAAATGTACTAAGGACACAAATGGCATTATTGAAAATTTGACATAAAACTCCCACTCAAAAGGACAATCACAGATATACTCCCACTCAGAAAAACAATAATCACGATGACTCTAGTACCCCCATGTATGCACAATATCTCTGAAAGGTGGTCACTGAGAGTCTTTTGGTAAGTGGGTCTGTAATATTCTCCATTGTGATCTTATGCACTATGTCAAATTTAGCGCATCAGATTAACAAAAGAAGCTAATGCAAAATAAAACTCCTTTATGCTGCCAACCTAAAGTTGAGTGCAGAAATGAAATTATTCAATGAGCAATGCATAATCTCACTCAGCTATCCGGTTACAAGACCAATTGTCACCATGTTGTATTTATAATTGAATCAATTGTATAAGTCAAAAGTGACCTAATAAATCAATACATAGTCTAACACTGTAGAAGGTACTTCCTCTCCTAAACTAAAGAGCTCTTATAAGATCAAAATACAATGATAGATCCAAGAGCAATATTATTTTATACTACAACATAAGATAATGAAAATTCAGGTATGGTGTTATTGAGCAACAATTTCTTAATCTTTCAGAAAACTATAGAAAGATTTAGAGTTTGATCATCCTGGTCGATCTAGTCATAATATTATCTCCCTCGATCAGACCTTACAACTTTCATCTTTTGATTCAATTGTCGCTCAACTCCTAATTAAAAAGTCTTGAAAACTTTTAAAGAATCAGATTTCTTGTGGAGGAGAAAGAAATGGGCATAACGAAAGAAATCATTAATGAATATAATGAAATATCTATGACATCCCCGAGAAGAGTGGGAAAATATACCAAAAATGTTTATGCCATAACCTAGAGGACTATAAGAAAACTCTAGAGCATTTTGCAATAGGCAAAATATTATGATAAAGACTAGCACCTGATAAATTGTTCATATGATGCATCCAATGTCAGTTTGAATGAATTATCAATTAGCAAATCAGAATCAACAGAATCACCATGGAGATGGATAATAAAACTAGATTCATTCAAATTAGCACTACAACTAGAATTCTTAAAAATGACATCATATCCAAAGAAATTATTCTGGAACATAAATCAAAGTATGCTCAAAATGACACATAAAAGATTTCTTTCAAATTAAAACATGACAAAAATTTAAAACTTGTCTAAAAGTTTCTATGAATACTATTATAGTGCCTACCCTTGACAGATCCCTCAAACTAGCAAATCCTTAGCATTCCCCTTCTCAGGAATTCCAACACTCATAATGGGGTCTACAGAAGGCTTAATTATAAAAATACTCATCTTGTTGTGTTTAACCCATTTATTGATGGACACCTAAGTTGTTGCCTTTTGAGCATCAGTAGCCACTCAATAATGGGCTTGTCTTCAGCTAGCACAAAATTATAGTCAATAAACACAATACTATCTGGAGTTTCATCTTTCATGATGAATAATGTGAGTATGTCAAGGTCTTTATTCCAGTCAAATGCTTCTAAATTAATTTGTGATCCATAACTGCAGCGGAAATAAATTCTTGACATGATTAATATTTACTGACACATAATAAATTATGTGAATATATATATGCATTAATTCTTTACTGTCACGAACTTATCCGGGGTTAGGATGGTCGAGTCAGAGTGGCATTATGTTCATGGTTCATGCCTTTCCACTCTGCGGGTCCGACAATCAACAATTTAATCTTGCCTTTGGGCAATGACTAATTATGATTGTACCCAATTGATGATAGAATCATGCTCAAAATTAGACTAACCACGTTCGGTTCAATTACAGACACTTCTTATCCTTTGGGCTTAGGGTTATCCTAATCTTACCGACACATGTAGTCTGTCTTACCCAACTAGGTTACTTTAAAATTCTATAATCACCTTTAGGTAATACATAAAACTTTAAATAACCTAGCACCACTGATCAATCTTAATGGGTTACAACTAGAGGGCTCCAAAATAAGAGAAAAACAAAATATGTTACTGAATGGTCTACCTTTGGGTAGATCTACCTAGTCATATTAGGTTTTACTCAAATAATCATTAATCATATCTCACATAAACCCCATTGGAGATACTGTACTTTATAGAATGTGATAATATTTGTTTTCACCAATAAAATTTTAGTGAAAATCATAAACTTTACTGAACTTTTATCAGTGATAGTAGAGATCCATCAATCTTTAAAGTGTACTCTAGGTACATGAATTCAAGAACGATCTTTTACGTGGTCTTACCACTCCTTAAAGTTTGTACCATTCAATTTAGACTACAAAAGTGTACAATTTCTCATCAATTTAACATAAATATTGCATTTAATAAAACTCTACTGTAATAGCCATAAAAAATGAATTTCAGAAAATGCAACAAGTTTAACCAATAGAGCTGCCGGCCAAACTTTCAGAACAAGCTGTGTCTTTATATGCCAACACTGTACTGGCCCAATATAGATATCTTAAAGTCTAGGTCCTTTGTAAGAGAACAGTCTTCCTTTGGGCCGACTGTCACTTTATAGGATTGGTCCCAAAGTTAAGTAATTTATATTGACCGTATAATATATGTAATGACCCGGCCATAATGACAACCTTCCTTGTAACGCCCCGATCCCGCGGGTACGGGGACGTTACTGCAACGTATATACGCAAGTCAGAAGTACCTTCACGTATATACGCTAAGCATCAGTACAGGCAAGAATCAGAGTACGGAAGCAAGTGGTGCATTATACATTCCAATACATGAGTACAATTACAAAGTTATCACCAGAGGTGATCCAATATTACATAAATATTACATCACCTGATAGGCGCAAATGCGAGAGTACAAAAATATACACATGTGAACAGTACAAAAGGGTGCTCACGAGACAACTGGAGGAGTCGCGAGCCAACAGGGAAAGCAAGGATGGGACTGGAGCTACAGCCGATCTGACCGCTCCGCAGAAGTGAGCTTAGTCTTCAGCAAGAGAATCCTCCGGCTTCAAACTCCAAGACCTGGACATGAGGATCCAGGGGAGTCAGATGAAACTCCCCAGGCGAGTGGTAACACGGAAGCCAAATGGCGAGTAAGGGGTAAGCACAGATGAAACAGTAAATCTGGATTATAAGCATAAAAGCCATTTTGTAGACATAAGCATGCTAGAACCAGAGAAGCATAGAAGGTGACATTCATGGTATAACAAGATAAGCAGTAAAGTAGACAGGGCATACTAATCATCTCCTAAGTTAGCATAAAACCGATAAAATAGAATAAAAACCGATTACGAGTAAATCCAATTGTGCAGGTCTAGGTTATGGCTCCATGAGATTAGTACCTCGAAGGAATAATCCAAACAAGGAAACCCTCATCCATATACCTTTACCTCATGTCACCGTAACCTGAACTTGTACAGCTCGAGTTACAAAACAATACGACGGAATCTTATTAGAATTATTATTATGATTAGGCTGTCTAAGTTGTAGGTTTTAGTATGCGTCCCATTACACATACTTCTACTTACAACTTATAGAGCAAGTTATCTGGAAACTGATTAAAGTGCGATGAATCATGCTCTGGATGGGCCCCGTACATGCCCGGGACAACGGTTCAGGAGTATCCGGTGCTGAGCCGGAACGTACCGCTAGGTACCGGGACTTATGGACGCCCAAACAGGAATAGAGTATCGCAGATCCCATAGAAATAGGTCTAGGGCGTGTGCATACCCGGCATGAAAATCAGGAGTAAGGGTGCCAGCACACCCCACGGAATCCCTGGTGGCCGCCAGGTAATCCCTCAAGTATGTGGCCACGCGTGACTCGATAGTGCCACCATGAACATGATTAATCAGGGCCCATCAGTTTCCCCCAAACCAGGTGCAAGTTGTCTAATTATAATAATAATATATATACCAGGTAAGCAGGACATGATCAGGAATCCAGGATTACATAACAGGAGTCAGGCATAGACAAGAGATGGCCCTTCAGATTCAAGAGGTGGCCCCCACAGATTCAAGAGGTGGCCCCCACCAAGGGTGTGATGTGGCACTTTGTTCCGTGTGGCACTTTGTTCTGAGGGGAATGGATTCTAGAGGTGGCCCCCACAGATTCAAGAGGTGGCCCCCACCAAGTGTGTGATGTGGCACTTTATTCCGTGTGGCACTTAGTTCCATTCGAGATCAGGATCTGCCAAATGCTAGCACAATGCAGGAGATACAGGAATACAAGAATACGGGGGTCAGGTGATAAGTCAAGCCATAACTGGGGACAGGTGGTATAACATGAGTCAGGATCAGGTAGTAGTATGACAGGTGTCAGGTAATAACATATCAAGGGCAATTGACATAGACAAGTATATGACAAATTGTATTTGGCAAGTGGTAGAGTAATAGTTGAGTAAGATCAAGTGGAGTTGAGTACTGGAGGCACATGATCAATACTAGGTCCATGGGAAGGGTTTATTGTTAATCAAGTGATAACAATCAGCCAAACTTAGTCGACTAGGGAAAATAGTAGTCGACTAGAAGAGGGGTTAGTCGACTATTGAGGAAGGTCAAGTCGACTAATGAAGTCTGCGTTTGGGAGAGCTGCGTTTTCAGAAGAAAGTTAGTCGACTAGGGCGTTTGGGTTAGTCGACTGGTCAAGGCTGCGTCTCAAAAGTCTGCGTTTCAGGCAGAAGGGTTAGTCGACTGGACGCGAGAGAGTAGTCGACTTGAGAAGGACGCGTCTCGAAGAACCGCGTCTCAAGGGAGCTGCGTTAGTCGACTGGGAAAATGGATAGTCGACTAGTCAAGTCCGCGTCTCAGAGGACCGCGTTCTCAGAAGGAAAGTTAGTCGACTGGGGTGATTGCCAAGTCGACTAGGGGAGTCCGCGTTTCAGAGAACCGCGTTTCGGAAGAAAAGATAGTCGACTGGACGCGAGGGCAAGTCGACTAAGGATGCTGCGTTTCGCAAAACTGCGTCTCACGAAGTCGCGTTCCACAAGTCCGCGTCTTGCCACAAGTCCGCGTCTCATGAATCCGCATTTCACAAGTCCGCGTCTCGCAAGAAAGAGTTAGTCAATAAGGGATGAAAGAGTAGGCAGCGTTCCAGGAAAAGGACGCGTTTCAGAAAAGGGTTAGTCGACTGGGAAAACATGTAGTCGACTAATAGATCTGCGTCTTCAGAAATGGAACTGCGTTTCAAGGGGGTTAGTCGACTGGTCATGGGATCAAGTCGACTAATGCAGTAAAACAGTGAGCAGAAACAGTTTTAAGAGTTGTGATCTTATGTTGATAAAAATACAAGTCTTTGGCGAGGAAAAACACTCGCTGAAACAGCAAAATCAAGCGAGAACACTCGCATAACTAATAAAGTAGGGGATCAAGAGAAAAGCGAGATAACTCGCCTAACAAGATCTTTGCTGCGTCCAACAAAGGGAAATTCGGCCCCAATCCAAAGGAGGGTACCGGCCCTAAGTCTTGCCGCCGGAGAAGAACGCGGCCAAAATCCTAAAGGAGTAGCCGGTCTTCACAAGTGATGGAGAGAGGTTGAAGAAGGTGGTATGGGGATGTTGTTGTGGAGAAGATGGAGTTTGGGTAAACAAAGGAAGCAAGAGAAGGAGCTCTCTCTCGGTGGTTCCTCTGTTGGGAGCCGCAGGAAGCAAAGAAGAAGAAGAAGGAGAAGTAAAATGAAGGGAGAGAGAAGGAGAGGGGGTATTTATAGGAGTTGGATTGTGAAGTGGTGCAAATGAATAAAGGAGAGGGGGGTTTTTGTAAAATTGAGGGATATGATATCACTCTTGGCCACTTGGCCGGTTGTAGTGATGGGAAAGGATTATAATATCAAGGAGAAGACTTTTTGGAAGAGAAGCATTTAATGATGAGAGAGAAGGGGAGGATAAAAGAATGATGCATTCCATATAAAACAAAAGAAACCAAGAAGCATCCTTGCGTTTCTCTCCCACAAACGCAACACTCTCCTGCGTTTGGGCAAAATGGGTTAAACGCAGGGATTAAGCCGCGTTTCAGGGAAAATGTGAAGGCTGCGTTCCAAAGAGGAGAGAGAAAATCATGATAATTGATGGGATTTGATCTGAAGTGCATTAAATGCGGAATGGGGAGGATCTTCACAATAAATGCAGAATCCCAGGTAGGTGAGATCCGCGTTTGAGGAAGGAGAGAGAAAATGGGGAAAGACAGAGTAGAATATATGGGGTAATTCCTCGGTAACTGGGAAAACACCGGAAAAGCCCAAAAATGAAGTAACTCGGAAAGTTTCCCAAAAATTCTCAAAAATCATAAATATTATAAATGATTTTTAGTGAAATCGGTTTTCAAAGATTCAATCTCATCTTCCAGATAAAAATCATAAGGTCAGCCGTCAATCTCGGTATACACCGGATTGGCCGGATTTTAATAAAATCTGATAAATCCCAGAAAATGCATTTGGATAGAAAATAGGATTTAAGAAATAATGTCTAAAAACACTTTTGGAGATTCCAAACCGTTTGTAAATTAAAAATCCGGGAATCGGTCAACGGTACTGGCCAACACCGGTTTTGAAGATTTATAACTTAATTCAGGAAAATTCCAGAAAATCATATAAAATCCAAAATATTGGAAAACGATGTTTAAAAACTAAAATCGGTCAAATCGGAATACCAGAATGTCCAAACCGAGCAATACTCTGGGATCGGGCCTTCGGTTCAAACTGAGGTTGACTCCGAATCCACGAATCCAAATCCAAGACAAAACAATCATATAAGGAATTCATAATACAAAACAAACATGGAAGCAAATCGAAAAATACGATTGAGAAACCTGAATACGCAACTAAGTACGTATTCCGGGAGCGGGGTGTTACAATCCATCCACCTTACAAAAAAATTGCGTCCTCGCAATTTCGATAAGGGGCAAATTGAATACGAAGGGGACAAGGGCGGAAATGAAGGCTTCAAAGCAAAACAAAACAGGGTAAGATGCACGCAGGAGAGACTAGGGTGGATCATGAGAGGATGATGAAGTGGAATATATACCAAAGATTACCAACTCAAAATACAAAAGGATTAGGGGTATCGATCACAGTGCCATCCTCAAGGTTCCTGCTCCAGATACTGAGCTTCATACTCTGCTGCTGCTTCATCTGATACCTCTGCTGCCATGTTGTGAACTTGGCCTCTGCCATAGTCTGCTCTGGGTCTTGCTCCTCTCTGTGGGTGATCATACTGCTGGGGTGGAAATGGAGCTCTTCGGTCTACGGGTTCTGGGTTCCTTCTCAGTGGTGGAGCTGGAAGTGCCGGGGGTGCTGCTCGTGCTGGAAATGTTGGTGGTGCTGGATAATTCCTCTTGAATGGACAATCACCTATAGAGTGATTTCCAGATCCACATACCAAGCATAGCTTATTAGCTCTTCGGCAATTGCGTTGGATGTGTCCGGGCTTCCGGCAGTACCCGCATATCATCTGCTGCTGGGGAGGTTGGAATGGTCGCTTAATCACTGGACCATGGGTTGTCCTAGCTGTATCTTCCTCACTTATCAACTGAAAAGGCCTCTTCACTGACTTGTTCTGCACCTGGTTCTCACTCTTCTTCTCCAGTCCTCGTTCCACTTCACGGGCAATGGAGAGGACCTGAGAGTATGTCTTCAGCTGTTGAGGAATAAGGAACATCTGGACATCCACCTTCAGCCCTTGTTGAAATCTGCTCGCCCTCTTTTCTTCGTCTGACACCATGTAGGGAGCAAATCTGCTGAGCCTCAAGAATTCGGCAGCATATTCATCCACTGACCGGTTGCGCTGCTGTAGCCGGATGAATTGTTCTTCCATTTCTTTCTGAGCTGTTGCCGGGAAGAATCTCTCGTAGAAACCCTTTGAGAATTGATCCCATGTAATGGGTTTCTCCAGTGTTGCTTCTTCTGCTAACCACCAGGTTCTGGCCACATCTCTTAGCTGTATCTTGGCCACTTCCACTTGGTTCTCATCAGGGACTCGGGCCGCCTTCAAAAGATCGGTTGTATCTATCAGCCACTGTTCTGCATCCAAGGGCTTCTCTGTTCCTGAAAATACTGCCGGTTGTAATCTCCTGAAGTCTGACACGTTGCCTGGCCTCTGTTCTCGAGGTGCAACTAACAGTCCCTGACGCAAAAGCTCTGTCTGCTGTTGCTGACTCTGCATCATCCCTTGAAGTACCCTCATCATACCATCATTGTCTCTGTTAGGTCCATCTTGAGAGGCATTAGGACCATTGCGTGTTCCCCGTCTTTCCATACTTGAGTTGGTTGAAAGGGTGACAAAAAGAAACTGGGAGGGAAAAGATTGAAGATCTCAAGATTCAAGAAATGGATCAGAGGGAAGAGAGAGATAACTCTGCACTTGTAGTTGGAATGTATAACCAAGACTCATGCATTCCAGTTGCAAATCTCTTTACCATAATTTGCCATCTGGACGTACTGAGGAAGTAAGCCTAGGCTCTGATACCAACCTGTAACGCCCCGATCCCGCGGGTACGGGGACGTTACTGCAACGTATATACGCAAGTCAGAAGTACCTTCACGTATATACGCTAAGCATCAGTACAGGCAAGAATCAGAGTACGGAAGCAAGTGGTGCATTATACATTCCAATACATGAGTACAATTACAAAGTTATCACCAGAGGTGATCCAATATTACATAAATATTACATCACCTGATAGGCGCAAATGCGAGAGTATAAAAATATACACATGTGAACAGTACAAAAGGGTGCTCACGAGACAACTGGAGGAGTCGCGAGCCAACAGGGAAAGCAAGGATGGGACTGGAGCTACAGCCGATCTGACCGCTCCGCAGAAGTGAGCTTAGTCTTCAGCAAGAGAATCCTCCGGCTTCAAACTCCAAGACCTGGACATGAGGATCCAGGGGAGTCAGATGAAACTCCCCAGGCGAGTGGTAACACGGAAGCCAAATGGCGAGTAAGGGGTAAGCACAGATGAAACAGTAAATCTGGATTATAAGCATAAAAGCCATTTTGTAGACATAAGCATGCTAGAACCAGAGAAGCATAGAAGGTGACATTCATGGTATAACAAGATAAGCAGTAAAGTAGACAGGGCATACTAATCATCTCCTAAGTTAGCATAAAACCGATAAAACAGAATAAAAACCGATTACGAGTAAATCCAATTGTGCAGGTCTAGGTTATGGCTCCATGAGATTAGTACCTCGAAGGAATAATCCAAACAAGGAAACCCTCATCCATATACCTTTACCTCATGTCACCGTAACCTGAACTTGTACAGCTCGAGTTACAAAACAATACGACGGAATCTTATTAGAATTATTATTATGATTAGGCTGTCTAAGTTATAGGTTTTAGTATGCGTCCCATTACACATACTTCTACTTACAACTTATAGAGCAAGTTATCTGGAAACTGATTAAAGTGCGATGAATCATGCTCTGGATGGGCCCCGTACATGCCCGGGACAACGGTTCAGGAGTATCCGGTGCTGAGCCGGAACGTACCGCTAGGTACCGGGACTTATGGACGCCCGAACAGGAATAGAGTATCGCAGATCCCATAGAAATAGGTCTAGGGCGTGTGCATACCCGGCATGAAAATCAGGAGTAGGGGTGCCAGCACACCCCACGAAATCCCTGGTGGCCGCCAGGTAATCCCTCAAGTATGTGGCCACGCGTGACTCGATAGTGCCACCATGAACATGATTAATCAGGGCCCATCAGTTTCCCCCAAACCAGGTGCAAGTTGTCTAATTATAATAATAATATATATACCAGGTAAGCAGGACATGATCAGGAATCCAGGATTACATAACAGGAGTCAGGCATAGACAAGAGATGGCCCTTCAGATTCAAGAGGTGGCCCCCACAGATTCAAGAGGTGGCCCCCACCAAGGGTGTGATGTGGCACTTTGTTCCGTGTGGCACTTTGTTCTGAGGGGAATGGATTCTAGAGGTGGCCCCCACAGATTCAAGAGGTGGCCCCCACCAAGTGTGTGATGTGGCACTTTGTTCCGTGTGGCACTTAGTTCCATTCGAGATCAGGATCTGCCAAATGCTAGCACAATGCAGGAGATACAGGAATACAAGAATACGGGGGTCAGGTGATAAGTCAAGCCATAACTGGGGACAGGTGGTATAACATGAGTCAGGATCAGGTAGTAGTATGACAGGTGTCAGGTAATAACATATCAAGGGCAATTGACATAGACAAGTATATGACAAATTGTATTTGGCAAGTGGTAGAGTAATAGTTGAGTAAGATCAAGTGGAGTTGAGTACTGGAGGCACATGATCAATACTAGGTCCATGGGAAGGGTTTATTGTTAATCAAGTGATAACAATCAGCCAAACTTAGTCGACTAGGAAAAATAGTAGTCGACTAGAAGAGGGGTTAGTCGACTATTGAGGAAGGTCAAGTCGACTAATGAAGTCTGCGTTTGGGAGAGCTGCGTTTTCAGAAGAAAGTTAGTCGACTAGGGCGTTTGGGTTAGTCGACTGGTCAAGGCTGCGTCTCAAAAGTCTGCGTTTCAGGCAGAAGGGTTAGTCAACTGGACGCGAGAGAGTAGTCGACTTGAGAAGGACGCGTCTCGAAGAACCGCGTCTCAAGGGAGCTGCGTTAGTCGACTGGGAAAATGGATAGTCGACTAGTCAAGTCCGCGTCTCAGAGGACCGCGTTCTCAGAAGGAAAGTTAGTCGACTGGGGTGATTGCCAAGTCGACTAGGGAGTCCGCGTTTCAGAGAACCGCGTTTCGGAAGAAAAGATAGTCGACTGGACGCGAGGGCAAGTCGACTAAGGATGCTGCGTTTCGCAAAACTGCGTCTCACGAAGTCGCGTTCCACAAGTCCGCGTCTTGCCACAAGTCCGCGTCTCATGAATCCGCATTTCACAAGTCCGCGTCTCGCAAGAAAGAGTTAGTCAATAAGGGATGAAAGAGTAGGCAGCGTTCCAGGAAAAGGACGCGTTTCAGAAAAGGGTTAGTCGACTGGGAAAACATGTAGTCGACTAATAGATCTGCGTCTTCAGAAATGGAACTGCGTTTCAAGGGGGTTAGTCGACTGGTCATGGGGTCAAGTCGACTAATGCAGTAAAACAGTGAGCAGAAACAGTTTTAAGAGTTGTGATCTTATGTTGATAAAAATACAAGTCTTTGGCGAGGAAAAACACTCGCTGAAACAGCAAAATCAAGCGAGAACACTCGCATAACTAATAAAGTAGGGGATCAAGAGAAAAGCGAGATAACTCGCCTAACAAGATCTTTGCTGCGTCCAACAAAGGGAAATTCGGCCCCAATCCAAAAGGAGGGTACCGGCCCTAAGTCTTGCCGCCGGAGAAGAACGCGGCCAAAATCCTAAAGGAGTAGCCGGTCTTCACAAGTGATGGAGAGAGGTTGAAGAAGGTGGTATGGGGATGTTGTTGTGGAGAAGATGGAATTTGGGTAAACAAAGGAAGCAAGAGAAGGAGCTCTCTCTCGGTGGTTCCTCTGTTGGGAGCCGCAGGAAGCAAAGAAGAAGAAGAAGGAGAAGTAAAATGAAGGGAGAGAGAAGGAGAGGGGGTATTTATAGGAGTTGGATTGTGAAGTGGTGCAAATGAATAAAGGAGAGGGGGTTTTTGTAAAATTGAGGGATATGATATCACTCTTGGCCACTTGGCCGGTTGTAGTGATGGGAAAGGATTATAATATCAAGGAGAAGACTTTTTGGAAGAGAAGCATTTAATGAAGAGAGAGAAGGGGAGGATAAAAGAATGATGCATTCCATATAAAACAAAAGAAACCAAGAAGCATCCTTGCGTTTCTCTCCCACAAACGCAACACTCTCCTGCGTTTGGGCAAAATGGGTTAAACGCAGGGATTAAGCCGCGTTTCAGGGAAAATGTGAAGGCTGCGTTCCAAAGAGGAGAGAGAAAATCATGATAATTGATGGGATTTGATCTGAAGTGCATTAAATGCGGAATGGGGAGGATCTTCACAATAAATGCAGAATCCCAGGTAGGTGAGATCCGCGTTTGAAGAAGGAGAGAGAAAATGGGGAAAGACAGAGTAGAATATATGGGGTAATTCCTCGGTAACTGGGAAAACACCGGAAAAGCCCAAAATGAAGTAACTCGGAAAGTTTCCCAAAAATTCTCAAAAATTATAAATATTATAAAATGATTTTTAGTGAAATCGGTTTTTAAAGATTCAATCTCATCTTCCAGATAAAAATCATAAGGTCAGCCGTCAATCTCGGTATACACCGGATTGGCCGGATTTTAATAAAATCTGATAAATCCCAGAAAATGCATTTGGATAGAAAATAGGATTTTAAGAAATAATGTCTAAAGACACTTCTGGAGATTCCAAACCGTTTGTAAATTAAAAATTCGGGAATCGGTCAACGGTACTGGCCAACACCGGTTTTGAAGATTTATAACTTAATTCAGGAAAATTCCAGAAAATCATATAAAATCCAAAATATTGGAAAACGATATTTAAAACTGAAACCGGTCAAATCGGAATACCAGAATGTCCAAACCGAGCAATACTCTGGGATCGGCCCTTCGGTTCAAACTAAGGTTGACTCCGAATCCACGAATCTAAATCCAAGACAAAACAATCATATAAGGAATTCATAATACAAAACAAACATGGAAGCAAATCGAAAAATACGATTGAGAAACCTGAATACGCAACTAAGTACGTATTCCGGGAGCGGGGTGTTACATTCCTTTAGGCCGATTGCCACACGCATTGGGCCATACAAATTTACTCATCTGAATTCTTGTTCCGCTATCGGACTAGTTGATGAGGGTAATGCAATATGGGCCTATAGTGTGACAACCTTCCTTTGGGCCGATTACCATATACCAAGTTTCTCCCACTTGGATTACTCACATCAAGTATCTGAAGTCGTACATAATTCGGCCAAACAATAGTCTTCCTTTGGGCCAGCTATTGTCCACATGAACTACATACGCAATTAAATAAGCTCTTTTATAATTTTTTTAATTTGAACATATATATATATATATATATATATATATCTTTATCTGTGTGTTATCTACTATAGTAAACATCAATATTCATCATGCTAGAACAATATAAGCAATAATATGAATATTGATGAAGCGGAAGCATGCAAGGGTACACATAATCATGGTAAATAAACACTTTAATACCTTCTATATATAATCTAACTATTGTTTTGTTATGTTTTATTCCTGTAATACTGTAGTGATCGTTAAGAGCTTCAAAACGGCTATTTACATGCCCAAAACAGAGGTCGGATGAGCCCGCAACGGCTATTTGAAGTTTATATTGACATAACGGGTCTGCAGTGCTTATCGGTTCTAAATCAGACCCGACCCGCAATGGTTAAGTTATGGATTTTCTTAGTTGGTGGGGTTTAATAAACTGGATAAAACCCAATAAATTTAATGTGAGATTAATTGGGATTAAGTTTCTTTATTTGATTAGAATTCTATCCCAAAAATTTTCTAATAAACTAGAATTCTCTCAATCCTAAAACCCAAAATAATCTCAACAAGTTAAATTTAAGCTTTATATGAGATTAATTAGGAGTAGTTTCTTATTAGATTAAAATATGTCTCTAAATTTCTACTCCTGACTAATCTCATAATCCCTTTAATTAGGAAACCAAAAAACAACAAATTTTTTTTAATTAAATTTCTGTTGCCTTACATGCATACGTCTGCCTTTTTTTTTTAATATCATGCTATCACTTTTACCAATTAGAAGTCAAGGACTTGTATCATTACTTCTGTACCATCACAAGCATAAAAATTTTCAAAAATAAATTCTTAAACTCAGAAGTGCAGTCGCAACTCAATAATTTGAAATTAAACAATTCCTAAAAATTCAAGTCAAATGGCCAATAAACAATTCCGAAAGTTTCCACCGCAAAAATTAAAGGGGGAAAAATACTGAAAAAAGAAAAAAAAACTTTCTTGCATCTTGGAAAAGAGAACTTTTGTTTATTTGGGAGGAATTTCTATGTACACCTAGGGTTTCAGAAGAGGAAAAGGTAGACTTGAGGTTCGAGTATGTATAACCCTAACCCTAAAATGAAATTTCTCCATAATTGTTCTTAAACAAAAGATAGATTCCATACATTATTTGATCTCAAAACATAAATAGCATATCAAGGCTCTGATACCACTTGTTATAATTTAACATAAATAAAATAGGATCAATTGCCTCTATGCATAGATATCAATATCATGTATAATGGATCTTGAGATGGGACTTTAAATAACATACCTTTCGAATGATGATGAACTATCGAAGGATGATGAACTATACCCTGATCTTGATCTTCGCTGTAGGGAACAAGATGGAGAGTCTTCTCTCTGCTAAACCTAGCCTCCTATGGGTAGAGAATAATACGTGGCTGCAGAGAGGGACTTCCTCTCTATATATAATCCTTTGATTAGTGGCCTTCCCATAATGCCCCTAACCCTAATTAGAGAGTAGTACCAGGTCTCATCGACCTTTATAACTTAGTGCACCTATTAGACACACCTAATATGTTGACTAACATAAATTGCACGTGTGTTATGATATGGGATAGTAAATAGGGTATGAATCAAATAAGAAAATATCTTACACCATCTCTTACTTCTTCTTCTCAAATCTTCCTTGGAGTGTTCCTCTTCAGAAGCTGCTTTGTCTCCTATTCTTATAGGACATTCTCTTCACTTTTCGGATAAGCATGGCGAAGTCTTCATCATCATCTTCCAATGATTCTTCTTCTTCAATGGAGGAGAAAGTAGCCTTGAATGCTATGAATTTCTTCTTGGTAGGTTCTCTCCCTCTCTACGAACCTTCATCTCTAATTCATGGATTTTGATATTCCCAATGGATTTGAAGAAGTCCAACTCTTCTCCATCGTTAAGCTTCTTGAGAGTAGTCGCCTTGAGCTCCCAAGCTTTGGGAAGAGCTCGTATTACTTTTCTCACTTTTTGATTGTTGTCAATTTCATCACCTAGGGAAGACAATCCATTGGTGATTTTAGTGAAGCGAGAAAGCATTTCATCAATTGACTCATTATCAAGCATATAAAAATTCTCATATTGAGAATAAAGCAAATTAACTTTAAATCTCTTGACTTGAGATGCTCCCTCATGAGTAATAAGCAAATCATTCCAAACTTCAAATGTGGATTTGCAATTTATGATATGTGAAAGATCATCATCATTGAGTGATTGTGTCAATGCATATTTTACTTTTGCATTGGCCTCAAAATCCTTGGCGGTTGCCTCGGACCATATATCCTCATCACTATAAGGTTCTACATATTCCCCAGTAACAACTTTTGTAGCCCTATATCCTAGAGACTTAAGGAAAAGCGTCATCTTCACTTTCCATATAGGAAAATTCAACCCATTAAACTTGGGTGGGGACTTGATGATAGAAAAGTCATGAGATGCCATGATATCAAATAAGAATACAATACAAGTAGTAAATGCAACAAATATATATATCCAAAAGAAGGATCTACCTAAGGTGGTTATAAACCAAAGACTATGGTTAGGCACTGATACCAATTGCAAAACACCTAGAGGGAGTGAATAGGTGATGGCTATAGGTTGATGGCAAATAATGTAAAATTAAAAATAATTACTAGCTAACTAGCAATGAGTAATTACAGCACAAGAAATATTTACAATAGAGTAAACAATAATAGCATGAAAGAAGAGAGAGTGTTGAGTTAAGAGATAGAGAGCAATATCAAATGCAAGATGTGTTTCAAGGATCGAGTCACCACTCTACGTCCCCGCCTTCACCGCAATGAAGGATTTCTACTTAGCCAATCCCGCGAGATCGCCAACCCTTACAAGTTCCCGGAAGAACTCAACGGACTCGCAAGTCCCTTTCTTAGTGCCGTAACACCTACTATCGAGCTCACTAGCTCACTCGAGGTTGCAACCTCTACAACTTCACGAATACAAGAAATGATGATCTTCTTCTTGATCACAAAAGCTCACACAAACACAATCCTATAACCAAGTAGAGTAAATGAAGCTCTTTGAGATTGTGTGATGAGAAATACTTATAAAGATGTGAAGGAAAGCTCAAGCAAAAAGAAAGATGTAGACTTTTTGGCTCAGTATGAAAATCTTTTGGGAAAATAGATTTTGATCACTAAAACTTGTTCTTGGGTGTTCAAAAATTGTTATAAGGTTTTTCTATAGTACAACTACACATAGGGGATGAAAACAAGTAGAGAAAACTCAATATATTCGTTGGGAAGTAATCCAGAAAAGACAATCCAGAAATATAGTCGTTGGGAAAATATCAGAACAGAAGTCTTTGTCGGTCGACCATCAACGGTCAAAAATCTGACGTTGGGTTTATCGATCGACCGACCGATCGACCAAGTAACCCAAACAAAGAGTGTTAGGACATATATATTGCATTAATATTATAACATTCTTACATATATTCTGTAATGAATATTGCAAATAACTTGTCTTAATGTCCTAATTCATGCAGGGTATGATAGGGAGACGATAATTATGAAATTTATCCAATTAAATTCAAAAGTTCAAAAGAAAAGAGATCGATTCAAATTCAAAGGTTATAGAAGTTATCTTATCTGAAAACTGAATATATCAGATAAGATAATATCATCTCATTTCAAAGAAAAGATAGATTATTTGAAGACCCTATCTGTTTAGCTGAAGATAAATGAATATCTTATCAATTCTAGAAGACAAATTGAAAATCCAAGAGAATAAATAGATTGAGAGAAGATCAACGGATGAGATGAAGCAATTTAGATTCAGATTCAGGCTGAATACAGTTTAACATTTTAATCATAACTTTTGCTACCGAAACTCAAATCTGATGATTCAAGATGCTACAGAAAGAAGACTTAAAGGTATACAATTCTTCTGTTGATCATTTTTTCTAATTCTATCATTTGATAAGTGATATTCGACAATCAACACGCCAACAAGCTGCAGATCAGAATTGAATTTCTGGATAAAGCAAATCAAGTTTGGAGATAAGGAGAGGATTCAAATTCAAAAATATCCAGCTCTTTTTATATTAATACGCTTTCTATCCCTCTGATTTTCTCCTATAAATACTCTCATACCTCAAAGGCAGAAGGGACACCATCTCAGAGAGAGCTTTACTTTAGATTTTTCTTCTTCAATGTAATTTTTATTTTTCTTTATAACCTAGGTTAAAAAGAGTTACATGATTAAAATAGAGGAAGAGTTATTGTAGAGTGACACTATTGTAATCCTTTCTCAAGAAACTGATATTGAAGGTGACAATCAATAGAAGTTTCTTACTTTTTCTCGTTGTGCTCTATCTCATCGAAGCCCTGCTTTCTTTTTTCTTCTCTATTGCTTTGCTTTGCTTCAAGGTAATTTTCATTATGATTCAAACAGTAGAGGTAAGTGTTTTTTTTCTGATTTTTTCACCTATACTTTTATTTATCTGTTTCCTTTTCTTTTGTACTTAAAACAACAACACCATCTCTTCTTCTACCATCTTCTTCTTAGACTAGCTTAACTATTTTTATTTTCTTTTTATAAAATTGAGAAGATAAATATTAACTAGTTTTGGTATACTAAAAGAAAGAAACTTACACAACGCTTCCATCATTGTCTCTCCCTATGAATCACGACCCATTAGCCCTATGCTACACGGTAGAATTGAGGACCTAGCATTGTTCTAAATTTCTGTATTTTTTGTGCAGGTTTGGCTCAATCATAATTTTAGCGCCATTGCCGGGGGGACGGTAAGTTTTCTTTCCTTTTTAATTTACTTTAACAAATTAATCTCTTTTTCTTCTTTATTTTGGTGTACAGGGGCTAATTACAGAAAACTAAGAGCTGCAGTAGACATATTGCTACTTTGTGCCTCTGTCCAAGAAGGCAGAGTATCAGAGCACACAATTGTGGTGACTATTAACTGTAGTCTCTGGTTGTTTGTTTTTTAGAGATTAGCTCTCTGTAGTTATTACTTAATCTGTTTAACTCACTCTGTACATATTTCTAATCAACAGTAACTTGTTACTTTCTAAATGCTAAAAAATGTTTAGACTTTTGCATCTTAGGGCATCTATCTATTTCATTTCTTTACATTACTATTGAACAGTGCTGGAGCAAAGATATATGTGCATTGCATATAGTTTAGGAAACATATTTTGAGTGATTCATATTGCTTGAATGTTACCTTTTTCTTTATACTTGTACACTGCACTAAAAAGACTAAGGGCATATCCTTAAACAAGATAAGGTGGGGAAGTCATTACCCTTCCTTACCCCAAAAATTACCTCATCACTCACTAACCCAGCTTAACATAAAATTGAGTAGATGTTGTCCCTAGGGACATCTCAGACTCAAATAAGGATTGACCTATGGGTGAAGTTGTCAGAAGTTGACTCTTACCAAATCGGTGTCTAAGGTTGGGGATTGAAAAACAAAACCCCGAAGGCTGGTGTTTGGCATAATTAAGCCCATTGCTTAGCACGGATACCTCCCACAATCTTGCCTCTACCTGGCCGATTAACTTGTGGTCAGGTTCTGTAATATACCTCCTGTGGATAATCAACAGTTAGAAGTCGTCTAGGTTTAAGCTTTACCCTAACATAGGCTAGATTTTCTTTATTTTCTTATTTTTTTATTTTTTTGTTTTTTGTTTGTTCTTGTGAATATGGATTATAATTACAATTATTCTGATTATAACTCAAATTCATATTTCACCCCAACCTCTTTCAATTCAGATATTACTAATCCGGCATTACATAACTTTAACTCTAACCAACTAAGTATGCCAGATTGGTCTTATCCGAATCAATATATACCCCAATCCCAGAATTATGAACAAGAATGGGACAATCATCACCACTCTTCACCGAGTCAGTGGGGATACAGCTCCCCCGAGTCTTACCATCAACAACCTCACCAACAAATAATTTCATATAATCCATACCAAGACTAATCTATAAAAGAGAAATCTTCTTTAGAAAAGACTTTTGAAGCCTTCCTTGAGTCCACATGACAAGTACAAATCATAGCGAACTAAATTCTCCCAAACTATTCCCAAATCTAAGATCTTTACTCTAATTTCCAAGTCCAACCACAACAAAAAGAACCAGTTGACTTAAAAAGACTATGAAATTCATGATTCAATCCCAAAATGATATTATTCAATCCCAAATGGATCGTCTCCAATCTCTCAATAGGTTAGAAGAAAAAGTGAGTCATTTGGTCAAAATAATTAAGATAGGAATGAGAAAATTCTACCTAACACATTTGCGACCACTCTTGACGAAGAATCATGGTATCTTAGAGATTTTAACCAAAATTCGATTTCACCACATAATTTTAAACTTGACCAATATCAACCCATTGATAAATTGATAAGTTTTTTCAATGAGATTGAACTTGAAGATGAATATGACACCGATTTTCAATATTGTGATTCAGTTTCACTTTTTGAATGTATGTTAACTCGGTATCCTTACCCAATTCGGACCTAATTCCAAAGCCAACACTGATTCCTATCCCTATAGAGTTTGAACATGAATCACTTATTTTGGGTAGTCACATTCCATTATTGAGAAATGAATGTGAACTTCAATTCTATGATTTGGACCAAACTCATGAACCAACTCCTACTCTCGAATCTAAACTTGATTTGAGTTTTATTCCCGAATCAGTATCGGTTCTCATTCCCTTCATTGTTGAGCCCAAATCATCCGTTCCACAAAATCACATTCTATTGTTGGATCAAGATTTAGATCAATATGACTCTGTGATGATATCCCAAGACTGATCATATAACCGGGAAAAATTTCATGCTAGGATCTTGCATGATCCTATTCAAATTGGGGATTATAAAAACATTAATAAGAAAGAGGTGATGAAAGGTGGGTTCCATGAAAATTCACAATATCTAGATTGGCCAGAAACGCTTAGCCCAATGAGACCACCACCAGAACCACCACCTTAAGGTGACAATTTTTCTTCCCTTTTTCCTTTTTTATGTATTATTGCATTTCATTCATACATTGAGGACAATGCATGAGTTAGGTGTGGGGGAGGGTTTGCTAACATGCTAACTTCACTAATTTTATATAAAAAAAATCTTTCTTTAAAACTTTTTGAAAAGGAAAATAATACTTTAACTTATTTTTGTAAAAAGTTAAGTTAATTTTAAGGAATAAGAGGATCACAATTAGGATTTCTTATACTTGATCAAAATAAAATTATTTGTTTGATTTTGAGATTAGGAATAAAAATTGAAAAAGTAATTTAATCTTAATATTTACCTTGATGAAATATGCATACTTTATACACTTACACACTCAGAGTTCTAAAACAAAGATTCTTATGTCTTATATAAATATATATATACATATATCAAAAAAAATCCTCTGATTAAGCTGGGTATTTGTGCCTCATGAAGCATAAGTATTCACGCCTAAAAGTGATTCATATAAATAAAAATCCTTAATTTTGTGGCCTTATTTGCTCAAGTCCTAAGTCTTTGGGGTATTTTCTCACCCAGTGTCCTAAAATCGTCTGGTTTGGGAGTCACCGACTAAGGCTCATTACATGGGTGAATTAGAAAGCCTAATAGAGTTAAGGGATATTACCGCCATAAAAAAATAATAATAAGACATAAGAGTTAGAGTTGAAGAATCCTGAGCCAAATTTTCACGATCACAAGGTGTATATAGTTTAGAGTAAAATAATTGACTAGATGAGAAATACAATTTTAATCCTTACCTTAATTGAAGACAAGGTTTTGAATAGAGACTAAGTTTAGAAATGACTAAGTTTTGATAATCCTATGACTTATAGATTACTTGAAATTTTACATTAATACTTAAAATATTTTTTTCCTTCAAAATGTGTTTTCAAAAAAAATACAAACAATTCATTTCTTTTTCTTCATGGATTTTGTGGGTGCAATCCACTGAAAACCCTCAGGAGACAAAACTCTTCCTCTAGGGGTAACCTAGAGGTTTAACGACTTGTTGCATGTGCTAAGTTCAACCTGATTCATACAAAAGTGAGTTAGATTAAGTTAGCTCTACTTTTGTTTTGCTCGAGGATGAGTAAAAGATAAGTGTGGGGATATGTTTGGACACATATATTGCATAAATATTATAACATTCCTACATATATTCTGTAATGAATATTGCAAATAACTTGTCTTAATGTCCTAATTCATGCAGGGTGTGATAGGGAGAAGGTAATCATGAAATTTATCCAATTAAATTCAAATGTTCAAAAGAAAAGGGATCGATTCAAATCCAAAGGTTATAGAAGCTATCTTATCTAAATATTAAGTATATTAGATAAGATAATATCATCTCATTTCAAAGAAAAGATGGATTATTTGAAGACCATATCTGTTTCGCTAAAGATAAATGAATATCTATCAATTCTAGAAGACAAATTGAAAATCCAAGAGGATAAATAAATTGAGAGAAGATCAACGGATGAGATGAAGCAATTAAGATTCGGATTCAGGCTGGATACAGTTTAACATTTTAATCATAATTTTTGCTACCGAAACTTAAATCTGATGATTCAAGATGCTACAGAAAGAAGACTTAAAGGTATACAATTCTTCTGTTGATCACTCTTTCTAATTCTATCATTTGATAAGTGATATTCAGCAATCAATACGACAACAAGCTGCAGATCAGAATTGAATTTCTAGATAAATCAAATCAAGTTTAGAGATAAGGGGAGAATTTAAATTCAAAAATATCTAACTCTTTCTATCTTCATACGCTTTTTATCTCTCTGGTTTTCTCCAATAAATACCCCATACCTCAAAGGCAGAAGGGACATCATCTCAGAGAGAGATTTAGTTTAGATTTTTCTTTTCTTCTTCAATGTAATTTTTATTTTTCTTTATAGTTTAGGTTAGAGAGAGTTACATGATTAAAAAAGAGGAAGAGTTATTGTAAAGTGACACTATTGTAATTCTTTCTCAAGAAACTGATATTGAAGGTGACAATCAATGGAGGTTTTTCACTTTTTCTTATTGTGCTCGATCTCTTCGAAGCCCTACTTTTTTTATTCTTCTCTATTGCTTTGCTTTATTTCGAGGTAATTTTCATTATGATTCAAATAGTAGAGGTAAGTGTTTTTTTTTATTTCTGATTTTTTTACCTATACTTTTATTTATCTGTTTTCTTTTCTTTTGTACTTAAAACAACAACAATACCATCTCTTCTTCTACCATCTCCTTCTTAGACTAGCTTAACTATTTTTATTTTCTTTTTATAAAACTGAGAAGATAAATATTAACTAGTTTTGATATATTAAAAGAAAGAAACTTACACAATGCTTCCATCACTGTCCCTCCCTGTGGATCACGTCCCGTTAGCCCTAGTCTACACAGTAGAATTGAGGATCTAGCACTGCTCTAAATTTTATATTTTTTGTGCAGGTTTGGCTCGATCAAAGAGCATAGCTCTCCAATGGTCGGTCGGTCAGTCAACCGTTACCCAACAGAGAAAAAGAGTCTCTCAGTCGGTCGACCGCTGTGCACAACAATACAAGCGAAATTTTATGCATAAACGATCGACAAGTTGGTCTACCGGCAGAGCAATTTAGCTCTTCCAATGGTCAACTGACATAGCAAATTAGCTCTGTCACCGGTCGCTCAGGGCCAAAATCTGATTTTTGAAGACATTTTAAAGTCCATCTCTTTTCCAAAATTATATTTTGATCATAAATACAAAATAGAGTTCTTGTATCATAATAGGTCCAGTGTGTGATCAGAGATCATCATAAAAACTAAGTAGAACTATATTTTGTGAAAATTACTTTTCTAAATGGAAAATCGTTTTTCTGAAGCCCACTTTTGAAAACTAGATAGAAAAATATATTGAAGTGTTTTCAAAAACATTTAGAGATTGTGTGAATCTCAAGGGCTACCAAACTTACTACCTTGATTTTAACAAGACTATAAATTTTGTACTAAAAATACAAAAAGCAGAAATCTTCTATAGTCTTTACTTCTTTGTAATCTTAATCTTTGAGCTTGGTGAATCTCACGTATCTGTCTTCTTGATGCTTAGGCTCTTGGATCATCATCTTTATGGTTTCAAAATAGTGTAAGTCTTATTGAAGAAGCCAAATGCAACAATGAAAATCCTGAAATTTATTTAAATGAAATTGTTAGAAAATATAACTTTATTGTTTTGTTATCATCAAAAGTAGACAAATGGCCTTTGGGCGAACACTCTTCTCTCTCTCCTTCCCTTCTCTCTCTCCCCCCTCTCTATTTGGGCGCCAGCAGCGGCCAGAGCCCCCACTAGCCACCCCCTGGCCGGCGGAGGACCGGCTAGCCCTCCCCTCTCCCCTTTCTTTCTCTCCTGCTCTCTCCCTCTCTCTGTTGTTCTCTCTCTTCTCTCTCTTCTTTCTCTCTCTTTATTTCTCTCTATTTCTCTCTCTACATGTATACCCCTCTCTGTTATTGGTGGGATCGCCCGGGCCTGTGCACGCGTATTTGGAACTACGGGGATTGTGATGTATTTTAATATTTATAGGAGAGTATTTTCGCATTTCTGGGTACCCCGCTTTGACGGGTGTTTTTATGGTATTTTCTGAGATTTGTATTGTAATTTTGGGATTTTATACTTGCATTGGTGAATTGGTAGTACACACGTGTATTGTATGGTGTGTGTTTTTGTATCAGTGTTGTAAACTGTATACTGGGATTTGTATGTGGCCGAGTGCCTAGGATTGTTGTAGTAGACCTGTGACAAATACATGTAGTAGTGAGTTTACTTCCTACACATATACACTACCTATGATGTGATCTTTTACTGCTTATTATCATGCGTGGCCGACCCTTCATGGTCGTTAGCCTCCTAGCTCTCTATTCGGCCTCCGGACTCTACACTCAGCCTCTAAGCCTCACTACTCTATGCTAGTTTAGTCATTATCATGTTTATGTATGTGCTTGCATGGTACTAACATCACCTGCAGGTACTATACCCAGCCTCTGGGCTTTCTATACCCAACCTTCGGGTTGCGTTTAGCCTCGGGCTCTCATGCTTCGCCTGGTAGGCGAGCCTAACACTCAGCGCTTTACCGCTAACTCCGTCCGAGTGTAGCTATGCCGCGAGCGATTGCTGTACATTATCATGGCTTCACTGCGAGCAGTAACTACACCGGGTGTGATAATAACGATGTAAGTTAGCCTCGCTCTAGCTTGTCTACCTCTGATTATTCGGTTGTCTGCTCACAGACCTGTTGGCCCAAGGTTACAATCACCCATGATTAGTGTATTTTGATGATTACAAAACATATTAGTTATTTGTACTAATAACACTTGTTGTTTAAGTTTCAGATTTCTATTCATTCTAGAAGTCTTCTCTCACAAATATAAGGATTTGGACTCAAGTCAACTCCAATTGGGCTCAAGGAACAAGTGTTGAAGATTATATGAAGAAGCCTATTGAAGATCTTGAAGTCCTTAGAAACATTGTAAGAAATAGAATGTTAAAGTTTGAGTATATGAAATTTGGCTCTAGGATTTGCACACACACTCGTTTCATATATTTTCTATGTTTTGAAAATGGTTATTTCTAAGTTTTATGCCTTAGTTTATATATACATGTACCAAAAGCTTTATATCTTAAAAATCTTGTATAAAACATGTGTATAAACTATTTTCTGCATAATACTTAGCTATATGTATTTTTAAAATATTTCTCAAAATTTTTCTAACTCAAAACCAGCCCAGTTTTTCTGTTTTAGGCAACTCCGGCCGACCGGCCCGGTCGACCGGCGATGTGTCTGGACATGCACTGTTTGTGCATGTCTGTCGGTCGACCGGACCGGTCGACCGACGGAGAGCAAATTGCTCACAGTTTGTTTCGGTCGACCGGACCGGTCGACCGGAAGAAGGAAACTGTGTTTCCTCTTTTGGGACGGTCGACCGGACCGGTCGACCGAGAGCCAACGGCTCTTTGCAGCTGGCCTTGCGGTCGACCGGACCGGTCGACCGCCAAGCCTGCTGTAGCCTAACGGCTCTTTCCTCTTTGGGCTATTCTGAAAAACTGTTTTTGTTTTCAGCTTTAACAGATTTTTGGAGAGTTGTTGGGGAGCTTTTGCAGGTCAAATTAGGTGTAAAGAAATTGTTTTTAACCTATTTTCTAACCCTATAAATAGAGGAGAAGTCTCTCTTGCATATCACCAAGAAAATCCTCAAGTTTGTGTTGTTTTCAAAAGAGAAAAGAAAAGAGTTTAAAAGCTTTCATTCCAATTCTTTTTGAGCTTGTTTTTCAGTTGTGTTTGATTACTAATATCACTCTACAACTGAAGTTTTTCTCACCACACTTCATAGAGCCAAAAATCCTATACTCATTCTATAGTGAAGTTGTAATTGAAGTGAGAGTGTTTGTAAAAGAGTTTGAGAAATAGTGTAGTGATCTTGTTGTGATCACTTTGTTCTTGTAATCCTTTCCTTGTGGAGCAACCTCTTCGGTAGAGGTCCTTTGTACTCGGTGGAGCTCGGTGCTCGGTCTTCGGTAGACCAAATTGTAAAGGCGTCCTCGGTGGATAGTGGAAACCCTTCACGGAGGTGAAGGCGGGGAGTAGAGCGGTGGCTCGAACCTCGAAACAAATCATTTTGTTTGCGATTGCCTTTGCGTCCAATTCTTGCTTTACTTTTCAATAGTTCCTTATTGCTTTCTATTGCATACTTGTTATATTGTTTAAATCTCTTGTGCTAATATTTGCTTGCTTGTAATTCTTGCCATATATCATTGTGTTTGCATCATTCTTCATATCATCCATTTCATACTTGTGTGTGCCAATCCCGTACTCATCCAACAAGAGCTTCACATAGCGCCTCAACCCATATCAAGGGGAATCAAGAGGAGTTTAGTCCAGAGCCTCGCAAGAGGAATTCGGCTACACTTGTTGAATTGTACTAAGTTGAGCCTCACTTGTTTTAGGTTCCGCATTTAGAGAGTTAAAATTTTTTTAGATTAGCAATCACACCTATTCACCCCCCCTCTAGGTGTTTTTCAAGACCTTATTCCTGTCTCACTCAGTCTCCGGTTTCACTACTCTACTGATGGTTTAGTTATTACCTGTTATATGCGTGTGTTTGATACTAACACTTCTGCAGTATCTACTTGGCCTTCTGGTCCTTCAGCCTTTATGGGCTTTTCACCCACTTCCTCGAAAGAGGAGTGTGTTCAGACGTCAGACCTTTTAACTACACCTGGTAGGCGGACCTAGCGCTCAGCACTTTACCACTAACTCCGTTCGAGCGTAGTTTATGCCGTGATTGCGGTTTTGCCACATGCAGTAGAATAAGGTTCATACGCTCGCTCCGTCGTATGCGTTTAGCCATGTCGCGAGTGGTAACCACACCAAACGTGATGGCGTTTAGTGTTGTACGTTAGCTTCGCTTCAGCTTGTTTAGCTTCGCTTGAAAGTATCCTTACTTGCATGCTCGCTTGTCTACTTGATAATTCTACTATTATTCTTTCCTTCATGGTCGTGAAAAGTTTGAAGCCTGTATTTATATTGTCTTCCAAAACTGCCTCATTTTTTTGTATACGTACCGATCCCCTGTATCAGTATTGTTTTTTTATATTCGTACGATCTCTTGTATCAGTTATATATGAAAGTGATATTTACTATGCTTATTACCTAACATGCTATCACTTGACACCTAACTCCTACATGCTATCACGTGACACCTGTTTGATATCATTTATCACCTGTCATGCTTGATACTTGACTTATAATTATCACAATACGAGAACAATGCCCTAATATTCTTGACATATACTGATATATATATATATATATACACACGCGCGCGCGCGCGCTCGCCAGTACAATCTGTACTCCTAATACCCCTGTATTCCTGACATTCCTGACATGCTCCGGCTCATTCCCGTACATTGATAATTATCTAATAAACTATAAAAAGGACAACTTACATCAGGTAAGGGAAAATTGATAGACATCAAATAGTGAATATGTTTACAGTGGCATTAGGTATGTTGTGCAAACTTAAAACTTTTGGTTTACCTGAGGGCCTCTAGGTGTTCCGAGGGAAGCGCTGGCTCCCTACCTTCTACTATATTCCTAAATGGGCATAATATAAGACCTACCTCCTGTTTGCCTAGCGGCAGGCTCCAGATCAGCACCGAAAAATCTTAGGTCATGATCCTGGGTATGTACGAGACCCACTGTAAACATAACCCATCAGTGTCATCATCAGTTTCCTATAATAACCTCGACTTACTCAATATGGATGTATGTGGGATGGAACATATGCCTGTACACATACTTAGATATATGGGTCAGACGAATAATAATAATAAGACACTAATTAACAATTCGATGTATTATTTTGCATTACGGGTTGTATACATTCGGATTACGATGACTTAGAGTAAGGGTATATATATATATAAGAGTTTTCTTGTTTGGGTTATTTTTTTGATGTGCTAATCTCATGAAACCCTAAATTGGGCTTGTATGACTGTTTTTGCTTGTATTTGGTATTATTGATTTTATTGGTTTTATCAGTTTTTATGCTATTTTTTTAGTTTAGGAGGCAACTCAGGTTATATGAATTTAGGATACAGTGACGTGAAGTATATAAGGTATATATATATGAGGGTTTTCTTGTATGGATTAGTCCTTTGATATACTAACCTCACGGATCGGTAATTTGGACTTATATGACTGGTTTTACCACATTTACTTTACTTGCTACTTTCTTACCTGCTTATGTATGTTTGTGCTCATGACACGATTTTCAATGCATGCTCCTTGATTCAAATTTATCGATACACGTGTTCCTATATGCCACTTGGCATTCACCACACCACTCGTTGGGAATTCTGACTTCTCTGGACCCATATGTTCAGATCCCAGAGCTTGGAGCTTGTGCATTCTTTCGGTTCTGATCAGAGATGCGCAGAAAAAATGTGGATCATTGATAGATTATCTGGAGCCCCATTCTTCCAAGTCCCCTGCTTATCTCATGACTTTTTCATTTTTTAACTCCTGAGCATATTTTATATTGTTAATAATTGTATATCCCTTTGTATTCTCGCATTTGCGCCTATCGGTAATGTAATATTCTCGTAATATTGTGTCACATCCTGTGATAACTATATAATTGTACTCATATGTTGGAATGTATAATGAAAAACACCTAGAGGGGGGTGAATAGGTGTTAGTGCTAATCTAAAAAAAAAAAAAAACTAATTGCAAACTAAGTGCGCTAAATGCGGAAGCTAATGCAAATTATGCACAAACTAATACAATACAACAAGTGTAGCCGAATTCCCCTTGCGAGGCTCTGGACTAACTCCCCTTGATTCCCCTTGAAATGGGTTGAGGTGCTATGTGAAGCTCTTGTTGGATGAGTATAAGTTAGGCACACACACACAAGCAATCTAAGCAATATAAAATACACACAATCAAGCCAAGCATATAAGAATGAATAGCAATATGAATAAATGCAAGGCAATATGAAATATGCACAACACAAGCAAATATGATATGATATGAATATGATGCTTTGCACAAATATAAGAGAGAGAGTTAGAGAGACAATGGATCAATACGCAAACACCGAGATTTGTTTCGAGGTTCGAGCACCTTGCTCTACATCCCCGCCTACACCACCGTGTAGGATTTCCACTATCTCAACTCCCACCGAGGGAACCTCTACCGAAGAGGATTTCTTACAACTCTAGGAGTACCAAACTCCTCTCTCAACAACAACCTCCTCACAACCGAGGGGTTAGGCCCGTAGCCAATACAACAACAATCCACACACCTCTACCGAAGAGGCTCACAACCAAACTCCACCTCTACCTAAGAGGCTCACAACCAATAACCACTCCGATCACCTCTACCGAAGAGGGATACAACAAATGAAGGAGGGTTTACAACAATGAGGTTTACAACAAACAACCTCAAACACTTCTCTTTCTTTTTCTCTTTTCTTTTCCACAAAAACAAGATCCTAATAGTTTAGGATAGAAGATATGGCTCAAGTGTGGAAAACAAGTGTTTTTGGAAACCAGCAACAAAGAAAAACTACTTGGGAAATCACTTGTAAAAGATATAAAATGAAAAACAAAACAATCTCCCAAAACCCTAGCTTTCTTTGATTTTCCAAAAACCCAAAACAAATCAAGATGAGAAGTTTAAAGCCCAAAAACTCTTTTAAAAACTTGTTTTAAACTTCTGAAAACCTGGGATTTTTCTCTTGTAAAAACCTTGGCCAAAATCCCAAATGAATAGGGTTTATATAGGCCAAACCAGAAAACTAGCTGTTAGGCTGATGTGGCAGTTCTGACAGCCACTGGTCGACCGGCCCGGTCGACCGCCAACGGTCAAAAATATGACCGTTGGGCACTATCGGTCGACCGGCCCGGTCGACCGAAAATTCCCGAGAGCAGAGCTCTCATCCCGGTCGACCGGCCCGGTCGACCGGCTCTGTGCCTAACAGACGTGCACGTCCGTGCACGTCGGTCGACCGGCCCGGTCGACCGGCCCTTGGTGCGGTCGACCGTACTGGCCTGACAGGCACAGTGCAGAACTGCACAGATACGGGATTTGAAAATAGGTCTTTTCACTCAATAAAAATCCCATAAATTCACAGTAAATCTAAAAAATAGTTTTAATCACAATAAAAACTGTTTTTCTAAAAACATGTCTTTCTAAAACTTGTTTTATCATTTTACTTTGATAACCAAACTTGTGATAAAAATTTCAAGACATATATCAATCATATCAATTCATTTTTGTGTCATGCCAATTTTATCATAAACAAAACTTGTATTTTTATCAAACTTTGATTTTTTCAAAACATGAATAGAAACGTCAAAATAAGTTTGTCTATAAGTTAAGCATGTATGTATAAATAGAAAACATCTACTATACATATAAATCATGAAACTTGTTTTGATCAAACTATTTATGAAAACCAAATATCAAAACATAAAACGTGTGTGTTTGTGCACTTGAGCATATCAACTAAACTAAGCTTTACAAATGGATCTAAAACTCTATCTAAACTAGGATACCTAAGTCTTCTTGACGATCTTCATCTTCAAGTAGACTTGCTCCAAAACTCCGTGATTCTCCAAGTGCAAAGGTATGATCTTTAAGCTTTGGCACCGGAATCATCAAGAATAGCTTCTAATCATCTTGTTGAAGCTAATCACCAACTAATATCCTGTTAATGATCTGAAACTTAGAAACACAAGAATATTAGTAAACATAACTACATGAGTATTGATCATCATCAAAACTAGAGTGGAAGGCCATTGGGCCAACAATCTCCCCCTTTTTGATGATGACAAAACTCATGGAGTTATATATGCATGGATTAAAGATAAGCTTCAAGGAAGCTCCCCTTAACTCATGGAGTTATATATGCATGGATTAAAGATAAGCTTCAAGGAAGCTCCCCCTTAACTCATGCATCACAATAAACATAATAGATATGCAATGAAAGCACATGATACTAAACAAATGATACTAAACAAAAGCATGCATCATATCTTATTATTATTTATCCCTATGCATGAACTTGGTATATGCAAAAACACAATCATGCATATATAAAAACAAAACTCAAATTCTTCTCCCCCTTTTTGTCAATCATCAACAAAGGGGTAATCAAAACCATAGATAAAACGAGGGGTAAAAATCTTTCTTCCCCTTTATGTCAAACAAAACAATGCAAACAAAGTTCTCCCCCTTTTTGTCTAAAACAAAAAACAAAATCAATAAGGGGTGACTACAAACACGATATCAATTAAAATATGTCAATGAAGCATCTAGATACCAATAAACAAGGATCAATATATGTTATATGCTATATACATTCATGAAGAGGAAGACGCTAAGTTAGCTTCCCTACACATATGCATTACATGAAGAAGGGATGACAAGCCCCAATTCACATAACACATATTATGTAATGCATAAGAGGAGATGTGAAGCTCCCCCTACACACGTATATCATATAAAGAAGAGTTGTCAAGCTCCTCAATTTATAATATACTCAACATGAATCTACATGTAAGAGAGATGTTAAGCTCTCCTTGCATATAGGAAATACAAATCAAAACTTTGAATATATTCTTTAAACAACATATGAGATACCAATCTTAAATTCTTAAACATGAATCTTGAAACCAAAACAAATTTTGAATTTCTTAAATATGATACCAATTGTAAATATTTTACCAATTGAAAAGATTTTACATAGAAACATTGATACCAATTGTAAGAATTGTTCATTTTAAAACATATAAACAACTTTTAATCATAAAGTGTGGGAGTACAAATACCAATTGAAATACAAAATCATATTTTCTCCCCCTTTATGAAATACAAACTAAAGTCATGCATAGTCTTGATAACAATTTAAAAGTAATCAATTTAAACAAAATTGAAACTCAAGCACTAGCATAAACACAAACATATATATGTATGAAAGATAGATACCAATAGAAATTGATATACTTAGAATTTAAAGCATACATACATACAAAACATATATGAGTATACAAGAAGATCAAAATGATACCAATTGAAAGAGTTCAATGATACCAATTGACATAACAATAAGTTCAAGTGTATACATCATATTATCTACCACCCAATCATAATTCAAGTTTTAAAGATTTTCAATTTAGGGCATACATGAACATGATCTCCCATCCTACCGCCCTTAAAAGGTAGGGGTTTTCAAAAATAGATTTGAAAATTATAGCTTAGTTTGAAAAACTCTACCAAAGTGAAGAACATCGCAACTAGTTAAATGGAAAACTTGTTAACTAGTACGAAATCCTTCAAGTAAGGAATAAAACAAAATTGTTTTCCATAAACATGAAATTCACATCATATCAAACACTCAAGTTCAATTAGGCATAAATAAGACTCATGAAAACAAAACATGAGCAAGCAATAAAAGTGAGTGTACAAATAAAGTGTGAATATCATAATCATGAAAATATTTTCATTAAGCTCAATTATTCCTTAAAACATGAAAATCATCAAAACTATCTAATCTTCAAGGCATATGTATGTCTAATACAAACTAAAGTATACATACATATCCAAAACATAACGAGTCCACAAAGATATATGCATGAAGGCACGTGGCTCAAAAAGGATACTCATGTATAGTCAATAGTTTGGATAGATGGTCATATACATGAAGTTAAACATGAATACATGAAACATGAAAAACTAAATTTTTATCTAAAAACCATTTTCATTTCAAGGAATATGTATGAATTGTCAATACACTAAGTATACATACATATCCCTAAACACAATTTAGTCCAAATATAGATTTGCATGAAAGGCAAATGACTCAAGGGGTATACATGTATATCTTAAAGTTTGGCAATACAAACATATACATGAAGTGAAAACTCATAAAACAAATCCAAAAATGGAATACAAGTTTGAAATGTATGAATCATCAAAACTAGACTATACTAGCACATCTAATGGGTTCAAATAAGCGTTCAAGCTCATACATATATAGATTTATTTGTGGCCCACTATATGTTCAAGTATAATTCCTAGTCTTAATGAAAACTAACATCTAAACAAGTAACCATAACATGAAGCATCAAAACACAATACAAAAATCATCATGATAAACCTAAAACATGATTACTATGTAAATTCACATGTATTAGATTCATGATGTACATTATAGCTTAAACATAAGTGAGAACACTAAGTATGGGATCATATAAGCATGTGTGTCTCAAATACTATATATGTATGTCAAGGATCTAATAAACATGGAATGAACATACTAATCCATAGACATTAAAAAAAAATATGCTATAAACTATCAAAACATGCTATAAACAATGAAGTGGAAAGCATGTAAACATAATAAATGGGAGTAAAGGATTGTTACCAAAACCGAAGAAGCAACTTTCCTTGTCTCCAAAACATGGTGGTCATCTCCACCAAATCTTCCCTTGAAAGTGATGCATCCAATAGATTTCCTTTAAGTCCGGAACGCATCCTTTCCAAGGTGTCATCACTCTCACGTCATGTGAGAGCCCACACCTACATCAAAAATAATAGGAGGGGTGGTTTTTGGTACCCACATCTTGTTGGGTCCATGGGGGTTAGTCCCTTCTCTAACCCAAACAAACTTCTTTGCTAAATTAGGAGTATGTAATCTATCATAACAAAATTTAGCAAGGTGGCCCTTACGTCCACAATGTGTACATGAGTACACATGAGCATACATGTGTTGATGGTGTCCGTGTGGAGCATGTGTATGCCGTGATGGGTGTGCATGCATAAAGGATGGAACTTGTTTCTTTCGAACCAAGGTTTCCAACCGTGAGTGGTTCATGGCACATTGGCTCATAGTGGAGCCCAAACAATCTACCTTCTTCTTTAACATGCAAATATCATCATTAATCTTAGAAGAAGAGGTACATGCATTAGGTGTGCTAGAATGTGAAGTTACACTAGCATGGCAAACATGTGCATCCATTTTATTTTGCGAAACAATATTTTTCTTTAAGCAAACATTTAAATCATTGGAAATAGAAATAATTTTGTTTTTCAAATCAACATTTTCTTTTAAAACAAAATCTACTTTTGAAGACAAGTTCTCATTTTTCTTCAAAAGAACATGGCAATCATTTTTATTTTTCAAAAACTCATTTTCTTTAAGTGCAAGTTCCAATTGAGATCTCAATGAATCCCTTTCATTATAGACCTCAACCTTTTCTTGCAAAACACAATCAAGTCTAGAATGCAAACACTTATTTTCTTTTTCAATTTCTAGACTTTTCTTTTTCAAAATTTTATATTTTTCTATTAATTTTTCACATACTATTGAAAGTTCTTCATTTAGAGCATGGGCATCAATATGATCATTTGAAGAACTAGCATCATCATCACTATCTAATGGAGTTTCCGAGTGTACCTCAAGGGAGTCATTCCCTTGGACCATGTAGCATATAGAGTTGGATTCTCCACTAGATTCCTCTTCTTGGATTTGGACTTGAAGCTTGGAGGTGGTGGTTGTTGTCAATTTGTTCCACACTACAAAAGCGGAATCAAAGTTAGAAATACATAAGAGATAATCTTTAGGAAGAGTGCTTCTAATGGCCTCTAGGGCTTGTGCATTGGCCCCTATATGATTACCATCACCAAGATAACATCTCTTGGTGGCGGCAAGGAAGACATGCAAACCTAGGGTTTTTAGGTACATGGACATCCTATACTTCCAAACATCAATGTTGGAAGGGTCAAAGCTAGGAGGGGTCATGAAGTCCATGGTAAACTATATATGAATGTGCAAATGAGATTAGCAAGCAAATGGATCACTCCTAGGATGTTAAGCCTAAGTATCAGGAGCACTAGCTCTGATACCAATTGAAAAACACCTAGAGGGGGGGTGAATAGGTGTTAGTGCTAATCTAAAAAAAAAAAAAAAAACTAATTGCAAACTAAGTGCGCTAAATGCAGAAGCTAATGCAAATTATGCACAAACTAATACAATACAACAAGTGTAGCCGAATTCCCCTTGCGAGGCTCTGGACTAACTCCCCTTGATTCCCCTTGAAATGGGTTGAGGTGCTATGTGAAGCTCTTGTTGGATGAGTATAAGTTAGGCACACACACACAAGCAATCCAAGCAATATAAAATACACACAATCAAGCCAAGCATATAAGAATGAATAGCAATATGAATAAATGCAAGGCAATATGAAATATGCACAACACAAGCAAATATGATATGATATGAATATGATGCTTTGCACAAATATAAGAGAGAGAGTTAGAGAGACAATGGATCAATACGCAAACACCGATATTTGTTTCGAGGTTCGAGCACCTTGCTCTACATCCCCGCCTACACACCGTGTAGGATTTCCACTATCTCAACTCCCACCGAGGGAACCTCTACCGAAGAGGATTTCTTACAACTCTAGGAGTACCAAACTCCTCTCTCAACAACAACCTCCTCACAACCGAGGGGTTAGGCCCGTAGCCAATACAACAACCAATCCACACACCTCTACCGAAGAGGCTCACAACCAAACTCCACCTCTACCTAAGAGGCTCACAACCAATAACCACTCCGATCACCTCTACCGAAGAGGGATACAACAAATGAAGGAGGGTTTACAACAATGAGGTTTACAACAAACAACCTCAAACACTTCTCTTTCTTTTTCTCTTTTCTTTTTCCACAAAAACAAGATCCTAATAGTTTAGGATAGAAGATATGGCTCAAGTGTGGAAAACAAGTGTTTTTGGAAACCAGCAACAAAGAAAAACTACTTGGGAAATCACTTGTAAAAGATATAAAATGAAAACAAAACAATCTCCCAAAACCCTAGCTTTCTTTGATTTTCCAAAAACCCAAAACAAATCAAGATGAGAAGTTTAAAGCCCAAAAACTCTTTTAAAAACTTGTTTTAAACTTCTGAAAACCTGGGATTTTTCTCTTGTAAAAACCTTGGCCAAAATCCCAAATGAATAGGGTTTATATAGGCCAAACCAGAAAACTAGCCGTTAGGCTGATGTGGCAGTTCTGACAGCCACCGGTCGACCGGCCCGGTCGACCGCCAACGGTCAAAAATATGACCGTTGGGCACTATCGGTCGACCGGCCCGGTCGACCGAAAATTCCCGAGAGCAGAGCTCTCATCCCGGTCGACCGGCCCGGTCGACCGGCTCTGTGCCTAACAGACGTGCACGTCCGTGCACGTCGGTCGACCGGCCCGGTCGACCGGCCCTTGGTGCGGTCGACCGGTCCGGTCGACCGTACTGGCCTGACAGGCACAGTGCAGAACTGCACAGATACGGGATTTGAAAATAGGTCTTTTCACTCAATAAAAATCCCATAAATTCACAGTAAATCTAAAAAATAGTTTTAATCACAATAAAAACTGTTTTTCTAAAAACATGTCTTTCTAAAACTTGTTTTATCATTTTACTTTGATAACCAAACTTGTGATAAAAATTTCAAGACATATATCAATCATATCAATTCATTTTTGTGTCATGCCAATTTTATCATAAACAAAACTTGTATTTTTATCAAACTTTGATTTTTTCAAAACATGAATAGAAACGTCAAAATAAGTTTGTCTATAAGTTAAGCATGTATGTATAAATAGAAAACATCTACTATACATATAAATCATGAAAACTTGTTTTGATCAAACTATTTATGAAAACCAATATCAAACATAAAACGTGTGTGTTTGTGCACTTGAGCATATCAACTAAACTAAGCTTTACAAATGGATCTAAAACTCTATCTAAACTAGGATACCTAAGTCTTCTTGACGATCTTCATCTTCAAGTAGACTTGCTCCAAAACTCCGTGATTCTCCAAGTGCAAAGGTATGATCTTTAAGCTTTGGCACCGGAATCATCAAGAATAGCTTCTAATCATCTTGTTGAAGCTAATCACCAACTAATATCCTGTTAATGATCTGAAACTTAGAAACACAAGAATATTAGTAAACATAACTACATGAGTATTGATCATCATCAAAACTAGAGTGGAAGGCCATTGGGCCAACATATAATGCACCACATACTTTCGTACTCTGATTCTTACATGTACTGATGCTTAGTGTATATATGTGAGGGTATTTTTGACCTACGCGTATACGTCGTAGTAACGTCTCCATACTCGCGGGATCGGAGAGTTACAATATATATTAAGAAAAATGAGAATAAAATTAAGATACCAATTAAAGTCAAAAATTTCTCAGCTTTTTTGAAACAACCATAGTACTAATACATAAGCTTGTTAAAAATATATTAATTTATTTGAAATAAAATCAAGCTAAGCATGAAACCAATTGTGCTATAAAACTATGTATGAACTTTATTAAATATGCAAAATCAATCATATATATGTATGTATACCAATTGAAAACATACATATAGATAAATAAGAATGAGTATATAAGAAACATCTATCATTGTAATTCAAGTTTATAACTCAATTGAAATCACCATCCTAACATGCAATTGTATAAAGGAATAATCAATAGAATCATACAATGTATGATCATCAAACCAACCACCCACAAAGGGTGACATTTTCAAAAATAATTATCTGAAAATAGTTGAACATAGTTTGAAAATACAACCATGTGAAGATTAAAAGAACTTATTTAAAATAATTTTAAAAACTAGTTCAGAATTATATAAATATGAAATAAATCATATATCTCATAAAAAATGCTAATTACACAAGCATTATCACTCTTTATCAAAAAATCACTATCTTGCTTATAAATTATAATTCAAGAGTAAACAAAATATAGAGTGTACAAGAAATATAGAGTGTACAAGAATCTTGTAAGAATTTATTCATGAAGATAAGATCAATAAGGCTCTAAAACCTCATCAAAACTCATATAAAATTCTTTTTAAACTTTAACATATAGAAAACTTAATTTGTAAGGACATGAAAGCACAAACCAAAAAATTCTTTTTCGCCAAAAGATATCAAGATTAGTGGAGGCAATAAACTCAAATCGTTAAATATCTTCACCAACAAGATATTCAAGAAGTACATTTAAGATGTAAGACAAACTTCAAGATATATGTAAATTTCGTCAAAACTAAAACATACATATATATGTATATCCAAATATAGATTGAGTACGCATGTGAGTATATAAAGCATGTGGCACAAACTCAAGTGTCTCAAGATCATATAATTTTAACAAGATTTACAAATACATAGGCAAAATCAAAAAAAAAAATCTTATAAAAGGTCAAGTATGTATCTCAAAAAATTTATTAAAACTATATTAAAATAAATGCATAAAAAGAGTAAATGCAAGAATCATCAAAACTAGGACATATCAGTATAATCTAATAAGAATTGAGTATATAAAGTATATGAATCACAAAATCAAGAGCGTATCTCAAAATCTATATAAGTATATTAAAAGTTTTAACAAAATTGCATTTAAATATATAAACAACACATGTAGACCATGATATATTAAAAGTACAATAAACATTTATCCACAAATAAGATCAGCATGATGTAGATTTAAAATATGAAAATAATTTTCAAATTAATGCAAAGTTAAACAACCAGTAACTCATTTTCAAGCATAATAAGAATACATGAGATCTAGACTACCACACTTGCAAATCAAAACATACATTTGAAAGTGTCTATGTACTAAATCTTGATACCAAGTTAAAATTCACGATAAGTATCAATTGAGAAATCAAGATAAAACCTTCTAATCAAATAAATCATGTATGAGCTTTAAGATTCTATCATAATTATAACTATTGATGTATAAAAGAAATTCATATAACCTTCAAGTAATATGCAAGTTCATCAAAACTAGAGTATACATATACAATCAAACATGAATTGATTACACATAAGGATATATAGAATATTTAGTACAAGAATCAAGTGACTTAAGAATCATAAATGTATATCAAACAGTTTTCACAAAATTTCATGTACATGAAGCAAAAATAATTTTGTAATCAGAACAATTTTTATCTACACACAGGATCTAATCATTTGAAAAATAAGTCACAAGTTTTTATTCTTTTGAAAATAGAAAATTATTTTCAAAGATAAGAATTTTAAAAAAGTTGATTCTAAAACCATTTAAAATTAACTAAAACTCATCACTAATAAAAATAAAGTCAATCAAGAAGATACTTTTTCATTTACCTAAAAGATGATAAATTTATAAATTATCTTAATTAGTGAGATCATAAAGCTCAATAGTAAACATATATATCCACTAGTAAGATAAACATGTAAACCCAATTGAAAATATGAAAACAATTTTCAAAAGTATATGCATAGCGAATAACTGATCAACTCATCTTTCTGCTTGAGAACATATATATAGAGTCAATTTTGCTATACTTAGTATATAAACATTCAAGTAACTTAAAATATTTTAAAGAGACAAATGGAGAGTTTTTATCAATACAAATAATAAGCAATCTTCATTCCTTCAAAGGTGATATTCCGACCATAGTTCCTTGATAGTGATGCATCTATTGTTTAGTCCTCAAGCTCTGTTGCATCTACTATCAAGGCATCAACTTTTCCTACGTCTTGAAAGAGGACACACCTATATCAAATAAATTTGGTGTGACTTTTGGTTCCCATACCTTCTTGGGTTCTTGGAGTTTAGTAATTTCACGAACCCAAATATTCTTATATGAAAATTTTATTTTATCAAAACAAAACTTAGTAAGATGACTTTTACGGCCACAAAGTGAACAAATATACACTTGGATACGCTTATGAGCTTGATGTGTATGTGTATGTCGTGCAGTATGTGTGGATGAATGTATAAAACTTATTTTTTTTAAAATATTCCAATCTATTATGGTCAAAAGCATGTTGGCTCAAGGTTGAGCCTAAACGAACAATTTTCTTTTGTAAAATATCAAACTTTTATTTTCAAGAAAAACATTGCAATTCTCATTTTTATCATAAGAAGATAAAGCAATAAAATCATGGCAAGAATGAGAATCAAATTCTTTGTCATTTTAGCAAAAGAAATGGGCAAATCCACTTTTTCTTTTAAAATAAAATCTAATTGATTTTTTAAAATCTTATTTTCTTTTAAAATAAACTTTTTCTTTGAAAATCAGAACAACTTTATTTTTCAAAGAACCATTCTCTTTTAAATCACATATTTCTCTTCTAAAACAAAATCTAATTTTGAAGATAAAAAGTCATTTTCTTCCTTCAACTTCAAATTTTTATTTTTCAACAATTTTTATTTTTCAGTAGATATTCACAAAACATAACAAGCTCATTATTTAGCATGTTTGTATTTTTATCAAGATCAGATTTCGAGTTTACCTCAAAAGAGTCATCCCCTTGGATCATGAAGCATGCTTAGTCAAATCAACTTTTTATGAATATCTTTCTATATCATTTGGAATTTGTTCACCAAGTAGAAATATAATCAGTATTAAGGGTTTGCTTTAGTGCAATAGAGGCTTTAGCATTTGCATCAAAAAAAATTTTATTCTCAAGATTTAACTCTTTAGTTTTTGTAAAATAAACATTTCTTCCTAGACATCTAAGATATGCAATCATCTTAAGTTTTCAAATTTGAAAGTTAAGAATATCAAATATGGGTTGTGCTAGAGAATACATGTGTGTTATGTAAACAAATATTGTGATTAGCAAATATAAGAATCACTCCTCAATGGTTAAAACGAATATCAGAAGTACTGGCTCTGATATCAATTGAAATCATCTAGAGGGAGTGAATAGGTGATATGCTAATCTATACAGAAAAAAAACTTATCAATAAACAATCTATACAAAAATATAAACACATAACAAATCCATACTCACAACCATGAAATGAAGTCATATCCCCGTGAAGGGCTCTGAACTTCTCCCCGTGATTCTTCTTGAGTAAGAGTTAAGGTGCGTAATTGCTTTCTTGATGTATATAGAGTTCAAACTAATGAATTTCTGAGAATAATAAAACAACAAATATATTTGCACAATAAAATAAAGGAGTAAGAGTTAGATAGATCAAATGCAAATCAATCAGAAAGAAAGAGAAAAGTTATCGAGGTTCGAGCCGTTTGCTTTATATCCCCACCTTCACCGTAATGAAAGATTCCACTATTATGGCTCTCGATTGCAATTGAAGTTGATCCGATTACTCGGTGTTACAACACCTACAAGCTCCCTTAGTCATTCCCGTAAGAACTGCAACACTCGAGCTCGCAAGCTCGATCGAGGCCGCAACCTCCAACAACTCAATACAAGGATTTAGAACTAGTGATCATGACTCTTGACCATAAACAATAACTCTCTTACAACTTTAACTTAGAAAATAGATGAGAATTGAAGGCTCAAGTGTGGGTGAGAGAAAAATAAAGATTTAGAATACTAACTCAAGAAAACTCTTATAACAAATTTGATTTTCTTTGAAAGCTTAAGAAAATCTTGTAAAACTTGTATTGAAACTTTTTTTTGACACTCTATAATCACTCTTATGTATAAGGGTAGGTTATAGACCAATTTCTAGTAAATCCCAATCATAAAAATATGTTAGAAATTATTTGAAACACAAAATAGTCGTTGGGAATGAATCTGGAATGGTTTCAATAGAAAAAATAGTCGTTACTAGACAAAACAGGCATGTTTGACGACTGTCGATCGACCGGCGGTCGACCAGCTAAGGATAAAATATACTAATTGTTGCCATCGGTCGACCAGGCGATCGACCGAGCTTAAAGAACAGTGAGCTCCAAACTTCTGGCGATCGACCGAAAGGCCAAACAGAGAGTATTGCTACTCTCATCAGTCCACCAGGCGATTGATCGTAAATGCCAAACAGAGAGCAGATCTCTTAATGATTGACCAGTCGGTCGACCGTTATGCTCAAATAGAGAGTACTACTACACTCATCAGTTGACCGCTCAGTCGACCGACATGCATAAGTTGTTGGCCCGGAGGCCTTCCTCTCTAGTTTTGATGATGATTAACTCATGTAGTTATGTTTACTAATAATCTTGTGATTTTAGTTTCAGATCATGTAATAAGATATTAGTTGGTGATTGCTTCAAAAAGAGGAGTTTGGAAGCTTTCACTTGGTGATTCCAGGGCCCGAGCATCAAGATCTTACATAGCCTTGCTCGTTGGATCACGGCGTTTTAGATCAGGTCGACTTGAAGATGAAGATCGTCAAGAAGACTTAGGTATCTATAGTTTAGTGTGTTTTAAATCCATGTGTAAAGATAAGAATAGTTGATATGCTCAAGTGCACAACACACACGTTTTATGAATATTGGTTTTTTGGTTTTTAGTTTAACCGATATTTGTTTTCATGAATAGATTAATCAAAACAAGTTTAATTGGTTTATGTATAGTAGATGTATTCTTTCTATACATGCATGCTTAACTCTTAAACAAACTTATTTTGACTATCCTATTCATGTATTGAAAAATCAAAGTTTGACAAAATACAAGTTTTGGTTTTTGGTAAAAATGTTAAAACACAAAAATGGTTTCATATGCTTGATATTTGAGTTAAAATTTTTATCACATGTTTATTTATCAATGCAAAATGTTAAAACTATTTTTGGGATTTTTACAAGTTTTTATAAGATTTTTAGAAATATTTTTAACCCCTGTTTCTGACCCAGAACTAGCTGACAGTCAGGTCGGTCGACCGCTCGGTCGACCGCACCAAGGGCCGGTCGACCGTGCGGTCGACCGACGTGCACAGAACTGTGCACATCTGGCAGCACAGTGGGCCGGTCGACCGACCGGTCGACCGGACCAGAGAGCTTTGCTCTCTGTATCTGGGCGGTCGACCGAGCGGTCGACCGGGATTGCCCAACGGTCATATTTATGACCGTTGGCGGTCGACCGGTTGGTCGACCGCGAGCCTGTCAGGCTGACAGATCAACCTAACGGCTAGTTTTCTATTTGGGCTATAAATACCCCATCTCTTTAGGATTTTTGATAAGATTTTCAAGAGCAAAAATTCCTACTTTTCTGAAGTGTTTTTAAACTTTTAAAAAGTGTTTTAGAGCTTCAAAGAATTCATCTTTATTGTTTTTCAAGGGTTTTGAAAATCAAAGAAAACTAGGTTTTGGGATATTGTTTGGATTTTCATTTCTATCATCTACAAGAGATTTCCCAAGTAGTTTTTTTTTGTTATTTGCTTGCCAAAAACACCTTGATATCCACTTGAGCTATATCCCCTATCCTAATCTATTAGGATATTTTGTTTTGTGGAAAGAGAAGTGTTTGAGGTTGATTAAGCCTCCTTGTTGTAAACACCCTTACTTTTGTTGTATCCCTCTTTGGTAGAGGTTGATCGGGTGATTGGTTTGCTCTCTCTTTGGTAGAGATTGAGTCTTGTGTTTTCTCCCTCTAGTGAGAGGTGGAGATTGGTTTGTAACCCTCTTCGGTAGAGGTGTTTGTGGTTGTTTGTCTACGGGCCTACCCCTCGGTTGTGAGGCGGTGTTTGAGAGAGGAGTTCGGTACTCCCTTGTTGTAAAAATCCTCCTCGATGGAGGTTCCCTCGGTGGGAGTCCTCAGTGGACAAGATAGTAGATTAGAAATCCTTCTCGGTGAAGGCGGGGACGTAGAGCTAGGGGCTCGAACCTCGGAACATATCTTTGTGTTTGCGTTTGATCCATTGTCTCTCTACCCTCTCTCTTTTAATTGTGCAAAGCATCATTCATTTCATATCATTATATCATATTTCCTTGTGTTGAGCATTGACTCATATTGCCATTCTATTATATGCTTGTGTGCTTGTGTGCCTCACTTGTACTTAACCACAAGAGCTTCATATAGCACCTCAACCCTTATCTAGAAGAATCAAGAGGAGTTAGTCCAGAGCCCTTCACGGGGAATTCGGCTACACTTGTTGGTTGTATTAAGTGTGATTGCAAAATTGTTTTAACTTCCGCATTTAGTTTCTAGATTAGCATTATCACCTATTCACCCTCCCTCTAGGTGATTTTCACAAGTTTCCTTGTGCATGTGCATGTGTAGATCTGGTCGACCGGGTGGTCGACCGGCAGAGTAATCAACTCTATTGGGCGGTCGACTGTGCAGTCGACAGGCAAAAGCAAAAAATCTTTTTAAATTCATTTTAATAAATCCTTTTAAGATACAACTAAATTTCTTTGTAAAAATCTTACAAAAATTAAGTTCATATAAATTTTTTTGGCACAAAAAATGTGGGATCAAAGATCATCATAAATTGTAAATTTTTGAACATTTTTTTTGTAACTTTGAAAAAAAACCTTTTTGAAATTATAAATCAGTTCAACATGTTTTTCCCAAATGCAAAAACAACTATTGTAAATAAACTAGTTTTTGTGAAAATTCATAAACTAAATAAATAGTGTGTATGTGTGCGTGTAAATATCTTAAGCACCAATTCTCTAATCTAAAATTTAACAAAAATACTAAACTAAACATCTTACAAACTCTATAAATAAGTCTTTAACTTTATCTTCATCTGGCACTTGACTTAATCCAAGCTTGATTCATGTGAGTTATACTTGATATGTCCTTTGTGCTTGAGCTTTTGAATCAACCCGTATTAGTTTCAAAGGTTAACTTAAGTCTTTTGTTGAACTTAAACTCCAATCTACGATCTTGATTAAAGTTGAAACTTATATATCATAAGATCATTAGTAAGTATAACTATATGAGTTAATCATTATCAAAATTATAATGATAGACCTTTGGGCCAACAGTTCTAAGATCAGTCACATCCCAAAAAGATACGCATTAATGAGCCAGATCCTCAGTTAAACTTCAGCAGTTCAAAAAAGTCCAGACCACTTAAAGGCATCCACTGACTTCGATCTTCTGATTCCTTTTCCATGACTCTGGCAATCGCAAGAACTGGGGGCATCTGTAATGGTCATAATCTGACTGATCCCCAAGATCACAACACGCTTCAAAAGTGTCACGAGTAAATGACGGACTTAAGATATCAGTTGACCCATACTAAACCTCGAGGAGAGGACCTCGTGCTTCGCCCGGACATCATGCTCACCCCTGAGGAGAGAGAACCTCGGGCCTTATCCCGCATTCACATTCAACCCCAAGGAGAAGACCTCAGGCCTTTCTTTCTGCCATTATATCCTCACGTTTTGAATACTCTCCTATTTCAGCGGGGATAGTTATGAATAGTGGCGGATATCTCGGCACGCTAATCCTAACCAAAAAAGCAGCAATCTGACCAGTTATAGAAAAGATCCAACAAGTAAATCATGCTATTAAGCACCTCCGAGAAATCAGCACCATCAATTACGCCCCTTGTAGAGTACTTATACACCTAGAGATCCATGAAAAGAGGGGTGGGACAAAGAAAAGAAATTGTAAACACCACATGACTCCACAGAATTCACTGTAATCTCTGACAATATAGTGAATTCTCTCTCCTTCTTATGGTTTTTCCCAAAGTGTATTTTCATGTAAAAATCTTTTGCTTTATATGTTTAATGGTTAAAACCTAAAGTGCCATATTTAACTCACGACCCCTTCCCCACATTTATGGAGTAAGGTTGACCGTTGATCAATCGCATCTGAAAATCTCCACCACAGATGGTCATGAGAAAAAGAAGATTTTTTTTTTAAAGTAAATCAGTAAGCTCACCATATACAAAAGACAATATAAGAAAATTAACAATAATGACGTTCGTCCCTCACTCAACTAGCAAAGTGCGAGGAAATTTCTTTTCTTTTTCTTCTTATTTTTTTTGTTAGAAGAGGCCTACATGGCGATATTACACTATGGTTGTGTTTGTATCACCGTAAAAGTTCGCAAGTCACAAGTGACAATTACAACTTGCGACTTACGATGTTTGTTTGGACCGTGAATCTTAAAACATACTTACATCTCACTTACGATCCACTTGCAACGCAAAATGCAAATCCCACTTACATTGCAAACAGTAAATTTTGTAGTCATACAAATTTGTATTGCTGACAGTTAATTATAATTAGATTAATATTTTTTATTATTAGATTAATCTTTTTAGGTTATGAGAAATTATTTTTAATTATTAGATTACATATAATTATTAGATTAAATTTTTATGAATAATTCAATAATTTTTAATATTAGAATCTTTTTTATTACTAAATTAATATAATGTATTCGGCTTAATTTTAATTCTTACTTTATTTATAGATTAGTAATTTTTAATATAAATTTAATAAGCTTTGACTATTAGATTAAAATTTAATTATTTAATATTTAATATATTTAATATTTAATATATATAATATTTTTAATTTTTTTAATTTTTATTATTTAATATATTATATTTTTTTAATATTACTATATTAAATATATGATTAATTTTTTTATTATTTAATATAGTAGATGACATTTTTAATTATTTAATTTGTAATATATTAAATTTTTAATATTTTTTATGTTTACTAATTTTTAATTTTTAATTGTTTCTTATTTAATACATTTAATTATTACAATTTTTAATATTTATTGGTATTTTTTAATATTTTTAAATCACCAAACATTTAATTTTTTAGTCAACTTTTTCATTTACGATTTACATATTACGACAACCAAACACCATAAAACACTATACATTATCTCAATTTTTCATTGCTAATTAAATACAGTAAAACTTAGCTTGTTGTCTTACATGTCTGACTCTCGAGGTCTTCGCGCTACTCTTGCTGTTTAAGACCTCTTATCGGTCAACTTTTTTTTCTTACTTGTAGGGCTTGTTTGGTTTGATGAAAGTGAGAGAAAAAGTGAAAAATGAGAAATGTGGAGTGTAGTGAGAATTTGAGATTTGTGCAATTTTTATTTCTGGTGTTTGATTGTAATGTGAAAGTGTAAGTAAAAAAATATATTATTTTTCGGTCTTTTGATTAGTAATGTGAAAGTGAAAGTAGAAAAGTTGACCACAAAGTTGATTATAAAATAATATTAAATTAAAAATTAATTCTGAAGTGATGTTTTAGAACTGTAATTGGACTGCACGTGAGATTTACATGACATCAAAATTAACTATTTTGGGTTACAACTTATTACAAGTGAAATTACATGACCACAAAAATTAATTGTAGCACCCTGAAAGTAAGAAAATAGTAGCATAAAAGAGAAGTATAAAAGGAAAAAGGGAAAAGAAAAAAGAGTTTTCTCATTTTTCATTTCTGATTCAAAACAAACAAGAAAGTTAGAAATGAGTTTTTCCACTTCCCTATAACCAAATATATCCGCAGTGAAGTCACCAATCCTCATAAATAGTGGGAGAGCCACCTGGATGCTGTCTCTAGGGCCATGTCTTAACATACTCAACCTACTCGATGAAGTTATATTTGGGGCCCCTTCTCTCCTCTGGTAGGAAGTTAGAAGACATGAATTTGGAGGATCGTATTAATCCCGAACTCCTAGCTAAAAACTTGAAGTAAGGTGATGGTTGTAATTATGATAATTGTGGTGAAGATTTTTCGTCTCAAATGACCAGACGGTCGATCCACACCACAAACATGAGTATATGTTTAAGGAATAAATGCAAAATATTAACACAACACAGAAAACAGATGGAGGCACAATATTTTACATGAAAAATCCAAATTGGGAAAAATTACGAGAAGTAGGAGGAGAAAATTTTCCTATAATTTGACGGATTATAGGAATTACAAGTATGTATTGGAATTTCTTTGAGTTAGGATTGAATGGGAGGAAAAGTCCTCATTCTCGGCGGAGAAGAAGGTCTATTTGTATTGAACTCCTCCTACTTAGGCGGATGAGGCACTGGTGAGATACGTGTGACTGCACGATTTTCATGTGCAGATTTGTTGTAACGGCCGCGATTGCTGGCATGATGATTGAAATTGCACGCAAAGAATTTCATTATTATCCATAACTGTCCACCTTGAATGCATTGGCGTAACACGTTTTCCACGTGAGAAAAGAGAGGCGATGTGATTGCAATCGGAGATCTCGACGGCTGTTACTGAAACTTTCGGGTGAAATCAGAGTTGTTGAACTGTAAGTGACTTCATAGGGTGATGACTTCGAGACGGGATTTTGCTCCTGAATGACTCTGGGTGGCGGAGCTTTGGAGGATGACTTGAGCTCGAGTTGAAGTGATTTTGGGAACTGTGAATGCTCTCGGGAGGGTCTGATGTGATGGAGACAGTTGATTGTTGTAAAATTTCAAAAAAAAAACTTGATTTTTTGGATATGTGTCAACATCATGTTTCAGGATCAATTTTTTACCACTATAATAAACAAAGCTGAAAATAATATAGGAAGTAACAAGCAAACAACAACAACTAAGTCATTTGTCCTAAGTATTTGGGATAGGCTACATGAACCAAAAGAGAATTAAGCCGGATCGGGCACATGAATCAGCTTTCTCCACTCATTCCTATTGAGCGATATGCCTTCACTAAGACCTTTAGCCTCTATATCCTGTCTCCATCCATGTTTTTTTCGGTCTCCCTTGCGCTATTTTAACTTTCCAATCAAAGATGGCTATTGTGTCTCTCTCTCACATAGAAAGTGCCCATGCCTGATACCTCTCCACTTCTGACTTCCCTCGAGGTGTGGCTGACGAGCCTTGAATGGGCCAAACTCATCAACTCTCGCTACTTTGGAGGAAATGCGAGTATGTTAGATCCTATTTGAGCACCATTAAGCCCGGCCCTTCGAGGATCCCATGAAGGAGGGCACAAGCATGTGGCTCAACTACTCGACTGTAAGGTGAATCGCACTAAGAGGCCCAACGAAGTCCGTGCTGTACCTTGGGCCCTTATCACCCACTCAGCCTCTACCTAGTATAGGGGGGACCTGGAGGTAGGGGTGACGTCCGATTGTATACGGATCAAATATTATGTTTATTATATCTGTATTCACACTCAATTTCAATTATGGATACAGATATAGATATTAGAGGATGTGAAAAAATATTATACACATATGCCAAAATCGAATATCGGATACAGATTGAATATTAGCGGATCGGATGCGGATACTAATCGGATATGCAAAAATGGATACGGTTACGAATAAAGTAAACGGATATGTTTATTTTACTTTTTATCTCATGTACAACAATATAAAATATGATACATACTGTGATTTTGTTGTGTACATATCAATGCTCCACCATATCTATTATCATTCGTCTTCTGTAGCAATGGATTACACGACCTCCGACACAGTTGATGTCAAAATACCTAAAATATATCGTGCTACTCTTGCAAAAATCAGATACTTTCCAATATTACTTTTTCACAACTCAAAATATCAAAATCTATTACTCCATTCCATTGAAGAATAGTTTCTTCCATACATATATCATTATCAAGCATCCAACCTTCGGATATCGGATCGGATATGGATCGGATATTACTTTAATTATATCTATATCCGTACTAACCTTCGGATACGTTTACAGATACGGATATTGATGGATGTGAAAAAATGATATATGTATCCAGATTGGAGGTGGATTCGAATGCGAATATCTATGAATAATCTGCATCCAATGGCACCCCTACCTGGAGAAGGTCCTACTCGCAGAGAGATCACACTAGGAGTGTGCCACCATCTTATGTTAAAGACAAAATTATAATCTAACCACCCTACAATTAGTGAAAACTCCTAGACACCCATATATAGCAGCAAGCACCCCCCTCCCGGTTATTAGCGGGGGATGAGGCGAGTGGTTTAACTCATCAGTTTAATACAATATTTGAAAGATTTAAATAATTATATAAATATTTGTATTTATCTAATAACATTAATAATAATATAATTAATCAAATTATTTATATTGTAATAAATTGTGTTAATAAATAAGTTATATTATTCTTCATGTTAAATAAATATTTTGTTAAGTTAAATTTGTATTTCAAATAAATAAATTATATATTTTAAAAATACATACATGTGTGTGTATTTATATATTTTTCTTAAATATGTATGTATAAACAATATTGATAAATAAATTTTATGCAGAAATTTCTTTTTTGAAAAATATTTCAGGTCAGAAATACCACTCTAAAATATTTGTGATGTGTGTGAATATGTTGTTGGCCCGGAGGCCTTCCTCTCTAGTTTTGATGATGGTTAACTCATGTAGTTATGTTTACTAATAATCTTGTGATTTTACTTTCAGATCATGTAACAAGATATTAGTTGGTGATTGCTTCAAAAAGAGGAGTTTGGAAGCTTTCACTTGGTGATTCCAGGGCCCGAGCATCAAGATCATACATAGCCTTTCTCGTTGGATCACGGCGTTTTGGATCGGGTCGACTTGAAGATGAAGATCGTCAAGAAGACTTAGGTATCCATAGTTTAGTGTGTTTAGATCCATTTGTAAAGATAAGAATAGTTGATATGCTCAAGTGCACAACACACACAAGTTTTATGTTTGGATTTGGTTTTCATGAATAGATTGATCAAAACAAGTTTACTTTGTTTTTATGTATATTAGATGTGTTCAATATACATACATGCTTCATATCTTAAACAAACTTATTTTGATATGCCTATTCATGAGTTTTAGGAAAAATCAGATTTCCTGTTGAAAAATTCAAGTTTGATAAAATACAAGTTTTGGTTTTTGATAAACATGATAAGACACAAAAATAGTTCAAATTGCTTGATATTTGAGTTGAAATTTTTATCACATGTTTATATATCAATGCAAAATGTTAAAACTATTTTTGGGGATTTTTAGAAGTTTTTAGAAATATTTTAACCCCAGTTTCTGACCCAGAACTGGCTGACAGGCCAGGTCGGTCGACCGCTCGGTCGACCGCACCAAGGGCCGGTCGACCGTGCGGTCGACCGACGTGCACAGAGTTGTACACGTCTGGCAGCACAGTGGCCGGTCGATCGGACCAGAGAGCTTTGCTCTCTGTATCTGGGCGGTCGACCGGGCGGTCGACCGGGATTGCCCAACGGTCATATTTCAGACCGTTGGCGGTCGACCGGCCGGTCGACCGCGAGCCTGTCAGGCTGACAGATCAGCCTAACAGCTAGTTTTCTGTTTGGGATATAAATACCCCATTTCTTTGGGATTTTAGATAAGATTTTCAAGAGCAAAAATTCCTACTTTTCTGAAGTGTTTTTACAAGTTTTAAAAAGTGTTTTAGAGCTTAATGATTTCATCTTTATTGTTTTTCAAGGGTTTTGGAAAATCAAAGAAAACTAGGTTTTTGAGATATTATTTTGGATTTTCATTTCTATCATCTACAAGAGATTTCCCAAGTAGTTTTTCTTTGTTATTTGCTTTCCAAAAACACCTTGATATCCACTTGAGCTATATCTTCTATCCTACTCTATTAGGATCTTGTTTTGTGGAAAAGAGAGATTGTTTGAGGTTGTGGAAACCTCCAAGTTGTAAACACCCTTGCTTTGTTGTATCCCTCTTTGGTAGAGGTTGATCGGGTGATTGGTTTGCTCCCTTTTTTTAGAGGTTGAGGCTTGTGTTTGCTCCCTCTAGTGAGAGGTGGAGTTTGGTTAGTAACCCTCTTCGGTAGAGGTGTTTGTGGTTATTTAGCTACGGGCCTACCCCTCGGTTGTGAGGCAGTGTTTGAGAGAGGAGTTCGGTACTCCCTTATTGTAAAATTCCTCCTCGGTGGAGGTTCCCTCGGTGGGAGTCCTCGGTGGACAAGATAGTGGATTAGAAATCCTTCTCGGTGAAGGCGGGGACGTAGAGCTAGGGGCTCGAACCTCGAAACATATCATTGTGTTTGCGTTTGATCCATTGACTCTTTAACCCTCTCTCTTTATTTGTATTGTGCATAGCATTATTCATATTGCCATATCATTCATACTTGCTTGCATTTGTGCCTTGCATTATTTCATATTGCTTATCATCCTTATATGCTTGGCTTGCTTGTGTGTGTGCCTTACTTGTACTTAACCACAAGAGCTTCATATAGCACCTCAACCCTTATCTAGGGGAATCAAGAGGAGTTAGTACAGAGCCCTTCACGGGGAATTCGGCTACACTTGTTGGTTTTATTAAGTGTGTTGCAAAATTTGTTTTAGCTTCCGCATTTAGTTTCTAGATTAGCATTATCACCTATTTACCCCCCCTCTAGGTGATTTCATATGTAATACTCCTATTCTATAATACTAATTAATAATAATAATATCAATAACAATAATAAGTTATAATTATTCTTAGTATTTTTAACCCATACATATAAGGTCGATCTACTCTATTTTTACCCTCTCTTTTCCTCTCATTTTCTTTGAACCAAACCCAAGAGACCCAACCCAATTTGCTTTTTTTTTCCTTTTTCTATTCCCTCATTTCTCTCCCTTTCTAGGCTTTTCTCCTTGCTGCAACCTAACTTCTGCACGTGCCCTTCACTCCACCGCCTTCACTCCACTGCCACCTCTCCTCTTTATGTGTGTGTGTGTGTATATAGAGAGAGAGAGAGAGAAATAGAGAGAGAGAGAGAGAGAGAGAGAGGAGAGAGATGTATATATAGAGAGAGATGTATCTTAGCCACCAGCTGAGAGAGCTCTCTCAGCTGGTGCGACGTGACTAAATCTCAGTAACAAATTTTAGTACAGTGCTACCATGGTCGCAGTTTTTTGTGAGAATTGTGACATGGACGCAGCGTTTTTGTAAGGAATACTACCACGCTACCATGGTCACAGTTCTAACTACTCTGAGAACATATGAAATTTTTAGGACTGCGACCATGTCGCAGTGGATTGCAACCATGTCGCAGTCCAGTACGACCATGTTGAAGCGCCAGCTGAGAGAGTTCTCTCAGCTGGCGGCTGAGGTAAAGATATCTCATATATATATATATATATATATATATATATATATATATATATATATATATATATATATATATATATATATATATATATATATATATATATATATATATATATATATTTCTCTTATGAAAACTATTATTGTATAATATAGTTTATGACATCTCATTATTAAATTTCTTTAAAAAATAAAATAATTATATTAATTATTACTGTCACAATTTATAATATAGTGATTAACAATTATCAACTTAGAAATTACTTAATTAATGAAAAGTTGAAAGAATTGCTTATCATTGTTGGCCCAAAAGCCCATCACTCTAGTTTTGATGATTAACTCATGTAGTTATAGTATTAATGATCTTGTGTTTATATAGTTTCAGATATTTGATCAAGATCTTAGTCCGTGTTTAGCTTCAATAAAAGATTCGAAGTCAAGTTTTCAAGTTAGCATATGTTGATTCAAGAGCTCGCACATCAAGACCGCATCATGTACTCAAAGAGGAGTCTAGCTCATTGGATCTAGGTTTGGACCAAGTTAAGAAGGAGAAGAAGATTTTCAAAAGAAGATTTTCGTGAAGACTTGTGTCATGTTTCTAAGTGTTAAGATTTTATTTTTAGATAAAATGTAAATGATAGATTAGTTCTGAATTTCTCAAGCTCATACACACACAAAAAAAAAATTATGTAGTGTTTTAATAAAATAGTTTTAGTTTTAGAAAATACCGTTTTGATTTTTGAGCTTCAAAGTATACATTCCTATGTTTCATGATTAGATTTCATCAAAACAAGTTTATATGGTTTATATGTTTTTTGGATTTCATCCATGCACATTGTTGGTTCAAATGTTTAGAAAAACTTATTTGGTGATCATATATCAAATGTTTAAGTTTTGTATTTATCAAAACTTATTTTAGAGCTTATTGTCAAAAATATAGATGTTTCATCTCATATGTGTATTAGATCATATCCATACACATTAAGCTTCAAAAGTGTTTAAAATATCTTATTTTTGTATTTGAAGAAATTTTGAAAAAATCATTTTTCAAATTGAAGATTGATTTTGAAAAATACGAATTTTTGTTTAAGGCAAAATTTCTATATTACAAAAATGGTTCAAAAAGTTATAATATGTGTTGATTTTTGATCACACATAATTGTACTTCAAAGTATTTCAAAGAACTTACTTTTGTAGATTTTATGTGATTTTATGAGATTTTATAAGAGTTTATAAAACCAAGTTTTTATCCCAAAATTTCTTGACCTGGCTTCTGCCGGTCGACCGAGACAGAAGTCGGTCGACCGAGCGGTCGACCGATATACACAGAAATGTGCACAACTTTTGGCTTGAGGGCCGGTCGACCGAGCGGTCGACCGATCTAGAGAGTTAATTCTCTGGATCGGGCCCCGTCGACCGGCCAGAGAGCTTTGCTCTTTAGATCTGGCCTCGGTCGACTGGGCGGTCGACCGACAGGTCAAGCGACCGGGAGGTCGACCGGCAGCCGCAATGGTCATATTTTTGATCGTTGGTCGGTCGACCGACAGCAGATTTTCTGCTAAGTTGGCTCCCAACAGCTAGTTTTTTATCCCCTATAAAATGGGGTTCACTTGGCCTGTTTTATACAAGATTTTAAGAGGGTTTCAAAGTAAATTTTTTCCATCTCTCTTAGAGGTTTTCTCTACTTGTTTTAGAGCTAATACTTCCATATCAAAAGGAGAGTTTTCAAGAGTGCTTTTCAAAAGAGATTTCTTGAGTTTTCCTCCACTACTCTATATTGTTTTTCTCACATAAACTTGAGCTTTCATTGCTATATCAATCCTCCTAGGATCTTTGTTGTGAGAGTGTTTTTGGGTGATCAAAGTGTAGAGATCACTTGCGTTTGCGTTTGCTCTCTCTCTGTCACTTGTGTTTATATATCTTACATGGTTATCTTGTTTATCTCTTTATATGTTGATATACTAGTGCTTAATTGATATATACTTAGGATTGTTTGCTCACACTTGTATTTAATCAAGAGAGTTATAGTGGTACCTCAACTCTTAATCTAGAGGAATCCTGAGGAGATAGTCCAGAGCCCTTCACTAGGAATTCATTTACACTCTTGTATTATACTTTGTCTGTTGGCTTAATAGCTTTAGTTTGCATAAATAGTTTTTAATTCCACATCATTCATCATTAAATTAGCCAGTGCACCTATTCGCCCCCCTCTACGTTATTTTCCATTGGTATCAGAGCTTGGTGCTTTTGATTTGGGTCTAACAACCTTGAGTTAAAGATCCTCATTTTAGCTAATCACAATATTTGTATACATACATGAATTTCATACCACCTCCTATGTTTGACATTCTTAACATCCAAACTTAGAAAGTTAAGACGTCCATGTACCTCAAAGCCCTAGAATTCATGTTTGTCTTGCCACTATTAAAGATTTATATTGTTTAAATGGCAAACATCTGGAGGCTAATGCAAAAATCATACATGCTTTAAAGAGTACCCTAAATGATAATTACTTATGTAGGGTTTTTAATTTTGATTCGGCATTTGTAGTATGGAACACACTTGTCTCCTTTGGTAAACAAGAGCAATACTATATAGGGAGTGACTAGGATGATGGAAGTGATGCTTTCAACATGTGCTACATGGTCCAAGGGGATGACCCCCTTGAGGTAAATTCTGAATCCGAGGTAGAAGAAGATATTGACATGCCTTATGATGAGCTTGCATTGTCAAAACTTCTTAAAAAATATGATTTATTAAAAATTGAAAATGATAAGTTGAAAAAGGAAAAAACTTCTTTGGTAAAAGAAAAGGATTCTTTTAAAAATAAATTTAAATGTGTTTCAAAAGAAAATGAATCTTTTAAAAAGAAAATTATTTTAATGGAAAAAGAAAAGGAAATTATTTTAAATGAAAATAACTCTTTGAAAAGAAAAATTATTTTAAAAGAAAAGAAAAACATTTCTAAAAAGAATAATAACTTTTCTTGTCATGTCTCTCATGCTAATAATGTTTGCATTCTCTTTTGATAAAAATGAGATTCATATTTTGAAAAAGAGAATTGATTGTTTGAGCTCAAATTTTAGCAGTTGTACATTTAACCATAATAAATTAGAATCTATGTTTCGTAAAAAATAAATTTCACATGTTCATGCACAAACCCCATGGCATACATATGCACTCCATGCTCACTCTCACACCACTCATATGCATGCTGGAGTGTACAAATATACGCATTATGGCCGCAAAGGCCATTAGCAAAGTTTTATTTTGATAAGATAAATCATATAAATTTTACAAATAAAATGTTTGGGATCCTTATGATGCTAACCCCCGTGGACCCAAAAAGAAATGGGTACCAAATTCTCACCTCTTATGTTTGATGTAGGTGTGGGCTCTCACATGACGTGAGAGGTATGGTGCCTTGGTGGTGGATGCATGAGTTAGATGGACATACCAAATTGATGCATCACTATCAAGGATGATTGGTGAGAGGACCACCATGGTTTGGAGACCTAGAGATTGATTCATTAATTTTGGTAATTATTTCTAACTCCTATTTTTATTTACATGCTTTCATATAAATATTTTTAGTATGTTTTGCTTTCAATGCTCATTATGTTAAGTGATCATGTTTTGTACTTCTTATGGTGATTACTTATTTAGATGTAGTTTTCGTTAAAACTTATTTTTATACTTGTACAAATAGTGAGCTACACTTGATTATTATATGTTTGTGCCTCATTTCTCATTTGTACTCATTACATGTACATGTATAACCTAGTTTTAATGATTTTTTCATTTATACTTGTTTTTCCTATTTTTGTTCATGTTTTGCTTCATGTATATGTTATTTTTGTTTAAAACTAATAAATATATATATGTATACCCTTGATCACTTGCCTTCATACAAAATTTTATTTTGGGCTCATTTCTGTTTGAGATATATATGTATATTTTTAGTTTTGATAGAACATACATATACCTTGAAGTTTATTTAATTCTGATAAAATTTTTAGTTTTGATGATTTTCATGTTTTTAATAAAAGAATTTCATTTTTATTTTGAACCTTATTTTCATGAATATACTTTTCGCATGATTCTTGTGCACTCATATTCTTTTGTTTACTCATGATTTTATTTTCATAAGCATTTATGAGTTTTATAGATTTTGAGTGTCAACACTTGTGTATTTAGCATGCCTCATTAAATATATGATTTGTTTTCATGTTTGAAGGATCTTTAATTAGTTTTTCAAAAATTACTTTAAACTAATTATTTATTCTTCACTTGATAGTGTTTTCAATTTACAACTATTTTCAAATCTTATTTTTGAAAACTTCTAACCTTTAAGGGCGGTTGGATGAGCGACCACGTCGTGTATACCTTATTGAATATCTTTTAAACTTGTGCATGAATAGGGTGGTAGGTATGAGTTATACACATGATCTTCATGCTATTTCATTTAGTATACTCATATTTGATTTCTTATATATATATGCTTCAAATTTCAATTAGTATCAATTTCAATTAGTATTACCATTTTCATACGTATATATGTTTGATTTGATTGATTTGATTGTGCTTATTTTACAATATCTTTACATTCTTAATGCACAAGTTATATTTATGTTAACCTTGATTTTATTCCAAATTTTAATTGGTATATTTACAAACTTATACATTAATTTCAATTGGTATTTATTTTGTATCAAAATGTACTTCATGTTTCACCTTCAATTGGTGTCAAAATTTACTATTGGTATCTTAAAAAAATTTTACATGTGGTACCAACTTTCATTTTGTCAACTACAATTTGATGTCATTGGTATCATAATTCATTTTGTTGACTTCAAGAAATTTCAAAAATTTTGTTTTAAAAGTGGTTTTTAAAATTTGTTGATATGTATTGCCTATATGCAAGGAGAGCTTAATATCTCCTCTATATATAGTTTCATGTTGAGTGTATCTCACACTGAGGAGCTTGATGTCTCTTCTTTATATGATACACGTGTGTAGGGGGAGCTTAACATCTCCGCTTATACATTGTGTATTATGCTTTATGTGGGTTAGAGTCTAGTCATCCCTTCTCCATGTAATGCATGAATGCAAGGGAGCTAACTTTACGTCTCTCCTCTTCATGAATGTATATTACATATACATCTTTATTGTTTGATTGTTCTCACCCCTTTGTTGATGAATTGACAAAAGAGGGAGAAGAATTTAGAGAGTTTATATATGCATGTTTATATCTTTGTTTATACATATATGTTTTGTTTAATTTATGTGCTTTCATTGAATATCTTTATGTTTATTTGTTATGCATGAGTTAAGAGGAGCTTCTATGAAGCTTATCTTTAATTCATGTATATATAACTTCATGAGTTTTGTCATCATTAAAAAGGGGGAGATTGTTGGCCCAAAGGCCCATCACTCTAGTTTTGATGATGATTAACTCATGTAGTTATAGTACAATGATCTTATATTTATATAGTTTCAGATATTTGATCAAGATCTTAGTCCGTGTTTAGCTTCAACAAAAGATTCGAAGTCAAGTTTTAAAGCTAGCATGTGTTGATTCAAGAGCTCGCACATCAAGATCGTATCATGTACTCAAAAGGAGTTTAGCTCATTGGATCAAGTTTGAACCAAGTCAAGAAGGAGAAGAAGATTTTCAAAAGAAGATTTTCGTGAAGACATGTGTCATGTTTGTAAGTGTTAAGATTTTATTTTTAGATAAAATGTAAAGGATAGATTAGTTCTGAATTGTTCAAGCTCATACACACGCAAAAAAAAAATTATGTAGTGTTTTAATAAATAGTTTTAGTTTTAAAAATACCGTTTTGATTTTTGAGCTTCAAAGTATACATTCTAATGTTTCATGATTAGATTTCATCAAAACAAGTTTATATAGTTTATATGTGTTTTAGATTTCATCCATGTACATTTTTCATTCAAATGTTTAGAAAAACTTATTTGGTGATTCTATATCAAATGTTTAAGTTTTGTATATAACAAAACTTATTTTAGAGTTTATTGTCAAAAACATAGATATTTCATCTCATATGTGTATTGGATCATATCCATACACACTAAGCTTTAAAAGTGTTTTAAATATCTTATTTTTGTATTTGAAGAAGTTTTGAAAAATCGTTTTCAAATTGAAGATTGATTCTGAAAATACGGATTTTTGTTTAAGGCAAAATTTCTATATTACAAAAATTGTTTCAAAAGTTTGTAATATGTGTTGATTTCACACATATTTGTACTTCAAAGTATTTTAAAGAACTTATTTTTGTAGATTTTATGTGATTTTATGGGAGTTTATAAAACCAAGTTTTTATCCCAAAATTTCCTGACCTGGCCTTCTGCCGTCGACCGAGACAAAAGTCGGTCGACCAGGCGGTCGACCGATGTGCACAGAAACATGCATAGCTTTTGGCTTAAGAATCAGTCGACCGATCCAGAGAGCTTTGCTCTCTGGATTTGGCCCCAGTCGACCTTGCGGTCGACCGACAGGTCAAGTGTTGGGTGCGGTCGACCGGCAACCCTAACTGTCATATTTTTGATCGTTGGCCTGCTGAGTTGACTCCCAACGGCTAGTTTTTGATCCCCTATAAAATGGGGTTCCCTTGGCCTATTTTATACAAGACTTTAAGAGGGTTTCAAAGCCAATTTTTTCCATCTCTCTTTGAGATTTTATCCACTTATTTTAGGGCTAATACTTCGATATCAAAAGGAGAGTTTTTCAAGAGTGTTTTTCAAAAGAGATTTCTTGAGTTTTTTTCCACTACTCTATCTTATTTTTCTCATACAAACTTGAGCTTTCCATTGTTATATCAATCCTCTGAAGATCTTTGTTGTGAGAGTATTTTTAGGTGATCAAAGTGTAGAGATCACCAAGTGTTCATCTTTGTATTTGAGGCGGCGAACTTGCGGGTTCGTGTTGTGACGAATTCTTGTAGGAGCTTGGTGTAGAGGTGCGGCCTCGGCAAGCTAGTGTGCTTGCATGTGTTGTTCTTACGGGAACAAGTGAGGGACTTGCGGGTCTAAGAATTCTAGTGTGAACTCATTGTAGGTGTTGCAGCACCGATTGATCTTGCGGGATCGATTCTAGTGGAAATCCTTCTAGTGTTGAAGGTAGGGACGTAGAGCAAGGGTGCTCGAACCTCGAAATAATTCTCCCGTGTTTGCGATTGCTCTCTTTGTCACTTGTGTTTATATATCTTGCATGCTGATCTTGTTTATCTCTTTATATGCTTGATATACTTGTGCTCAATTGATATATGCTTCAAATTATTTGCTCAAACTTGTATTCAACCAAGAGAGCCATAGTGGCACCATAACTCTTAATCTAGAGGAATTCTTAGGAGATAGTTCAGAACCCTTCACCGAGAATTCGGCTACACTCTTATGTTATACTTTGTGTGTTGGTTTAAGCTTTAGTTTGCTAAATAGTTTTTAATTCTGCATCATTTATCATTAAATTAGCCAGTACACCTATTCACCCCCCCTCTAGGTATATTTTCAATCATCTTGTAATAATTATAATTTTAATTTTAGTTTTATTTAATATTTGATACTCATCATTATTAATATTATGATTTAATAATTATAATATAAATTATAATTACTTATAATTTTGTATTTGTAACAAAAACTCTAATTACTTATAATTAAAAAAATATAATTACCATCATGGATTAAGCAAAAGAATAAGCCATGCACAAGTCTAGCCAATTTCTATACAGAAATTTTTTTGAAAAATATTTCAGGTCAGAAATACTGCTCTAAAATATTTGTGATGTGTGCGAATATGTAATACTCCTATTCTATAATACTAATTAATATTAATAATATCAATAACAATAATAAGTTAAAATTATTCTTAATATTCTTAGTCCATACATATGAGCTCGTTTTCCTCTCTTTTTCCCTCTCTTTTCCTCTCATTTTCTTTGAACCAAGCTTGAGAGGCCCAACCTTATTCCTTTATTTTTTTTTCTTTTTTTTTTCTTTTCCCTCATTTCTCTCTCTTCCTAGGCTTTTCCCCTTGCTGCTAGCATAACTTTTGCACGTGTCATTTACTACACCGCCTTCACTCCACTATCGTCCTCTCCTCTTTATATATATATATATATATATATATATATATATATATATATATATATATATATATATATATATATATATATATATATATATATATATATATATATATATATATCTTTCTCTCATGAAAACTATTATTGTATAGTATATTCTATGACATCTCATTATTAAATTCTTTTAAAAAATAAAATAATTGTATTAATTATTACTATCAAAATTTATATTATAGTCATTAACAATTATTAACTTGAAAATTACTTAATTAATGAAAGTTAAAAGAACTACTTATCATCTTGTATAATTAATATATGATACTCATCATTATTAATATTATGATTTAATGATTATAATATAAATTATAATTACTTATAATTTTGTATTTGTAACAAAAACTCTAATCACTTATAATTAAAAAATGCAATAACTATCATGATTAAGCAAAAGAAGTAGCTAAGCGCAAATCTAGCCTATTTCTATACAATTTTTTTTTGAAAAATATTTCAGGTCAGAAATACTGCTCTAAAATAATTGTGATATATGTGAATATGTAATACTCTTATTCTATAATACTAATTAATAATAATAATATCAATAATAATAATAAGTTATAATTATTCTTAATATTCTTAGCCCATACATATGAACCCGTTCCACTCTCTTTTCCCTCTCTTTTCTCTCATTTTCTTTGAACCAAGCCCGAGAGGCCCAACCCAATTCCTTTATTTTTTTCTTTTTCTCTGTTTGTTTCCCTCATTTCTCTCTCTTCGTAGGCTTTTCCTCTTGCTGCCAACCTAACTTTTGCACGTGCCCTTCACTCCACTGCCATCCTCTCCTCTTTACACACACACACACACATAAATACATACATACATACATATACATATATGTATATATATATACATATACATATACATATATATGTATATATATACATATGTGTATGTGTACACACACATATATAGAGAGAGAGTAGTGATCCGGTGAGAAAGCTAGCTTACGTGAGATGATGAGAAAGGAATATAGAAATTGTCGGATTAGTTACTGGTTGGTTGAGATTAGATTTGGAGAAAATAAAACTAAAACTCAAAAATAAAATTATTCAACCCAAAACTAACTTAACCAACCAAAAACCTAATCTCAGCTAAAATATAATCTAAGGCTAATGTGATCTTTCTCATCTTCTCATCTAAGTTAGCTTTCTCGAAGGATTGCTACTATACGCGCGCGCGCGCGCACACACACACACATGTGTGTGTGTGTACATACATATATACATATATATATATATATACACACACACACACACACACATACATATATATATGGAGAGAGAGAGAGTGTGAGTGAGAGAGTGAGAGTGAGTGAGAGAAACATACCTCAGCCGGTAGCTGAGAGAGACTCTCTCAGCTGGCGCTTCAATATGATCGCAGCTGACTGCGATATGGTCACAGTCCACTGAGACATGGTCGCCGTCCTAAAATATCATATATTTTCAGTGTAATTAAGACGCAACCATGGTAGCAGTCCTCAGAAAATGACTATGACCATGGTCGCAGTCCTTAGAAAAGACTGCTACCATGGTAGCAATCATCAGAAACATACTGTGACTTGATCACAGTCCTCATAAAAAACTGCGACCATGATAGCGGGGCCATAAATGGTGGCTGAAATTTAGGCACGTCGCGCCAGCTAAGAGGCTCTTTCTCAGCTGGCGGCTGAGGTACATATCCTTATATATATATATATATATATATATATATATATATATATATATATATATATATATATATATATATATATATATATATATTATATATATATATATATATATATATATATATATATCAAAAATATGTATATCAGCCGACGGCTGAGAGTCTCTCTCAGCCTACAGTGACGTGACACATTATTAGCCACACTAGGAAAGACGGCCCGCCTATTAAGACAGTTAAAATTACTAAATGCCCCTGCGGTAAAAGATAGTGGATCTGTATAGTTTATTATTTTTTTATATTTCTGACGTTAGTCAATATTGTCACAATTATCTTTTATAATTGCGACCAAACTACGACCAACTGAATATGAATCGTGTCTCTTCAAGTGCAACTTCATCAAATCACGAAACAAATTTGAATGCTTCTTTATTAAATCTTTTTTTTGCTAGGTTTTATATATTTTAGGAATACGCCTAAGCTCGTAGCGGTCAATAAAATAATTTTTCAATAGTTTTAAAAAAAATTTTACACAGATATAATATATTTTAGGAATGCGCCTAAGCTTGTAGTGGTCAATAAAATAATTTCTCAGTAGTTTTAAAAGCACTCTTTGTCACAGTCTACAATTATAAATTATTGTTTTCTTTTTACATATTGCATGCGAATAAGTACTGCGACTATGATCGCAGTGCTTAACGACAACATGTCGTGAATGATTATTTTGCCAGGTTAAATGTAATAACGGTGACTAAGAACTGATACTATAGTAGCAGTTTACGTATTATTTTATATATTTGTTCTTCACTGTGACTGTTGTCTCAGCCGTCTATAAACTATTATTTTTTTTTACATATTGCATGCGATTAAGGACTGCGACTATGGTCGCAGTGTTGAAGGACAGCAGTCGCAGTTTTATAATTTGTGATATACAGTGAAATATACTGATTTGAGAGGATTACGATTATGTTCGCAGTATCATTTGTTATATAGTTTAATTTTGGACTGCAACCATGGTCGCTGTTATTAACTTATTTGAATGCAAAGCGATTAAACTATTTATGACTGGATAGCGACTGTGGTCGCAGTTTCATATGTAATTATTATCTGAGTACTGCGATCATTATCGCAAACAAGATGCAGAAATATAACTATACGACATACTTTATATATATTTTAAAAAGGTGAAAGATTATTTTAAAGATTTTAAAAAGGTGAAAGATTATTTTACAGATAGAAGTAAATTTTATTTATAACATAATATGGTCAGAAAAAGACCTTACAAAAAAGTGCATTATATTGAATGCAAAGCGATTAAATTATTTATGACTGGACAGCGACCGTAGTCGCAGTTTCATATGTAATTATTATCTGAGTACTACGACCATTATCGCAGATAAGATGCAGAAATAATAACTATACGGCATACTTTATATGTATTTTAAAAAGATGAAAGATTATTTTACAGATAGAAGTAAATTTTATTTATAACATAATATGGTCAGAAAGAGACCTTACAAAAAAAGTGCATTAAAAGCTCTTAAAAGAAGACAAAATAACGTTGAATATCAGAAGATCAGGAAATCCTAATCCTCGTCGTCATCACCATCATAAGCAGATTCGTCGTCTTCATTCTCCTCGTCTTCCTGTTCATCACTTATTTCCTCATCTTCTCCCTCATCGTCCGGCTCGCAGTACTCTTCAGTTTCTTCCTCTTTTTGAGGGTGCTTTGGTTCATCGATAAACTCCCAGAATGGATCGATAAACTCCTCAGTTTCTTCCTCTCTACATAGGGGTTACTGTACCTCAGCCGACGGCTGAGAGAGTTTCTCAGCCGGCGGTGACGTGGCCGAATATATGCCACATATCGGTCGCAGAGTGTAGGCGCCAAAAAAATCAAAAAAATCCCGCCTAAAGAATCGTGTACCCCTTTTTACTTCTAAACTAGCAAAAATTCATCCACAATAAAATTTTACCCCTTTTTTACTTCTAAACTAGCAAAAACTCATCCACAACAAATTTTACCTAAAAATTTTGTAATTTATATAGAATTTTCAGTTGAATATACCTACAGTTATAAAATTCCTAATTTTACTACATCGAAAATATAACGAAAAAAATTTGGATCAAGATAATGTGAAATAAACAGCAGCAGTGAAAAGGAAAAAACATGCTTGAAACATAAAAACTGTTATTTTTTATATAATTTTTTTATTATTTTATTTCGTGTAATTTTCAATTCATATAGGTTTAATAAAAGAAACTGAAATGAATAGAAAAATGAAATTTAATGTGGGGCAATCGTAAATTGATTTTTCTATTACAAATATACAGTGTAAAAAAATAATAAAGTACAATGGTTAATTATTTCGCATTCCTTATTCGCATAGAAATAACAGACGAAACATGATATCGTTCAGCACTCCGATGACAGACGCTGTCTTTTTTCACATGCCTTATGTAACAGAATTCTAATCGTTTTACAAAGTTTGTGATCATAGTCGCAGTCATAGTATAACAAAACTTTCGAACATTGCGACCATGATCACAGACTTAATATAATATAACTTTCAATTTTATATGACGACTGCGACACTAGTCGCAGTGATAGTATAACAAAACTTTCGATCATTGTGACCATGGTCGCAGACTTAATATAATATAACTTTCAATTTTATATCACGTCTGCAACCCTAGTCGCATTTCTTATTCGCATAAAAATAACAGACGAAATATGCTATCGTTCAACATTGCGACCACAGTTGGTGTCTTTTTCCGCATGCCTTATGTAACAGATTTTTGATAATTTTACAAGGTAGATTAGCCCTGCGACCCTGAGATCAGTCCGCGTATATCACATCTTATAAAATACTATATTAATTACTCTGAATTAAATGAAGTAATTAATATTCTATCTACCATGATACAACAACAGTCTCGAAAAAAGAGATGCACTAATATTAATATCGATAAAGGAAAGATATGCATCATACGTAATCTAAAGATATAGGAAAAATATTCTATAAAAAGTTAATTTGTAGTTCACGTAATAAACCTTTGGAAAAAAGGAACTCTTCGGATTCTCCCACCATAACTCTTCAATTAAATATTTAATTTTTTTACCACTTCTTCGAATACTCAACCGTCACCTATAATAATTATTATTACTATTCATTTTCTTTCACATTATTGACCTTTTTGTAGTGCTTGTAACTAATATATTATCTCATATCTAAAAACGATATTTTTGCTCTTTCTTTTCAATTTGATTTCAAAACTTCCAGAAAACAATTCATTCTCAGGATTGATCCTAATCGGATTATCTTTCAGAAGTCAATAGTCGGAATTCTCTACGGGTATTCTATATTCTCGGTTATATCTTTCAGAGTGATCGATGCCTGGTATTCGGAACTCTTAGTTATCAGTCTTCTTTATTTATGGTCAGTATTATTTGGCATCGTTTGAAGATTTATGCGGCAGGAAGTGCAGAAGACGTTTATATTCAGATTATTGTTCAGTCGACTTGAGAGCCCTACCTATAGTGCTTCATATCTTATTGGTATAGATTCCGCCCTTGTCCTCCTTGTGTTCAATTTACCCCTTATCGAAATTGCGAGGACGCAATTTTTTTGTAAGGTGGATGGATTGTAACACCCCGCTCCCAGAATACGTACTTAGTTACGTATTCAGATTTTTCGATCATATTTTTTTGATTTACTGCCTGTATTTGTTTTGTATTATGAGTTATTTATATGATCGTTTGCCTTGGATTTGGATTCGTGAACTCGGAGTCAGCCTTAATCTGAACCGGGAACCCGATCCTAGCGAATTGCTCGATTTGGTCTTTTCGCTGTTCTGATTTGACCGATTTCAGTTTCAAACATCATTTTCTAATATTTAAGATTTTCTATGATTTTCTGGAATTTTCCTGGATTAAATGGAAAATCTTCAAAACCGGTGTCGACCAGCACCGCTGACCGACTTCTGGATTTTTAATTTACAAATGGAGTCAAATTTTGAGAAACCGCTTTCACATATTTTCTTAGAATAATATTTACTATCTTAATTCATTTTTGGGGTATTTTCAGAAATTATCAAAATTCTGCCCGAGTTGGTGTCGACCGTTATTGACGGCCGATTTTAGGATTTTTAATTTCAAAACTATAAAGAATTTCTTAAAACGGATTTCACCGTGAGTCTTAGAATAATATTCTTGATTTTTGAGAATTTTTGCGGGTTGTTCCAAGATACTTGATTTTCGGACGATTCCGGTATTTTTCCGAATGTTTTCCGCATCCGCAACTGAATCCCGGGAATCCGCCACTATCATTATTTTTACTTTTTCTTCCAAGAGAATATCTTCTCTTTTCATTTTCTTTTCCTTTTTCCTTTTTCTTTCCTTCCTTTTTCTTTCCACCAAATTCTCCAACCTTCTCCATTCTTCCATTTTCTTCCACCAAAATATCTCCACCTCCACAAATATCTTCTCCAAAAAATATCCCAAACACTCAAACACCTCTCCCATCACCATGACGCCAAAGAGCCACCTCACCTCCCCATTTTACAAAAACCCCTCTCTTTTACATTTTTGGCATCCCTTCACAAATCCAAATCCTATATATACTTTTCCTTCTCCTTTCTCCTTCATTTTTCACTTCACTTCACCAAGCCTTAACCTCCACCAACTCCTCCTTCATCTCCACCACAACAACAACCACTCCAACCTCTCCAACTCTCTACCTTCATCTTCTTCTTCCTCCATCTCCATTAAAACCACCACAACTCCAACAACTCCACCAAAGCTTCCACCTTCACCTTTACCTTCTCCAAAAACCACCATCATCAAACCTCCACAAAACCACCACCCCATCAAGGGCCGGCCACTCCTTTTGGATTGGGGCCGAGCTCTTCTTCGTCGGCAACGTCTCCGATGGTTATTCCGGTAATCGTTTACGATTATTCCGGTAATCATTTCGGGCAATATCAACGGTGATCATTCCGGTAATCGTTCACGATTATTCCGGTGATCATTCCGGCTCCGGTGATTATTCCGGTAATCGTTCACGATTATTCCGGTAATCATTTCGGTGACAATTGCAAAGACAACATCAATTATCACTATCACCATCTTCACTTCCACCATTTACTGGTTTGGATTTGGAGTTGGGCCATCCTTGCGTCTTCATCTTTTCCTGTCTCCCTTTTTTTTATCTGTTGATGGTTAAAACGCGGAGTTTATCTCCTGCGTCTAGGCCATTCCTTGAACGCGGCCTTCGCGTTATAGTATCGATGCAACGCGGAGCCATACTCGCGTCTGCGTCCTTCTCATGTCAACACGACGCGAAGCTAATGCCCGCGTCTGTGTTCTATTCATATTGGCGTGACGCGGAGTTTATACTCGCGTCCGCGTTCCCTTCATGGACACGGGACTGGAACCCCGCGTTTATGGTACTTTCCGCGTCCGCGTTCTCCTCCGTTGGCAAGACTTAGGGCCGGTACCCTCCTTTTGGATTGGGGCCGAACTTCCCTTCGTCGGGTGCAGCAAAGGAATCACCTTTCCTCCTCTCTGTTTGTTTCCTAACGCGGATCTCAACCCCGCGTCTGGGCAATCCCTTAACGCGCTCCGCGCGTTTCTGTATTGACACGACGCAGAGTCTATTCCCGCGTTTGTGTTCTTCTTGTGTTAACGCGACTCAGAACCCATGTCCACGTCCGCGTTTTCCCTCGCATCCGCACTTGAACGCAGACCTCGCGTTTTGTGGCATCTATGCGACGCGAATCCCGCGTCTGCTATCCCGCGTCTGCAATTCCGCGTCTGCCATTCTCGCGACGCGAACCCCGCGTCTGCTATCCCGCGTCTGCTATTCCCGCGTCTGCCATTCTTGCGACGCGAACCCCGCGTCTGCTATTCCCGCGTCTGTGATTCCCGTGTCTGCTATTTTCGCGACGCTAACTCCCGCGTCTGCGAACCCTCGCGTTTCACCCCTCAAAACCCGCGTCTCCCTGTGCGCTCTCTCCTTCCATAATTATGGCGCGTCCCGAGTTCCGTGGATTTCGGACCTTTCGGCATTTCTGGTGATTTAGGCGAGTGTCCTCGCTCTCGCCTCCATTTGGGTTTCCCCGCTTCGTCGGGTCGATATGTATTTTACTTCATGTTTCCATGTATTTTGTATTGGGCTGAGTCCCCGTATCTATGTATGGCCAAGTGCCAATAACTGGACATGTATTGCCCTGCGACGAATGCTTGTACTAGGGTAGTTTCATTCGTGCACATATACCATGCCTGTGATATGCTTACTACTTTATTACATACCATGTGTCTACCTGATATGATAACACTTGCCATGCCATTACTTCAGACCTGTCATTTACATGCTACTATTTAACACCTGCTTGTGTCACCTGGCAACTGATTTGTTATCACCTAACATCGGACATGCTACCACTTGGCAAGACCTCTTGTTATGACATGACTTGCCACCGAACTTATATCAATTGCTTGACATGACTGGTTACCTGTCTAATATCATCCTCCTGTCATGCTATCACTTAACACCCGGCATGACATACTTGACTCTCATGATTATCACGATAACGGGAATGATGACCTGACATCTTGATAGTACAAATGTACTCCTGATACACATGTGATATATTATAGTACGAACCAGTACTCCTGTGATACCTGTATTCCTGACTTGTTCTTCCTCATTCCCGGAATCTGATAATCATCCAATAATTCATAAAAGGAACAACTTGCATCGGGTCGGGGGAAACTTGCGGCTATCAATATGTGTTCGTGTTTACAGTGGTATTAGGCATGTTGTGCAACTAAAACTTCCGGTCTGACCTGTGGGCCTCCAGGCGACCGAGGGGAGTGCTGGCTCCCTCCTTCCTGGTACCATCATGATAAGGGCATACATAAGTCCCTCCTGTTTGCCTTGCGGCGGGTTCCGTCACCAAGCAACGGAACAATCCTGGGCCGTGGTCCCGGGTATGTACGGGACCCACTGTAAACATAGTTCGTTGATACCCCCGCTGGTTTCCAATAACAACCTTGCTTTACTCGGATATGGATCTATGTGTGCTGGGACGCTAGTTCACATAGCTAGATATCAGGGTAAGACGAGTATAATAAAGTGTCATGATAATAACCGGCTCTTTAAGTTGTAAGTAGAGGTATGTGGAATGGGACGCATACTGAAGCCTGCAGTTTAAACGGCTATGAATATGTGATATGCCTTACCATATTTGCTTGTCCTGGATTTTGCTTCGGATTTTCGGCTTTATGAGTATTATAGTATTAACTGCTCATACTCTGCTTTATCCCTTGTATCCACCTGCCTCCTGCTCATTATCTTATCATGCCCCGAGTACAGTCGGGTTGTATGTGCTTAGATTATGGTGACATAAGATAAGGGTATATAGATGAGGGTTTCCTTGTTTGGATTATTCCTTCGACGTACTAGTCTTATGGAGCCGTGATCTGAAACCATACAATCAGATTTGCTCGTCCTCGGCTTTATTTAGTTTTTATCGCTTTACATATACTTACCCTTGCTCGCCACTTGGCTTTTGCTTCACCACTCGCCTGGGGAGTTTCATCTGACTCCCCTGGATTCTCATGTCCAGGTCCTGGAGCTTGGAGCTTGCAGAATCCCAGTTGCTGATCAGAGTGGCGCAGCGGTAGCGTGGATCCCCAGCAGACCGTCTGGAGCCTTATTCTCCCAGGCCCCCTGTGTGCCTCTCGAGTTTTCCTTTAGTAAACTCGTGAGTGCCCTTTTGTACTGTTCATACTTGTACATTTGCTTGTAATCTCGCAATTGCGCATGTCAGTGATGTAATATTCATGTAATATTGGATCACCTCTGGTGATAACTTTGTAATTGTGCTCATATGTTGGAATGTATAATGCACCACTTGCTTCCGTACTCTGATTCTTGCCTGTACTGATGCTTAGCGTATATACGTGAAGGTACTTCTGACTTGCGTATATACGTTGCAGTAATGTCTCCGTATCCGCCAGGATCGGGGCGTTACAGGATGGTATCAGAGCTTAGGCTCTCACCTCCTCAGTACGTCCAGACGGCAAATTAATGGTAAAGAAATTTGCAACTGGAATGCATGAGTCCTGGTTATACATTCCAACTACAAGTACGGAGTTATCTATTTTCTTGATCATCCTTCCTTTGATTCCTCATTTCCTCTATCTTTCCCCTGTTTTGGTTTTTCGAAGCCGTTATACCAACTTAAGATATGGATATACTAGAGAGGTAGTGGCTGGTTCTAAATGAAGCTATGATATGATCTCTTCGGCAACTCTATGAAGTTCGGGTATTCTCAGGATTGATCCTAATCGGATTATCTTTCAGAAGTCAATAGTCAGAATTCTCTACGGGTATTCTATATTCTCGGTTATATCTTTCAGAGTGATCGATGCCTGGTATTCGGAACTCTTAGTTATCAGTCTTCTTTATTTATGGTCAGTATTATTTGGCATCGTTTGAAGATTTATGCGGCAGGAAGTGCAGAAGACGTTTATATTCAGATTATTGTTCAGTCGACTTGAGAGCCCTACCTATAGTGCTTCATATCTTAATTGGTATAGATTCCGCCCTTGTCCTCCTTGTGTTCAATTTACCCCTTATCGAAATTGCGAGGACGCAATTTTTTTGTAAGGTGGATGGATTGTAACACCCCGCTCCCAGAATACGTACTTAGTTACGTATTCAGATTTTTCGATCATATTTTTTTGATTTACTGCCTGTATTTGTTTTGTATTATGAGTTATTTATATGATCGTTTGCCTTGGATTTGGATTCGTGAACTCGGAGTCAGCCTTAATCTGAACCGGGAACCCGATCCTAGCGAATTGCTCGATTTGGTCTTTTCGCTGTTCTGATTTGACCGATTTCAGTTTCAAACATCATTTTCTAATATTTAAGATTTTCTATGATTTTCTGAAATTTTCCTGGATTAAATGGAAAATCTTCAAAACCGGTGTCGACCAGCACCGCTGACCGACTTCTGGATTTTTAATTTACAAATGGAGTCAAATTTTGAGAAACCGCTTTCACATATTTTCTTAGAATAATATTTACTATCTTAATTCATTTTTGGGGTATTTTCAGAAATTATCAAAATTCTGCCCGAGTTGGTGTCGACCGTTATTGACGGCCGATTCCAGGATTTTTAATTTCAAAACTATAAAGAATTTCTTAAAACGGATTTCACCGTGAGTCTTAGAATAATATTCTTGATTTTTGAGAATTTTTGCGGGTTGTTCCAAGATACTTGATTTTCGGACGATTCCGGTATTTTTCCGAATGTTTTCCGCATCCGCAACTGAATCCCGGGAATCCGCCACTATCATTATTTTTACTTTTTCTTCCAAGAGAATATCTTCTCTTTTCATTTTCTTTTCCTTTTTCCTTTTTCTTTCCTTCCTTTTTCTTTCCACCAAATTCTCCAACCTTCTCCATTCTTCCATTTTCTTCCACCAAATATCTCCACCTCCACAAATATCTTCTCCAAAAAATATCCCAAACACTCAAACACCTCTCCCATCACCATGACCGGCCAAAGAGCCACCTCACCTCCCCATTTTACAAAAACCCCCTCTCTTTTACATTTTTGGCATCCCTTCACAAATCCAAATCCTATATATACTTTTCCTTCTCCTTTCTCCTTCATTTTTCACTTCACTTCACCAAAGCCTTAACCTCCACCAACTCCTCCTTCATCTCCACCACAACAACAACCACTCCAACCTCTCCAACTCTCTACCTTCATCTTCTTCTTCCTCCATCTCCATTAAAACCACCACAACTCCAACAACTCCACCAAAGCTTCCACCTTCACCTTTACCTTCTCCAAAAACCACCATCATCAAAACCTCCACAAAACCACCACCCCATCAAGGGCCGGCCACTCCTTTTGGATTGGGGCCGAGCTCTTCTTCGTCGGCAACGTCTCCGATGGTTATTCCGGTAATCGTTTACGATTATTCCGGTAATCATTTCGGGCAATATCAACGGTGATCATTCCGGTAATCGTTCACGATTATTCCGGTGATCATTCCGGCTCCGGTGATTATTCCGGTAATCGTTCACGATTATTCCGGTAATCATTTCGGTGACAATTGCAAAGACAACATCAATTATCACTATCACCATCTTCACTTCCACCATTTACTGGTTTGGATTTGGAGTTGGGCCATCCTTGCGTCTTCATCTTTTCCTGTCTCCCTTTTTTTTATCTGTTGATGGTTAAAACGCGGAGTTTATCTCCTGCGTCTAGGCCATTCCTTGAACGCGGCCTTCGCGTTATAGTATCGATGCAACGCGGAGCCATACTCGCGTCTGCGTCCTTCTCATGTCAACACGACGCGAAGCTAATGCCCGCGTCTGTGTTCTATTCATATTGGCGTGACGCGGAGTTTATACTCGCGTCCGCGTTCCCTTCATGGACACGGGACTGGAACCCCGCGTTTATGGTACTTTCCGCGTCCGCGTTCTCCTCCGTTGGCAAGACTTAGGGCCGGTACCCTCCTTTTGGATTGGGGCCGAACTTCCCTTCGTCGGGTGCAGCAAAGGAATCACCTTTCCTCCTCTCTGTTTGTTTCCTAACGCGGATCTCAACCCCGCGTCTGGGCAATCCCTTAACGCGCTCCGCGCGTTTCTGTATTGACACGACGCAGAGTCTATTCCCGCGTTTGTGTTCTTCTTGTGTTAACGCGACTCAGAACCCATGTCCACGTCCGCGTTTTCCTCGCATCCGCACTTGAACGCAGACCTCGCGTTTTGTGGCATCTATGCGACGCGAATCCCGCGTCTGCTATCCCGCGTCTGCAATTCCGCGTCTGCCATTCTCGCGACGCGAACCCCGCGTCTGCTATCCCGCGTCTGCTATTCCCGCGTCTGCCATTCTTGCGACGCGAACCCCGCGTCTGCTATTCCCGCGTCTGTGATTCCCGTGTCTGCTATTTTCGCGACGCTAACTCCCGCGTCTGCGAACCCTCGCGTTTCACCCTCAAAAACCCGCGTCTCCCTGTGCGCTCTCTCCTTCCATAATTATGGCGCGTCCCGAGTTCCGTGGATTTCGGACCTTTCGGCATTTCTGGTGATTTAGGCGAGTGTCCTCGCTCTCGCCTCCATTTGGTTTCCCCGCTTCGTCGGGTCGATATGTATTTTACTTCATGTTTCCATGTATTTTGTATTGGGCTGAGTCCCCGTATCTATGTATGGCCAAGTGCCAATAACTGGACATGTATTGCCCTGCGACGAATGCTTGTACTAGGGTAGTTTCATTCGTGCACATATACCATGCCTGTGATATGCTTACTACTTTATTACATACCATGTGTCTACCTGATATGATAACACTTGCCATGCCATTACTTCAGACCTGTCATTTACATGCTACTATTTAACACCTGCTTGTGTCACCTGGCAACTGATTTGTTATCACCTAACATCGGACATGCTACCACTTGGCAAGACCTCTTGTTATGACATGACTTGCCACCGGACTTATATCAATTGCTTGACATGACTGGTTACCTGTCTAATATCATCCTCCTGTCATGCTATCACTTAACACCCGGCATGACATACTTGAGTCTCATGATTATCACGATAACGGGAATGATGACCTGACATCTTGATAGTACAAATGTACTCCTGATACACATGTGATATATTATAGTACGAACCAGTACTCCTGTGATACCTGTATTCCTGACTTGTTCTTCCTCATTCCCGGAATCTGATAATCATCCAATAATTCATAAAAGGAACAACTTGCATCGGGTCGGGGGAAACTTGCGGCTATCAATATGTGTTCGTGTTTACAGTGGTATTAGGCATGTTGTGCAACTAAAACTTCCGGTCTGACCTGTGGGCCTCCAGGCGACCGAGGGGAGTGCTGGCTCCCTCCTTCCTGGTACCATCATGATAAGGGCATACATAAGTCCCTCCTGTTTGCCTTGCGGCGGGTTCCGTCACCAAGCAACGGAACAATCCTGGGCCGTGGTCCCGGGTATGTACGGGACCCACTGTAAACATAGTTCGTTGATACCCCCGCTGGTTTCCAATAACAACCTTGCTTTACTCGGATATGGATCTATGTGTGCTGGGACGCTAGTTCACATAGCTAGATATCAGGGTAAGACGAGTATAATAAAGTGTCATGATAATAACCGGCTCTTTAAGTTATAAGTAGAGGTATGTGGAATGGGACGCATACTGAAGCCTGCAGCTTAAACGGCTATGAATCTGTGATATGCCTTACCATATTTGCTTGTCCTGGATTTTGCTTCGGATTTTCGGCTTTATGAGTATTATAGTATTAACTGCTCATACTCTACTTTATCCCTTGTATCCACCTGCCTCCTGCTCATTATCTTATCATGCCCCGAGTACAGTCGGGTTGTATGTGCTTAGATTATGGTGACATAAGATAAGGGTATATAGATGAGGGTTTCCTTGTTTGGATTATTCCTTCGACGTACTAGTCTTATGGAGCCGTGATCTGAAATCATACAATCAGATTTGCTCGTCCTCGGCTTTATTTAGTTTTATCGCTTTACATATACTTACCCTTGCTCGCCACTTGGCTTTTGCTTCACCACTCGCCTGGGGAGTTTCATCTGACTCCCTGGATTCTCATGTCCAGGTCCTGGAGCTTGGAGCTTGCAGAATCCCAGTTGCTGATCAGAGTGGCGCAGCGGTAGCGTGGATCCCCAGCAGACCGTCTGGAGCCTTATTCTCCCAGGCCCCCTGTGTGCCTCTCGAGTTTTCCTTTAGTAAACTCGTGAGTGCCCTTTTGTACTGTTCATACTTGTACATTTGCTTGTAATCTCGCAATTGCGCATGTCAGTGATGTAATATTCATGTAATATTGGATCACCTCTGGTGATAACTTTGTAATTGTACTCATATGTTGGAATGTATAATGCACCACTTGCTTCCGTACTCTGATTCTTGCCTGTACTGATGCTTAGCGTATATACGTGAAGGTACTTCTGACTTGCGTATATACGTTGCAGTAATGTCTCCGTATCCGCCAGGATCGGGGCGTTACTATTTTATTGGTTATGCGAGTATTCTCGCTTTCCTCTTGACTTCCTATTTCATTGGTTATGCGAGTGTCCTCGCTCTCGCTTCCATTTGGGTTTCCCCGCTTGTCGGATCGTCATGTATTTTACTCCATATATATTTATGATAACACTTGCCATGCCTGTCATGTATATACTACTATCTAACACCTGGTTGTATACCTGGCACCTGACTTGTTACTACTTGACCCTGATTCATGTTATACTACCTGTCTCCAGTTATGCCTTGACTTATCACCTGACTCCTGTATCTCTTATATCGTGCTAACATGCAGCGGATTCTGATCTTGAATGGAACTAAGTGCCACGCAGAGCAAAGTGCCACACATTGCACCAGGTGGGGGCCACCTCTTGAATCTGTGGGGGCCACCTCTAGAATCCAATTCCCTCAGAACAAAGTGCCACATGGAACAAAGTGCCACACGGAACAAAGTGCCACACCATACACCTGGTGGGGGCCACCTCTTGAATCTGTGGGGGCCACCTCTTGAATCTGAAGGGCTACTTTTCTTCTGCCTGTGCCGCTGAATGATAGCATGATGTGCCGTGATACAGTCATACCCGTTATGATACCTGTGATGCCTGTTATGGACTCCTGTTATGACTCTCGTTATGTACTCCTGTTATGCCTGTTATGTGTTCCTATTATGACCACCTTGTAACTCGGGTTGTATGCGCTTGGATTACGGTGACATGAGATAAAAGTATATAGATGAGGGTTTCCTTATTTGGATTATTCCTTCGAGGTACTAGTCTCACGGAGCCGTAATCAAAGCCTGTACAATCAGAATTACTCATACTCGGTTTTATATCGAATTTCCTGTTTTATGTGATTATGTTATACCTGTTCATACCTGCTATACCTGTATACACACTTGTGCTCATCCTTGCTCGCCACTTGGCTTTGCTTCACCACTCGCCTGGGGAGTTTCATCTGACTCCCCTGGATCCTCATGTCCAGGTTTTGGAGCTTGGAGCATGTGGATTCTCCCTGTTGCTGGTCAGAGTGGCGCAGCGGTAGCGTGGATCTCCAGCAGACTGTTCAGAGCCACATCCTTCCAGGCCCCCTGTGTGCCTCCCGAGTTTTCCCTTAGTAAACTCGTGAGCGCCATTTATACTGTTCACTCTTGTACAACCCTTGTATTCCCGCAATTGCGCCATTCTGGTGATGTAATATTATTGTAATATCGGATCACCTCTGGTGATAACTTTGTAATTGTACTCATATGTTGGAATGTATAATGCACCACTTGCTTCCGTACTCTGATTCTTGCCTGTACTGATACTTAGCGTATATACGTGAAGGTACTTCTGACTTGCGTATATACGTTGCAGTAATGTCTCCGTATCCGCCAGGATCGGGGCGTTACACAAGCCCATATTCTCAATTTTCTTCTCATTTTTTATTTCTTTCTTTTAGCCCAAACTCAGGCTCAGGCCCGCAAAAAACCTCCCCTTATTTTTTTCTGTTGTATTGAAAGGTCGAGAGGCCCAAGCTCATCTCTAAAGGGTTTATAAAAAAATAAATGGCCACCGAGTTTGTTCTGCCATAGGCGATAGTAGTACTTGTGCATATGCTTGCAAGACCAGTAATCTCTTAACATATGACTTGACACATGCAACTCCCTTCGCTTGTAAACGAGTAATAATATACATTCAACTGAATTATTCTAACAACTGAATAACAACTTTTATTTTTATTTTATTTTTTTATTAAAAAGTGTATAATAAGGTGAGTTCACTCTATTCTTTGTACAGTTCTGAAAATTTGATCATATTATTAAAAATTACAAGATTGTTTGGTAAGTGAAATTGGAGATTAAGAGTAAAAATGTTAAGAGAGGAGTAAAAAGAGAGTTAGAGGGTTAATGAGTTTACTCCTACACCAGTGCAAAATTAGGATAGGAGTTGAACACTCCCCCAAAAAACAAAGTAGGGGCACAGTGTATTTTTTTTTCAAAATTCCTAACTTTACTCTTGATAAGTCATTCCATCATTACACTCTAAGGCTTTATTTGATAACAAGAGTTAGCAAGAATTAAGATTCTAACTCTTACTAACTCTTTCAAATACTAAAATTTTGTAGGAGTTAGAGTGTAATTACAGTGGATATTGTCAAGAGCAAACTTAGGATTTTTGAAAAAAAAAATTTATTGAACCCTTTATTTTTGGGGGACAAGTGCTCAACTCTTACCCTAATTTCAAATTAGTGCAAGAGTTAATAACTCCCACCTCCAATTCTTCCCAACTCTTCTCTCTAAAAATCCTTAACTTTGCTCTCTCAACTCTTGCAACCATACAAGGCCTGACCCTTGAAAATTTGAGTGTTTGAAAGAGCTTTTTTTTTTTTTTTGAAAGAAATAAATTGGGTGGGTCTTTCTCACCCTCTATCAATATAAATAGATAGGTTCTCAAATATATTGGTGATATATTTTAAAATTGTGACTCCTCGATTACAAATTATGTGTTTGAAAGAGTTTTTTTTCCCTTAGCTTTGAAAGAGTAAATGAAAATTGAAAATTTAATCCTTGCTAACTCTTATTAAAACAAGGGCTGCATGTTTTTATTAAATCTTCTCCAGATCGTTTGTGTTGCTGTCACTTCATGTGCGCGCCTCTGTAGAACTTATTCAATTCGTGTCGATGTTTCATTGCCAGCTTCCCGAGTTGTCTCAGCCCTTACTATCACATGACAGCAAGCGCTGAGTCACTGAGTGGCTCTAATCCCGCATCTTCCAGGCAAAAATGCGTGCCAACCTCTCCGTTGGCTCGACTCCTTGAACGCGCCACGAAAAAAAGGGACTCAGACGACAACAGCAGGTGCTCACGCCTCCAGCTCACAACGCGTTGACGCTTTCTTTCTTCGGTCCGCGTTGCATCCCCCACCATCAAAAATGTCCAACAGCTCGTACTGCTCCCCGAAAACTCCAATCTCAATCTCATGGCGATTTCACGAAACCCTAACGCTCTCCTCTTCCTTTCGATCACCCAATTCTCGCTCTTCCTCTCCCTGGCCTCAGCCCTCTTCTCCCCAATCGACAACCACCTCATCGACTGCGGGTCCGGGTCCGCGCCGGCGACCCTCGACGACCGCCGCGTCTTCGCCTCCGACGCGAAGCCCACCCTCTCCGCCCGCCTCCTCTCTCCGGGTCCAAGATCGCCGTCTCTAACCCGAGCCCGAACCCTAACCTCTCCCCTCTCTATCACACAGCCAGGATCTTCACCAAACCCTCGGCCTACGAGCTCCGGATCCAATCCAGAGGGACCCACTTGATCCGACTCCATTTCTACCCCTTCTCCACCGAGAGCTACAACCTCTCCTCCGCCCAGTTCCACGTCTCCGCCGCCGGGTTCGTCCTCTTGAACGATTTCGCCTTCGAGTCCGCCGCTGTTTCCCCCCAATTTAAGGAGTACTTCGTCAATTTGGACTCGGATAAGCTCGTCCTCGCGTTCGTCCCCGCTGGCTCGTCCTCTTTCGCCTTCATCAACGCGATTGAGGTCGTCTCGGCGCCCGAAGACCTCATTGGGGATACGGCAAGGTTAGTGAATTTCGATAAAGTTGAGAACTTTGATGGCATTTCGAAGCAGGCGCTGCAGAGTTTGTATCGGATTAATGTTGGGGCCCTAGAGTTACCCCGTTCATGATACATTTTGGAGGGATTGGATCCCTGATTCTGTGTTCTTGATGTCGAATTCTCCTTCCAAAGTTGTGAATTTTAGTGGGAGGATCAAGTACAAAAAGGCCAAGGGTTGGGCATCTCGCGAAGTGGCACCAGATAATGTTTACAACAGTGCGAGGACGAGCAGTTCGAACATGACATGGGCTTTTGCTGTGATCCTGGTTACAAGTACTTGATCCGGCTGCATTTCTGTGATATTGCTAGTTTAGCTCTGAATGAGCTCTATCTTGATGTGTATGTTAATGGGTACTCTGGGTACCGAGATTTCGATATCTCAGATGCCACGGACCAGGTTCTGGCATCTCCTTACTACTTGGACTTTGTTTCCAGTGCGGATGATTCGGGGCTTTTGAGTGTCGGGATTGGCCCTTCCAAGTTCAGTGACCCTTCGAAGGTCGGCGCGCTGTTGAATGGATTGGAGATTATGAAGATGAATAACACGGTTGGCAGTCTTGATGGAGAATCTTTGGTTGTTTTCGTTCTTGAGAATCCGAGAGTAGGAAGTTTTGGAGCCGTTGTTCGACATTGGTTTGTGGGTTTGCTTTCGTGAGCTTATCAGTGGTCGCATTCATGTTGGCATTGAGGTGGAGGGCTGAGAGGAGGACCTTGTGGCGTGGACACGTTTGCCTGTAGATGTTTCGGATGGTGAATTGATGAAAGAAAATACTTTGGTACCGGGTAAGTTCATCTACTTTTGAAGGATTAGTGAAGGATCTTGAATGATCAACTTGGGTAGTAGTAGACTGTTGGTAACGAATGACTCTGCTTCAACTAAATGGCTTGTATAAAAGACATGCATCTGTTCTTAAGCTTTCAATCACTTATGCAGATTAATTTTGTAGTGTTTGACTGCATATCAATCTATTGCGAAGTTTCTCAATCGTTCTTGCTTTGATATCTTGTGTATTGTTGGAATATTATGGATATGATGCTCTATGTGCAGCTATCATCTTAGGATTATGCTGCTGTTAGCATTAGAAATTACATAACATCAATTCTATTTGTTTTGTGTAGTCGTTAAGGTTGTGTACATTTCTCAAATTGTTTTTAAATCTTTGTTTCTGAACAGAGTGAAATAACTTGCACTCTTTCGAAAAATGTTCTTGTCAATATGTGAGCACTTTGCTTTGAACCTGTGACCCCTACCATCATATGTGCAAATTGTACCAAAGGTCCAAGTTTCATCTTCTTGTGTGTTCCTCTTTGTTATTTGTGCCAAGGAATTTAGCCCTCAAAATCTTGCATCTGAAAACATTCACAGTTAGCAGTTCCTCCTCATTTTAAAACCTAAATTGCAAGATCATCTAATGCTACTATGGACAACTCAAGGGAATTTACGGAAGTTTAGTCTATAAAAAGATTCAAAACTCATAAATCGAGAAGGGAACTGAGTTTTAAGATGGAAGAAAATAAAGTCATGCCAACTCCCTTAATCCTGAAATGTTGTTTGTTTCAATTACTCCCATTAACATATTCACTGTTCCTAACCTGCTACCTGGATATTATTGTAGTACATTTAATGAAAGATTTTATTTTCAGTGCAAATATCACAAACTGGTCTGGAATCATTATTACCATTTGTATTATCTCGTGTCATGCCAGATCTTGAGGCTCTGAAGCCTCTGCTTCATAAGGATTGAGCATGACAGATTTCCATATATTGTGAAATTTGGAATGTAGGATACTATGGGATGGGAGAACATCTTTGCAAATTTATTATTATCTCAATAATTATTGGGAAGTGATGCCTAAACTGGATTTCGGAAAAGAGGAACTAGTTGGTGATTTAAGGATACTTGCCAGGAAAGTAGATTGCACTTTAGAATATGCCGAATCATAGAGACTTCTTTCTCGATACATGAATGCCCGTGTATTAGATTGTATAATGTTACAGGCCTTGTATCTGTCATGTCCTGTTAGTTAATTGACCGCAAACTGGATACCATCTCCTCTAAATTTGAGCACAATTTAGTAGTTCAGATGAAGGAAACACCACTCATAATACAAAAATTTGAGCAGGAATATATCCCAATTAGACTCGCACTGCCTTTTGCTGCAAGCTTTCGCTGGCTGCCGTAAATTTTCCATTAATTAGGCAATGACCTTGTGCACCGGGCGGGCATGGATTCAGATAGACTACAAGACTCATCCTTTTTTGTTGATCGAATGAACAAAGATCTTTGGTTACATTCCAGTGCAATCCTAAACATGTGTGAGATGCAGGTTTTGGCCACCATGTGATAGCTTGAAATCAAACTTGATATCCATTTCGACCAAGTCACAGGACCAGATTAACTGGAATTGCTGGCCAAATTGATGCCATTTCTTTGTACTTGAGGTAGGAAGCCAAGATAGCAACAGTAGGAAATCAAGGTTCAACAACAGACCAGACAAAAGTTCTCGGTCGACCGACAGAAAATCAAGTTTTGACTACGGTAGACCGCCTGGTCGACTGGCAAATACAGAGTGCTATAGAATTGTTAACGATCGACCGCTTGGTCGACCGACCAAATAACGGATAGTATGGATATAGATTTCGTACTCCGTGGGGATACTCGTCCTGTTCCTACGGAGTCATTTATCTGTTGAAAGTTTGGGTAATATATCTTAAGCTACATCAAATGAATGTGAAATAACATTTTTAAATGGGGATCTTGAGGAGGAAGTATACATGAAACAACCAGAAGGATTTTCTATTAGGTAGGAAGATCAATTATTTTGCAAGCTAAAGAATCAATATACAGGCTAAAACAAGCATCCCATCAGTGGCATATGAAGTTTCATAATTTTATTATCTCATACGATTTTGTTAAGAATGTTGTGGATAAGTGCATATATGTTAAAGTGAAAGGGTGTAATTTCATTATTTTGCTTCTATATGTAGATGACATATTGCTTGCAAGATATTGCTTGCAAGTAATAATCTTTAGTTATTACATGAGATTAAAAAATTTGTATCTCAAAAGTTTTGAAATGAAGAGATATGAATGAAGCCTTTTATGTCATTTGCATAGAGGTTCACAAAGATAGATCCCACAGGACTCTTTGGCTATCTCAAAAGGCTTACATTGAAAAGGTTTTGAATAGACTTAGATTGTCAGATTGCACTCCTAAGGACTCACCTATTGTTAAAGGTGTTAAGTTCAATTTGAACCAGTCCAAAAAGTGATGCGAGCTAAAAGAAATGGAAATTGTTTTGTTTGCTTCTACAGTTGGCAATCTTATGTATGCAGTTGCCTGTATAAGACTGGATATTGCCTTTTTTGTGGGAATGTTGGGTAGATATCAAAATAATCCTGGTGTGACAAATTGAAAAATTTCCAAGAGGGTTATTAGATATTTACAAGGTAAGTAAAGATTTCTGGCTCACTTATAGTCATTCTGATTGTTTAATTGATCGAATATACTGATTCGGATTCGGCCGGTGTGAGGATTCAAGAAAATTTACTTCTGGAAACATCTTCTCCTAGCTCGAGGTGTTGTATCTTGGAGGCGTATGAAACAAAGTATTGTAGCATCCTCGACAATGGAACCAGATATATAGGTTGCCTTGAGGCATCATGGTTGAGAAATTTTGTCACGGGACTTAAAGTTATTGACCTTGTGTTAAGACCATTGTTGATCTATTGTGACAATACTGCGGTGGCATTTGCTATAAACGACAGCAGTGAAAGTCGATCAAGGCACAACGACATCAAATTTCTTAGAGTTAAGGATGGGGATGGTGATCAGCTTGTGACTTTTAAACAAATAAGGACTGAGTCCATGATAACTGACTCTTTGACTAAAGCTCTTCCAGTTGCCACGTTTAAGGGTCAGGTAAAGCATATAAAGCTCGTTAAAGATTAAATGCTTTGTGTCACTGTTATGTCGCTCATTATATATGTCTAGTTATGAGTGTAGCTATTGATAGCATAACGACATGACAATCAAGTATGCATGTAAAAATTAAGATTGGACTTAAAAAGTTGTGTTTTATGTGAAGCTTCATTTTTTGAAACTTAATTTCATTCTTTTGGTGCAACTTATATATTGACTATAAAGAAAAGTTATGATTATATAGTGTCATAAGGTTATAATAAAATGATCGAGTCAAGTGGGAGAATGTAAGATATTTTCCTATATGACTCATCCATTTTATTTGATACAAAGGTACATATAATATATGAAATAAATTAGTAACCATATAGATTGGTTAAAAGGTAGTTTTTCATTTGTTGATTATAACCACATTGATGGAAGGGGTTATAAAAAGTCCTTGCCTATACATATGATACTTGTCATTTTGTTTTCTTCCATCAAGAAAAGATGAAGGATATGGAGTCGGCAAGAAGTCATCAAAGGATAGTGTTTGGGTATTCTTCTCATGTAACTTCAAGTGTTAAGGGATAAATTGAAGGTCGCTGGAGGTTCATATCTACACTCATGTTTTGTATGCGCATGAGATTAATTATTATATGTATAGGATACTATTAAATAGTTGATGAAGGTTTATTGTTGTTGGGTATTCTGCTTAACAAGAATCAATCTGACAACTTATCAAGATCACTGAGATATCAACAATCTAATTGGCCAGGTCGGCAAATATCAGGTGGGAGGTTTTCCGTTCAATAGAACGTTCCTTAATTCAAGAACCACCTTTCATTTCCTTCCTTGGTTTAAGCACCAATTAGACTGAATCCAAGTCAGTCTCGATATACTGTAAAGTATATCCCCTGTATAAAGGACTTAATCCACTTATACAGTAACACTTAGATTAAATCTAAGTCAATCTTGATATACTGTAAAGTATATCCCCTGTATAAAGGACTTAGTCCACTTATACAGTATTTGAAGTGAGGTACGCTTACAGCGAATCTCCTTAAGACAATTACGTCCCCCGCACCGGTGCTAACGGGATAATGGACGCTGGTCTCCCAAGATACAACACTTCTTCACGGTATTTGGATAGCACTACCAAATTACCGTACGGTCGAACCGTAGTCAACCAGTACCTACACAGGATTAGCAAAACAGCGTATAACGACAAATTTCAAATGAATATTTGTCTTACTCTTTTGGAGGAACACCCACTGTTGAGGACGTAGGAAGGTTGAAGAATTTTGACAGAATCTCCTTTTGGAAGTCGCTTTGGATTCCCACTTCACTTGGAAGTCGCGGATTCCCACTTCGTTGGAAGTCGCTCTGGAAGTCGTGGATTCCCACTTCGCTGGAGCCCAGTTCAGAACCGAAGTCAGAACTTTTAGAGAGAGAGAGAGAAATCTCAGATTTGGTGTGTGTTAAAATGAGAACTTGGAATGCTTTATATAGCATTCCAAAAGGGGCCTTCAGGTCTGAACCCAACCAAAGGCTGCAACCTTTGGTCTGCCAACTGGTTCGCAACCTTTGGCAGGCTGCAACCTTTGGTCTGCCAACTGGTTCGCAACCTTTGGTCTGCCAACTGGTTTGCACCCGTTGGCTGTCCAACTGGTTCGCGACCGTTGGCGGATCGGTTCAGATCCTGACAGCGGAGCGGGCAGTCCAACAGGTTCGCAACCTGTTGGTGGATCGGGTCCGGTCTGGTTTGGAAGTGGATCTGGTTCGGATCATACCTTGAGACCCAATTCAAAAAGAACCAGGCCAGGTAGGGAACCCGAACTCACTCAGACCCAAACCCAAACCCAAACCCGAGCCCGAGCCCGAGCCCGGCACCGGCACCGGCGCCGGCGCCGGCGCCGCCAGTGGCGGCGCGCGCGCACATACGTGCATAGTTCTCTCCTTTTCGCGCGCGAAAACTCCAAGTACCCAAAGGGCACGCCCTTTGTTCTCATTTTTCTCTATTTATACCTCATGAGCTTCCATCACATGGCTAATGTGGGACTAAATGCATGTAGCTAACTTTAGTCCCTTTTGGCTTTGAATTAGGCAACCTTTGGACTTGAATATCTCATTCATTCGAAGTCGGAATTGAACATGTGAATATACCACGTTCATCACAAATGGAAGGAGAACACACTCCAACCATCATCCGGTTGATTCGATCAACGGATCTTGCCATAATTCATCTCGAAGATTCACTTTTATATTCTTCAATTCCAACAATCCCCCACAATGAATGAAGAATTCAAGGAAATGACACACAAAGAGACTGACTCTATTGTGTAAGGTACTTTAGAAAAGAAACTGCATAAGGATAGGTGAACTAGGTCTTGAACCTTCCATAGCGAAAGCTTTATCGAACTTACTGGCTAATCAGTGAACTAGGTCTTGAACTGTTAGCCGTTAGTGTAAGTCAAGTCAACAAGCTTCACACAGTGACTTTCCAAATCAACTTTGGTTCTCTGTTGTGTCCGTTTTGGCCCTGGACATTCTTAGTTTCAGAGAGTATCTTTAGGGAATAACAGCCTCCATAGAGATTCCCAAAGAGCCGACCCAACTCTATACTCACATAGGTGATGAACCTATTAAGAGTAGTCTACTCTACTCCACTTGTTTAGTAACAAGATATAGGCATCATTAAAAGCGTTAAGCTTATCCTTAACCTACTTGTAGAAAAGCACTTATGTGCACCATGAATGGATTGGAGTCAAGCTCCCAAGTGCTTACTTGCTGAGTCAATCATAACTAGTTTTTCCTCTTGAACTTAGTCCGTGGGATCTCCAGTCGCTAAGTGAGGTTTCCATTAAGCTGACTCGGTAAGGTTAGGCTTTTAGACCCATTCCCCTCGATGCGCAGTTTATACGCTCTCCACTTAAACCTTTAGTAAGCGGATCCGCTAAATTATCCTTTGACGATACAAAGTCAATAGAGATAATTCCATTTGAGAGCAACTGCTTCACGTATTATGTCTACGACGAATATGTCTAGACTTACCGTTGTATATCACATTTTGTGCCCTAAATATAGCTGCTTGATTGTCGCAGTGTATACATATAGCGGGCACTGGCTTTTGCCATAACGGTATATCTTCTAAGAATTGTCTAAGCCATTCTGCTTCTTCTCCAGCCTTATCTAAGGCTATGAATTCCGATTCCATAGTGGAACGGGCAATACATGTTTGCTTAGAAGATTTCCAAGATACCGCTGCTCCTGCTAGAGTAAATACGTATCCGCTAGTTGATTTTGATTCCTCAGAATCTGCAATCCAATTAGCATCACTGTATCCTTCCAGTACAGGAGGATACTTTCCATATCTTAAGGCATATTCCTTGGTATGTGATACGTAACCCAATACTCGTAGTAGAGCGGTCCAATGTAGATCACTAGGATTGCTAGTATATCTACTTAACTTGCTTACAGCGTAAGCAATATCGGGTCTAGTGCAATTCATTAAATACATTAGACTTCCGATAATCTGAGAATACTCCAACTGGCGTATTCCAGTTCCTGTATTCTTATGAAGGTGGATGTGTGGGAGAAAAGGATTTGTATTCTCTTTTATCCCATGATCCTTGAATCTTTCTATCATCTTATCCACGTAGTGAGATTGAGATAAACTGATTCCATCTGGTGTTCTAGTAATTTTAATTCCTAAAATTACATCAGCAACTCTCAGATCCTTCATATCAAAACTGTTGGATAACATTCTTTTAGTGGACTTAATAATCTCAATATTAGTCCCAAGTATCAACATGTCGTCTACATAAAGACGGACAATGATACATGCATCTCCAACTGTTTTCGTGTAAACACACTTATCGCATTCATTGATAGTGAATCCATCTTTGATCATGACACTATCAAATTTCTCATGCCATTGTTTTGGAGCCTGTTTTAAACCGTATAAGGATTTTACCAATTTACACACCTTGTGTTCTTGGCCCTTGACTTTAAATCCTTCAGGTTGCTCCATATATATCTCTTCACTTAATTCACCATTTAAGAATGCAGTCTTGACATCCATTTGATGGATATCTAAGTTGTGCAATACTGCAATCGCAATCAACATCCGTATGGACGTTATTCTTGTTACTGGTGAATAAGTATCGAAGTAGTCAAGTCCTTCTATTTGTCGATAACCCTTGGCTACTAATCTAGCCTTGTACTTATCGATAGATCCATCGGGTTTTAATTTTCGTTTGAAAATCCACTTACACCCAATTGGTTTACTTCCAGGAGGCAAGTTTACCAATTCCCAAGTATGATTACTTAGTATGGATTCTATTTCGCTATTTATAGCTTCTTTCCACATTTGTGCTTCTGGGTTTGACATAGTCTCTTTAAATGTTTGAGGCTCGCTCTCAATAGCGTATGCTATGAAATCTGGACCAAAAGATTTTGAGATTCTAGATCTCTGACTTCTTCTTGGTTCAATTTCCGCATTTACAATTGGTTCCTCGGGCTTTCGTCCCTGAACGCCATCTCGTGTGTTCTTTTCCCAGAAGTCTTATCTGCTTCCCGTTTGTACGGAAAGATATCTTCAAAAACACAGCATCTCGAGATTCGATAATCATGTTTACATGAATATCAGGTATTTCTGATTTATGAACCAGAAACCTATAAGCACTACTATTCAAGGCATAGCCTATGAATACGCAGTCTATAGTTTTTGCTCCCAACTTAGTCTTTTTAGGTAATGGTGCTAGCACCTTTGCAAGGCACCCCCACATTTTGAGGTAATGGTAGGAAGGTGTCCTTCCATGCCATAACTCGAATGGTATAGACCAAGTTTCTTGTGGGGTACTCTATTTAGAATATGATTTGCAGTTAATAGAGCTTCCCCCCACAAGTTCTGCGGAGCTCCAGAACTTACGAGCATGGAATTAACCATCTCCTTTAAAGTTCTGTTCTTCCGTTCAGCAATTCCATTCTGCTGAGGAGTGTATGGTGCTGTAGTTTGATGTATTATACCAAAACTAGCACATAACTCACTAAAATCATTTGATTCATATTCTCCGCCTCTATCGGATTTTAGAATCTTGATTTTCTTGTTGAGTTGATTCTCAACTACGGCTTTATATGTTGTAAACATATTTATTGCCTCATCCTTACTGTTCAAAAGATACACATAACAGTATCTTGTACAGTCATCGATAAAAGTAATGAAATACTTTTTACCGCCTCTAGTTGGCATAAACTTCAAGTCACATAGATCGCTATGGATTAACCCTAAAGGTTCTGTATTTCGATCTATTGAGTGAAATGAATTTTTAGCCAACTTGGCCTCAACACAAACCTCACACTTGCGAATTTCTTCCAAGTTGAGTTTAGGAATATATCCCAGATTAGACAAGTTCTTTAAAGACTTGTAATTTACATGCCCTAATCTAGCATGCCACAAATTAAGAGACTCAAGCAAATAAACAGAAGAATTTCCTTTATTTATTAGCTTTGGGTACAAATACACAGACTTTTTATCAACCACTGCAACATTGGCTTTAAAAGTCCATCAACAAGATAGCCCTTACCCACATACATCCCACCCTTAGTAAGTACAAATTTGTCGGATTCAAATACCATTCTAAATCCCTTCTTACTAAGTATTGATCCGGAGATCAAATTCTTGCGGATGTCTGGAACATGAAGCACATCGTTAAGAGTAAGCTCTTTTCCCGATGTCCACTTCAGGATGACCTTGCCTTTTCCTTCAACCTTTGAGACGGCTGAATTCCCCATGAATAGTTGCTCATCTTGCTCTAGCCTTTGATATTCTGAGAATAACAATTTCTCCGAGCAGATGTGCCGAGTAGCTCCCGTGTCTACCCACCAATCTTTGTTATTGGTTGTCAGATTCATTTCTGACACCACAGCTGAAAGACTTGGTGATTCATGGTTGGTCATGTTTGCCTGTGGGTGGCTCTTCTTGTTCCCCTTAAGACGGCTGCGACATTCATTAGCTTTATGTCCTTCTTTGTTGCAGACATAGCAGGTTCCTTTGAAGCGCATGCTTTTGCCGTCTTGGGCCTTGCCTTTGTACCCTTGGGATGTCTTCTTCCGCTTCAAGCCTTTGGAAGTAGACGCTTTTCCCTTTGAGTCCTCGATCACATTTGCTTTTGCTTCGTAGGAGTTCTTACTGCTTCTTTTCTCGGACTTGCGGTTGTCCTCCTCAATATGAAGCCTCACAATGAGATCTTCCAACTTTAACTCCTTTCGCTTGTGCTTAGGTAGTTCTTGAAATCTCTCCACGCAGGTGGAGTTTCTCCACGATAGTAGCAACCTGAAAATTTTCAGGTAGGATCATACCTTCAGCTTCTATCTCGTGCAAGATAAGTTGGAACTCTTGCACCTGACTAATTACAGTCTTGTTGTCCACCATTTTGTACTCCAGAAATCGTCCAACGACGAACTTCTTGGTACCAGCATCCTCAGTCTTGTACTTCTTGTCAAGACTGATCCATAACTTCTTTGCCGTTGTGATAGGACTGTAGACATTGTAAATAGAGTCATCCAGTCCATTTAAAACATAATTTCGGCAAAGGAAGTCACATTGAGTCCATGCATCAGTTGCAGGCTCTGGTGGATCTTCTTCCAGGAATCTGGCCAGATGAAGAGTGGTCAAGTAGAAGAGCATCTTCTATTGCCACCTCTTGAATTCTGTGCCATCAAATTTTCCTGGCTTCTCCGGCTTCGGGTTAGGAAGTGGAGTAGGCATCAATGCTTGTAGCATGTTTGGTGCCTTACTTGAGCTATCTTGATTTGTCTCAGACATCTTCTGCAAGTTCAAGCAGAACAAAAGAAGTAAGAAACGATAATTGTCTTAAGAATGTTGGGTATTCTGCTTAACAAGAATCAATCTGACAACTTATCAAGATCACTGAGATATCAACAATCTAATTGGCCAGGTCGGCAAATATCAGGTGGGAGGTTTTCCGTTCATAGAACGTTCCTTAATTCAAGAACCACCTTTCAATTTCCTTCCTTGGTTTAAGCACCATTAGACTGAATCCAAGTCAGTCTCGATATACTGTAAAGTATATCCCCTGTATAAAGGACCTAATCCACTTATACAGTAACACTTAGATTAAATCTAAGTCAATCTTGATATACTGTAAAGTATATCCCCTGTATAAAGGACTTAGTCCACTTATACAGTATTTGAAGTGAGGTACGCTTACAGCGAATCTCCTTAAGACAATTACGTCCCCCGCACCGGTGCTAACGGGATAATGGACGCTGGTCTCCCAAGATACAACACTTCTTCACGGTATTTGGATAGCACTACCAAATTACCGTACGGTCGAACCGTAGTCAACCAGTACCTACACAGGATTAGCAAAACAGCGTATAACGACAAATTTCAAATGAATATTTGTCTTACTCTTTTGGAGGAACACCCACTGTTGAGGACGTAGAAAGGTTGAAGAATTTTGACAGAATCTCCTTTTGGAAGTCGCTTTGGATTCCCACTTCACTTGGAAGTCGCGGATTCCCACTTCGTTGGAAGTCGCTCTGGAAGTCGTGGATTCCCACTTCGCTGGAGCCCAGTTCAGAACCGAAGTCAGAACTTTTAGAGAGAGAGAGAAATCTCAGATTTGGTGTGTGTTAAAATGAGAACTTGGAATGCTTTATATAGCATTCCAAAAGGGGCCTTCAGGTCTGAACCCAACCAAAGGCTGCAACCTTTGGTCTGCCAACTGGTTCGCGACCTTTGGCTGTCCAACTGGTTCGCGACCGTTGGCGGATCGGTTCAGATCCTGACAGCGGAGCGGGCAGTCCAACAGGTTCGCAACCTGTTGGTGGATCGGGTCCGGTCTGGTTTGGAAGTAGATCTGGTTCGGATCATACCTTGAGACCCAATTCAAAAAGAACCAGGCCAGGTAGGAACCCGAACTCACTCAGACCCAAACCCAAACCCGGACCCGGACCCGAGCCCGAGCCCGAGCCCGAGCCCGGCGCCGGCCGCCGCCGCCAGCGGCGGCGCGCGCGCACATACGTGCATAGTTCTCTCCTTTTCGCGCGCGAAAACTCCAAGTACCCAAAGGGCACGCCCTTTGTTCTCATTTTTCTCTATTTATACCCCATGAGGTTCCATCACATGGCCAATGTGGGACTAAATGCATGTAGCTAACTTTAGTCCCTTTTGGCTTTGATTAGGCAACCTTTGGACTTGAATATCTCATTCATTCGAAGTCGGAATTGAACATGTGAATATACCACGTTCATCACAAATGGAAGGAGAACACACTCCAACCATCATCCAGTTGATTCGATCAACGGATCTTGCCATAATTCATCTCGAAGATTCACTTTTATATTCTTCAATTCCAACAATTGTCAACACCAGGAATTTGATTTCTAATAGTATATATAAAAAAAAAAAAGAATTTACAACTTTCTATAATTCATGTTTAATCCTTTATCATCTAAAATAGGCTTTAAAGAGTTTGATGACTAAGATCCTCGTTGTTGGTTTTATATATGTCTAAAATGTGTTGACAGCTAAATCCTACCCCGTCGTGGCTGAGTAAACCCTAGGCATGAGTGTGTCGAAACATGAGAAATAGTAGAGTATGGAGTAGTAGTTGTTATCTAAGATTTTTACAGAGGATTTTTCTGTCCTTCAAGGAAAAAGATAAGATGAAGATGATACACATTGTTCATCCAAATTACGGTGTGTTTGTTTCACCATAATCAGTCGTAAGCCGCAAGTGTCACTTAAAACTTACGTCTTTACGATGTTTGTTTGGACCGAGTCATAGAATGCACTTGCATTGCATCTCAATTACGATCCACTTGTAACACAAACAGTTAGTTTTGTGGTCATGTAAATCACACATACATCCCACTTGCAGCACAAACAGTTAATTTTGTAGTCATGCAAATTTGTATTGTTAACAGTTAATTATAATTAGATTAATATTTTTATTATTAGATTAATCTTTTTAGATTATGAGAAATTCTTTTTTAATTATTAGATTAAAGTTTTTATTACTTATTCAATAATTTTTAATATTATAATATTTTTTATTACTAGATTAATCTTTTTTTATTACTAAATTGATATAATGTATTACACTTAATTTTAATTCTTACTTTATTTATAGATTAGTAATATTTAATATAAATTTAATAAGTTTTGATTATTAGATAAATTTTTAATTTTTTATATTTAATATATTTAATTTTTAATATTTATTAATTTTAATTATTAAATATTTAATATATTATATTTTTAATAAATTTAAATTTATTATAATTATTTAATATTTACTGATTTTTAATTATTTAATAAATTTGATATATTTATTTTTAATTATTTAATATTTAATATTTATTTTAAATTATTTTTAGTTTTTATATCTTAATTTTATTTTTTAATTTTTTTATTTTTTTTATTTTTAATTTTTTATTTTTACTTATATTTATAATTCTTATTTTAATTTATTTTTTAATTGTTTATTTAAATTTTTTTTAATTATTTAATTTTTTTTAATCACCGTACATTTAATTTCGTGGTCAACTTTTTTACTTACGACTTACACATTACGATAATAAAAAACCGTAAAACACAATAAACTTTCCCACATACAATTTTACACATCAATCAAATACCGTAAAACTTACTTGTATGTAACTTACTTAATAGTTTGCGACTTACGACTTATATGACAACCAAACAAATCTTTTACATGACTAATGTTCAAATGTTTTCGAGGATACCATTGTGGCAGAAACCACCAAAACTTGGAATAATATCAACATTATATGCATGTCAGCAGGCAGCATCTAACAACAGACATAACAACCTCCATCAATTATTAAAATCAGATCAATCGAAATTGTGTTGTTTGCTTTGAAGCAACCTGCCTCAGGTTCCAACTCTACGCACAGACGTCTCACAAACGCCTCACATCAGTCAAGAAATGGGATCATAACGTGTGCAATTATTTTGGGGTCACTTTCAAGAGACGTAACACGTAAGCCAAATCCAATTAGTTGTCATATGATCTTAATACCAGTGTCCTCATTGCTCAAATTCAAAGAAGAACAGCATCCTCACCTTCTCTTCGACCTCCAATCCTGACTGTTTGATTCTGTAGTCTAAGAGTCCTATAAATAGGCAGAACTCCGAAGACCAGTACATAACAAAGATCACATTTATATCTTCAGCTTAACAGTATAATGAGCTACAACAAAGTTGGTGATATGCTCGCGAGTGCCTTGAGAGACATGGGGTTCGGTAGGAAGAGACCGATTCCGAAGAGGGGACTGATTAAGTCTCGAATGGTTGCCTTTTCTGCGCACGCCATCGCCACTGCGCTTGGTAGAGCCAGCGCTCGCAATTTGATCGGAAGCCAAATGCTTAGGCCAACTCTCAGTTGAATGAGAGGAGCAACTGTATATGGCGATAATTGTTGAATGTAGATAAAGGCATAGAAAACAATTTGTAATTTGGTGTAAAGAAGTTGAGTTTGCATATTTTGCATGTATATTGTTCATTTTAGATATTTCGTACAGTTTGGTATTTTCTCTTCAATGAAACACGTCGGTCAGTAGCCCTTTAATTAGCAAATTGAATCCCAAATGCCTATTTATACTCACGGCTGTCAGTGCACGAATGTTTCCTTCTGTAAATGGGAAATTTTTTCTGTTTTGTGTGCGAGAAGAAAGCCACTTTTGGTGTGATATTAAATGTGTAATTAGGATAAATATTTGAGAGAAATTCCACGACTTTTACTCTTTGCAATTTAGGCAAGTGAATCTGCTTTCTCTTCACCCTTAAAAATACAGAATCTCTGCTTTCTCTTCACCCGCACCCAAAAGAGCAAATCACGTAACTCTACTGATCTTCTCGTCTCTATTCTCATCATGTCTCTTACTTGCGATCTGTGTGGTTTGGAGACTTCATGCCAGAAAGTAAAATGAAGATGGATCCTACAGCAATGAGAATGATTGCTCTGATAGCCACTATAAATTCTAGGGTTGAGCAAACCAGTTTGCAGTCTAGTTCACATCAGGGATGGCAGTAAGTCTGTCATTGATATCGATACAGTTCTGCAAACGCATGGCGTCACAGGCACTAAAATGCCCTGCAGACACGTCACCGGCAGTCTAGCCTATGGTCGAGGCTCATGTTGCCAGTGACAATTGCAGCACTGGCTTCAAACAGCAGAAGCTAAAAGATGAATTCTTGCAAACGATTCTACCAGACCAACACATATGCCATCATCATGTTTCCAGTCGTTTCTGCTCATTGGATATCTGTCAGTATTGTTTATCTTTTCTATGCTTCCATCTTCTTTCCAGAATGTAGAAAAATACGTAGTATTTTGCCATCGATCAAAACCTGCAGCTGCATGGAAACAGTCCCCAGTCTCATACGGTGGGCAACAACCAACCACTCGAAGGACATAAAATAACCATCATTTTACATAACCATCAGAAAAATGAGTAAGTAATGAGTTTGGTTGGGTCCTTTCTCCCATAGATTACATTATCATAGTCCACAATCGAAGTACAATACAAAACAAACATATGAATCTATGAGCTTTCCTTTCTATTCAAAAATGCACAGCAGCAAGTTTATCCACTGCTTCACTTTGAATCAATTTCTCTGGCTATTATCATATAGACGTTCTGGAATCATGTGTCAAAGTCAAATATTCTGCAAATGTTGCTGACAGACCGAATCAAACCTCACCGTGTGCTCCAAGGACAGCTGGGCCGTCATATTGTCTCCTACCAGCAAACCCACCTCCCTCAGATTTAGCCACTAATCCAGCACTACAACATTAGCCCCCTCTATAAATACAGAATACAACATTAACAGATCAATCATCCACACACGAAAACAAAACAAGATTGCTTGCTTTCCTTCTTCAACTGCAGCCATGAACGACAAGGTCCCCGCCAATCTCGCAGCTGCCTGCAAGGAGTGAGGATTCAGTGACAGGAGGCCTATACCGATGAGGTATCAAGTCTAGGATTGCAGCCTTCGCAGTGCATTCAGTCGCAACCGCACTCAGGAGAGTCAGTGCTCACAGCCTGATTGCTCATTCTTTGCATAGAAGCCCAAAGCATCGGGGCAGCAACGACTCAAAGAATCATGTAAGAATGAACCAGATATGTACAATCCATTCAATATAATAGAACTTTTTGTAAGATTTGAGTTCAACACCAACATTGTTTTGTACAGAATTTTTTTTAACAGTTTCAAGCCCAACGAATACATGATTATCACTAGTGAAAAAAATTTAGCTACTGGTACATGAATCAAACAATTTATATGATACACTTGGATCAAACTCTGCCTCAGTGGAGATTCATCATTTTCGTGTGAAAACTCAGTCATTACTTGGAGGCTTGGCACCAACTGAGGCAAGGCTTTTCAACTATCCACCCCCGGCTCGGGGACTATCTCTGCTTGAATTGCTCGAAGACTCTGGTGTCGTTGTGGAGTTTGAGCTGAGACCTGCCATGAATCTGTAGGCCACCTTGCTGGCAGTTACAATTTCTGTCTTTGCTTGCATAAGCTGAAATTTGTAAAGAAATTAGGAACAAACACCATGGAATAAACAGAAACTAGAAGATAGTAAAATTGAATAGTGTCAAGAAATGAGTGGGGAATGGTACGGAAACTATATGTTAACCCCTCCTGTGTGAGTGGGTGTTTACATATATGTACAGGAACTTGATCCTGCCACCTATAATTCAAGTCACCCAAATCAAAGGACAAGCATCTGAACCAAATCAAAAAAAGAAAATAAGAGGAAATAAATGAAACTACATGTCATTCATCAAATAATTCTACAGGCGTGACAGGCTACATGTGTTTGCTCCATTAATTGAACTAGCTAAACAAAACAGCATTAACAAACGTTAATTATCATTTTTGTTGTAACCATTTATCCAAGTCATATTGATATATTTGTTAGAAGAATGATGAAGTCACAAATTATTTTTTAACTTGGTAGAAATCATATATCATGTATCATTACTTGCTTTAAGATACCCACCTAAACCTTGGCATGTAAATTCTGTTTATCAGCTGGCGACATAGTCCTATCTTTATTAAGACTCTTCTGGTGAATGCATTTTTATTTAGGTTTTTTGGCTCAGAATGGGATCAACAAAATGTATGAGGAACTGGAACTGTGTAAAACATAAGAGAGAGGTACAACACAGTCAGAGCAATTACACAAGCCACCAATGGACTTCCAGGAATTAAAAACAAAAGAATTTGAAAGAAATTTTCCAACTTCTGGTCAAGAAGAGTTGAAAGAAGTTCTTCCATTCAAATAGGTCACATGATGGCATCATCTGAGGACAAAAACCCCTCTGTTCTTCAGGGTTGTCCTAGCTATAGTATTGTTAGAACAGTTTTTTCAATCAACATGTTCCAGTGAAAGACTGCATGTCAGGCTCAGAATACTCTCCACCAATAAACCTAGCGTTTGCCATTTCCTCAAGAGAGGCTTAACTGAAGTAACTGAACCACCATATGCTGTTAGAATTGTAAGCCTATAAACTTCAAAACAGCATGCTTATGCATTGAGGAGCAAAGAAGACTATAATATTTTGTAGCAGCTTTTCCACAATTTCCTGAATGAATTTTATTCTCCTGATTACCCTCCATCAAATCTCATCTTAAACGACTTCCTCATTAGCTATGTCATCCTTTTTAATAGTCTTGTTTTATAGAGAATGCTAAACACGGAGGAGTTTTCTCTGCATTTCTCGTTCATGTCATTTAACTTCTAAATCTTTTTAAATATCCTCCACAAACTAGTTACATTTTCCCATTATGTTCTACCATGACCAAGTCAAAAATTGTCAGGACTCATGACATAAGAGCCAGCAGGAAAGTAACCATATTTATGACAATGATTATAAAGTGGAGAAGGTTTCCAGCAACAGTTACTTGCAAATTTTCAAATCAACTAATACAAAACAAAGAGATCATGTAGTCTAGATATCAGAAAAGTATGAAGTTCTAAAGGCATCCAATCAGAATATGTTCCATTGATAACAATAAACTGAAAACAAATCGAAGGGGAGTAAAACAATAAAAGAACATTATGCAAGACTCTCTCACCCGTGATGCCGTATTTCATGCAACAACCACGGCAGTATCTCCAACATTTGCAAATCGATTGACCCATGCTGCATACATCACAAATTATGAGAAAACTATTTAAAACATACTTTACTAGTGAGGATTAGTTATACTCCTAGTAAGTAACTATGTTTGAGAGGATTTGTTATACTCCAAGTAACTATATTTGAGAGGATAAGATCAAAGTTCAAACTCAGTTTGCAAGACAAACAGAAATGAAAATGGACGGAAAATAATCAGCAGTAATGAGCAAAGCACTATATATCACAACTATTAGCAAAATATCCTTTTAAAAAAAACATAAGGGAAAAAGACATCTTGACAGAGAACCAGAAAGCAGAAGCAGAAGCACAATATTATAGAAGAAAAAGAGGATAAAAAAATAAAAGAAGTGGTCTCACATAGATAGCGTCACACCATGATCAGGATGGCCTCACACCACCGGGAAGATATCACAATCTCCATCACAGAGGAATAATTTCAGAAAAATCTAATTCTCTTTTTAGCAAAATCACAATTACATTAAAGCTTTTATAACAATAAAGACTTGTTAAAGAAGAAACTAATTCTTAAAATTTAAAAGCTAATCTTAATCTAAAAGAAATCTAATCAACTATTTCAGATAATTTGAATGGATGGGGAAAGATGAGAACAAGCATGTGATTAGTTTATATTAAGGTTTGACATCTTGCCCGACGCAACCGAGAAGATACTAATATTGCTGAGACAAAGACTAAACAGCCAATATTTCCAACGTTGCCAATTCTAATACCAAAAATCTGTGGCCGGCTGATACCAGTACCAAGATTTCAAACCTTGATTCGTAGTATCAAGACTCGAAGGAATGTAAGAGTTGCAAACCAACTATGTTGTACCATCATGGAGTATGAGAGTTTGTCAGAGGTGAGAACAGATAGAAGCAAATAAAAGCAACATTCATAAAGAAATGTTAGAGTTAGGCTATTAAGGTTCTTAATATGGTGTTCGGATAATTGTGGTACAGATAAAAAACACTAATAGGCAGAAAATATCCAGAAATGATCAAATAAACCTGAAGAAAGTGTAAAGGGATATGAAAACACAATGTTAGGGAGCTGACACGAATAACAGTGAAATGTAAGCCAGTCAACTTTCTGAAGAAGAGTTGGATTTCCATTCCATTCCAGTTTTATTAGATGTTATACCTTAACTCCAGAGTCCAGATTACTAACAATTCTTTTGGCCAAATTATTAGCATTTAATGATGCTAACATGAAGATTCTCACATAGAAGGCAACAATTAAATAAACATTATTCTGTTCTCTAACACCCTTATGCAAAAGCAACACATGCCAGTTCTACTCCAAAATGTAAATAATTACCATTTATGTTCAAAGATGATATAGCTGCCAAGACACTCTACTCCAAATATCAAAATAGCCTCCTGGGATTAAAATAAGCAGATAGTCTGGAGCTGTTGGAATTACTGTCATTGCCAGGACCAACGCAACACAAAATCCTAAGATAATCTCTCGGAACTAAATAAAAAAGATACTAATGCTGATACTGTTGATCAGATCTAATAACTTCAAATGATAAAACAAAAATAATAATGTTCTCTGCTACAGCCACAGAGAAGTCTACGTATTTTGAAACAGCACGTGACAACAGACTCCAGAATGCCAACAAGGCCTTATATAGAATGCCAACAAGGCCTCTATTCCAAATCTTTGGCATCAGTCCACAAGCCATTTTATTCATTCAGGGCATCTCCTCTATTAATTAAAGAATCACCAAATCCTTTTTTCTCCCTCAATCCATCTTCATTTAGTCTCACTATAGTCCTAGCGCTCCAACTATGCTCTCATCACTCCTACTGGAACATGTCATCAGTTTACATTGCACAAGTCTAGACTATCTAACCCAATTCTGTCCCAATTTTATGTTCGATTGAAGCTATTTCTAACTTTATACGGATTAACTCCTTTATTGCAAAATAGATAATATAGTATAGTATAAAAGGAAGAATGTATAAATCCACACACACACACACACACACACACACACACACTAAAAAGAGATGAATCGTGTTATATAGTTTACAATTAAGAAAGCAGAAACTACTTTCAGGAAGGAAAGTCTCAGTACACTCTGAAGAAATCATCTAGCCCAAAGCCCATACAACCGTGATGGTTGTTCACAGAGGCAGAGGCGCAGGGGGGCAAAGGGTGGCACTTGCAACCCCGGCCCTCCAAGAAAATTCATAACCCTACTAATTTGTTACATCAATAAATTGCATATTGTAATTCACTTTGCACACAAAGTTGTTTTAGCATAGTTGGTATTTGATCCTCTTCCCTTCTCAAGATTCTCTGGTTCAAAGTCCCATTGTTCTAGTTTGTGTGAATTTAATTTTTTTTCCCCTATTTTTTTCTTACCTTTTTCCCTGCTTTTCCAACATAAGTTCTTATTAATACAAAAGAATATGTTTATTTTCTTTCTATTTTTTTCTGTACTTTTTTCCCCTATTTTTCAAACAAAACATTTTATTAATCCAACAGAATATGTTTATTTTTTTTTCTTATTTTTTCGTTACGTTTTTTTTCCTGTTTCTCCAACAAAACTTTTTATTAATCTAAAAGAATATGCTAGTGTTTTATGCTCCCTTCCTCCCCCTGAGCCCCAAACACATGACAGATAATAAAATAAAGAAAAATAGAAGAAAAATGGAAAGAAAAAAAAAAGAAAAATAATTAGAAAGAAATACTATTTAGAAATCAAGTATTTAACAATAAATGTGGATTATATATTTAGAATAATTTAAGGATCATAATAGTAGACACGTAAATTATACTCTACTTAAAATATAATGGAGATAAATCCTAAGGCATTTATCATATATTCAATAATTTAAAAGTTCAAACACATTATTAATTTTGGTCTAGGGTATTTTAATTTAAAGATACCAACGTTATAACTAGCCTTTTTTCTAATCAGATTTTAATAAATTTAATAATAACATATTTATCAATTCAATGTCCACATACATTTGAGAAATCATATTTTAAAGCTTTCAATTTAGATTTCAAATATTCCACATTTTTTTGGACTACATTTTATATAGTAAAAGTATACTGCTACTTTATTACGCCCAAACATAAACAAGATAGTGCAAGCACACTGTCTCTAGTTGTTTTCTTAAGAGCCATCGGCGGAGAATTTGGATTGGTGAACGGAAGTGTGCCCCAAGCTAAAAAAGGATTGTGCATCCACATTGTCTCTAATTGTTTTCTTAAGAGTTGTAGGTGGAGCATTTGGATTGGTGAATGGAAGTGCGCCCCCCCCCCCCCCCCCCCCCCCCCAACCAAAAAAAAACCACCACCTCCACCTTAAAGTTCCTGGTTGTTCAACATCTAAACCAAATACCTCCTTCGAGCTTATAATGGGGCTTCTGAACTGAACACCGAAATTTAAAATGTGATGATCACGATTATCACTGTCAATAAACTCTTTTCTCATTCAATATAACAAGATATAGGCTAGCAGCATAATTATATTTAATACCTTCCTACTAATAGAGATGAAACAACTTATATGATAGCATATAGTTATTGTACATACAATTGTGCTGCAAGAGGCTCTCCACTTTATTCATTGTTTCCTTCTAGAATTAACTATTCTATCTCATGGGACCATCTGATGTGAAACGAAAGAGGGGAGACTAAGGATTTTGGGAAAAGATGAGAGATGAAAGAAAACAATGGGTTACCTAAGAGAAATGAAAAAGGCCTTCCATCTTCTCAGATTTCATGCCGCTTCACGCCGCACATTCATCGACCTTGACCTCACGCCGCTTCATGCCATGGACGGCACACCCCTCAAGGGAAAACAACCCCAAATAATTTTTCTCAAAATTCTAGTCTCTCTTTATTGAAAACAATAGAGCATTTAAATAACCTTACAAGCCTCTTGACTTCTCTCCACATATCCGATGTGGGACTAAAAAGACTATAAAGCTAAATAAAATAAAAGGAAAAGACATACTAGACTAAAAATAAAAATACAAACTCTAATCAAATTCTCAAATGGCATTGATGTCCCCATCACCATCATTCCTAAACAATTGTTTGCTTTCTTTACTTATATGTTCCAATTTGGCAGACTTTTAATTGTATTCTTTTGGGGACTCCAGAGTAAGCAGGACAAGAAGTGAAGAGGTTATTTCAAGGCATTATGTGACCACATAATGCCCGTGAAGTTGAAATCATAATTTTCAGAAGAAGTCTATAAGACCAGCCATTATTTATAGGCTACTCCCTAATTTATTTATTTTTTTGTGGGGTTTGTTTGGGGGTTGGGGGGGGGGGGGGGGGGGCGGGGGTTTGGTGGTGGTGGGGGGTTCCAAGATGTGAAATAACACTTGAGATGTTTGTGTCCAAGATGAGATATAACAACTTGAGATGTTTGTGTCCAAGATGAGATATAACAGCTCAAGACGTTCTCAACATGGCACAGGTGTACAGCAAAGAGTAGTAGAGGGCAAGGTTCTAAGAAAAACTGAAAAAGTTTCACAAATCGAACAGCATTGATATATGTCGACAGTGTCAGTCTATCAGACAGATTTGAGCATGCCAATCTGAAAATTACCCCAAAAAGGTTGGTCTAGACCAATACTTAGCCCACATCAGCCACCATCAGCCCGATGCCGTTAATACTAACCGGCGGCAATAGACGAATACTGGCCAATAATGCAATTGTATCAAGCAATAAAATTTAAAAATTAGAATAAAAATAGAAATATCACAACATAATAATAATTCCATCATAGTAATTATTTAATAAAGTAAATTAGAAATAATATCATAATTAACAAAACAGATTAAATCAGTACCAATATCATAAAAATACGTATAGCAAAAAAAATTTAACACACACGCAGAGTTAACAAATCCACAACAAATGAAAATGTTACAAATTAATAAGTTGACTAACAAATTAAAAGTTTAAACCACAAAAACCGTATGGAGCAACATAGTATGAAACATAAGCTAACTAATTTAGAAAATAGATTTAATTAAAATTTTCTTATGATACATTATGGAATTTGAATTACAAAACGTTAAAAAAAAACTAATCAAAGCTATGCAAGAATATAAAAGAATAAGAAAAGGTGTCATATAATTAATTAATAAAATATTATACAATAATTGAATTAAAAAGTAAGAGTACCAAGTTATACCATAAAAAACAAACAACAAAAAGTAAGAGTACCAAGTTCTTCTGCATTTGTATTTGCATCACACGTGCACAAATTACACAGAGATCAGCGATGGAATTGAAAAGAGCAACGTTAACTATAAATTGGGAGCTGACTGGTGATTATGTGATGGTTCAAATTTGTCCGAAACGATTTTTCTCGGGAACTATTAAAAAGTTGCATGTTCGTACTGCTGGACCTTTCAATATCTTGAATAAATTAAATGACAATACTTATGTTATAGATCTTCCTAAAGGCTTGACATCAGTTATACTTTCAATGTTGAGGACTTAGTGAATTACAAGGGTCTTGATTTTTACCCTAACAACCCACTAATTAATAAGCCTTCCCCTGAGCCCTTTATTTTAGAGCTCCTCGCTACCTCCACTCCAAGATACTCATCCTAATACAGCAAAGAGAGTTGATAAAATTCTAGAGGATGCGATTATAGCCACCAAATCTGGTGGAACTCGCAGGTACTTGATCCGCTGGAAAGGAAAGGCACCGACTGAGGATACATGGCTAGGCTGAGGTGACTTGCAGCGGATTGATCCCAATGCGTTGGAACAGCACGAGAGCGCTTCTACATCTAAATAGATGGGTCGAGTTCTCTACCACCAGGGGAGAATGATGCAGACATCCAATGATGTAGGAAGAAAACCAAAACAGCAAGCCAATTTTAGTCTCCGCTGTCGACAGCCAAAATCAGCTGTGATAGACTAAGTTTAGAAGCGTTTCTCGAGAGTTGAAGTTATACAGTCTGTTGACAGGGGCCATCATACTGTCGACAGGCCTGCTGCGAGTCACCATATCCAAGTCTGTGTAGGATTTAGTTTTCAAGTCTGGTTTGAATTCTGATTTATTTTATTTTTCTTTTATTTAATTAGATTTCCTAATTCAATTAGTATTCTTTTTTATTTGCCTATATAAGGCCATTTTACCTTTGTTTTAGTATCGAACTTTTGATAATCAATAAAATTTGAACTTTTTCTCTTTCAATTGCTCATAGATTCGAGTTTTTTATCCTTTACTCGTGGATTCGAATTGTTTATCTTTTGTTCGTGGATTCGACTATTTTTCTACCTGAAATTATCTTTCAGGATTTGTTAACGCTAGAACGAAATCTAACTGGCGTTGTTCGCTTCCTTGTCTGCATCATCCAACCCTTGCGCATGCTCTAAAGAAGACAAAGAAGCATCACATCACTATGGGTTGAGTAGTCTGAGTCGTTATTTGTAGCTTAATTTCAATTTTGATTTTCTTTTGTAGTTATTTTTTCTTTTGTTTTGAAGTTTAATACTACATCGGTTGTAATCTGAAAATTGAACATTGCAAAGCCTATTTAAGGCCCTTCTGCTATGAATAAAATTAATGCATACTTTTGATTAAAAAGATATTATGAGTGATTAATTTTCTCTAAAAACTTTTAGGAAGTCCTAGTTATCCCTTTATTGAGAAAAAAATCCTAATCCTTTTCTCTCTTTCATCTTCCCCACGTACCACCGACAGCCAAACCCAGCTTCTTCCTCCCCTCCCTCTTCTTGTTCTCTGTTGCTTCTTCGCCTCGGCCTCCCTCGCCAACCTCCTCCCTCAGTTGCCGCCACCTCCACTTCCTCGCAACGCTGCTTTCAGCTTCATTCATAAAAGTTAAAACAAATATTCATAAAAGTTTTCAGCTTTATTACACAAGTATTAAAGTATCACAAAAATCATGATTTATTATAATAAAAAATCATCACGAGCTAGAAATGAAGGTAAGTCCACTACTGGAGCTCTACAACGCGTTCAAAGTATTCCTGATCCTACAGAGTCTCTAAATCTGCTTCTGAAACCACAAACTCAGGATTATCAGAAAGCGACCTAGTAAGTGGTAAAATAAAGCAGTAGTAGTATAGTACAAGTATAATAATGATACAATATATCATAATTATATCACAAGTAAATTAACCATCAATATAAAACTGGGTTATAACGAACTCGATAAGACAGGATTTCATATGACAAGTTTATCAATGTTTATCTTTCACTAAAGTGTCGTTATTTGAAATTAATTGGTGAAGAGGTGAACTGTTATTAATGCGTTGTTATTTGAAATTAACAGTTTGAAACACTGTGTTTTAAGCAAGTTTTGTACATACCCGCAACCACTGCCCAAGTTCCTAAAGTTGAACCAAGAATAATTGCTAAGTACTCAATATATAAACAGTATGAGATGTCAGTCATCCCCAAGAACCCCGGGGTGAAACCCTCTTTCGGTTGCACAACTTGTTTCTACGTTCACCTAAAATATAGACGCAGTCTCATCTATCAATTTCTCCACCCCTGTTGTAAATTGTTTAGTATCATTGTCACTTAGATTACTGGGTCTGATCAATAACAATATTTATAACATTTGAACAAGGTAACAGGATTTTTTCCAGTAATATATGTAACATGAACTATGTAGTTGTCATGTAATGGTGTGCATAATTTGTCCAATTTTCCAAGTAAAATCAAAATAATGTTCAAGATTAATAATTTGATTTTTGTCTGGAATTTTCACTAGTTATGGTCATTTTTAAGTATTTTCTAAAGATCAAACAATTAATCATTCAAACAATATAATCTCTAGGAATTAATAATTAGTTACTAAGAAATACTAATAAAAAATAATGCAGTCGCAAGATGAACAATTCAAGGCAAAATATTTAATCATTCATAAAAGAAATAAAATCATGAAAATTTGTAATATTCTATATACTCTTAGAGGCTAGAATATTAAATAATCAATTTAAATAACTAAACATTAAATAAATAAAATATAAAACAAATTAATTTACCACAATAAAATATAATTTATTTAAAGTGAGTTAAAAACACTCTAGCCACTGATTCGAATATCAAATTTGTGGATAAATTCGAGAATCTACATTCAATTTACTAAATTTAGATAACTATTAAGATTAGTGTATTATTTCAAAATTTGGGGATCAGGATTGAACTTACTGTCCATGTGACGTTTGCTGGATGCGTAGCTTAATCTTTTGCGATTCCAACGCCTCAAAAAATTCTCGAATCGGGCTCCGGGAGAACTGAGAAACGATCTGAAAGCGAAACCCAATGTTTATCGAGTATGTTTTCTGCCTAGCAAGTCTAAACTGCAAAAGTCGGGTCAGATCTGCTTCGGGTCTGGCGGGTCGAATCTGAATTGATAGCGGATTCGGACTTGAGTTATGGAATCAGGTCAGGCTGTAATAAGTCGGGTTTGTAGTGAACCCGACTTGGGTTCTCCAATCATAACAGTGGTGGCTATTGGAGGAAAGCGCAGTAGCGAGGAGAGTGAAGGCCGACGATGTCGCGCGTGAGGAGGTCGGCGAGTCTACTAGCGATGGGAGAAGGTGGAGCGGGAAGTGGCGGCAGTCAAATAGCAGCGTTGTGGAAGCAGCTGTGCGAGGAGTGAGGCAAGGGCTGTCGGTGATGTCGAGGCTCTCGAGTGTGGGAGTGAGATGGTTGTTGATGAGGGTAGAGGCAAGGCGAGGAAGAGAAGAGGTTGAGATCTTGAGAGGAGGTCGGCAAGGCTGCAGGTATGGTTTAAGGCTCGGGTTACAGATTGGTGAGAGAGATTATATAGAGGGACAAGTCTCGGCATGGGCTGAGCTTTCCTATTTTTATTTTATTTTATTTATTTTTAAATCTTAAGCCTTGGGTTGGGCTTTGTTGGCCCAAAGGCCTATCACCTTAGTTTTGATGATGATCAACTCATGAAGTTATGATTACTAATGATCTTGTGTTTAATTAGTGACAGATTCATTATCAAGATCTTAGTAGGTGTGGAGCTTCAACAAAGGATTTAAAGACAAGTTGGAAGCTAGCACCGGTTGATTCACGAGGCTATGCATCAAGAACACATCTAGAGATGAGCTCGGTGGATTGAATTTGAACCAAGTCAAGAAGATGAGAAGACTTCAAGGAAGACTTCAAGATCAAGACTTGTGTCTAGGTATAAGATTTTATTTTTGTTTTTAGATAAAATGTAAAGGATAGAATAGTGGTGGAATGCTCAAGTATAGATATCACACACACACTCTTGACAGAATTGTTTTCATAAAAGATTTTTAAAGTAGAAAAGATTTTTCATTTTGGAAAAATACAAGTTTAGTTTTGGTGGTTCTCATATACTTATCCTTCAACCAAAACCAAGTTTTATGCTTAATATCAAAAACATAGATATTTCATCTTGATTGTGTAGTGGATCATATCCATACACACTATGCTTTAAAATGAACTCAAATATCTTGTTTTTGTATTTTGTGAAGTTATGGAAAAACAAGTTTTAGAAAAACATATTTTTAGAAAAACAGTTTTTATTGTGATTAAAACTATTTTTTAGATTTACTGTGAATTTATGGGATTTTTATTGAGTGAAAATACCTATTTCCTAATCCCTTAACTGTGCAGACCCAGAACTGGCCTGACAGGCTGGTCCGGTCGACCGGACCGGTCGACCGGACGTGCACAGACGTGCACGCCTGTGTGCACTGGAGAACGGTCGACCGGGACGGTCGACCGCTTTAGAGAGCTTTGCTCTCAGGAAATCTCGGTCGACCGGTCCGGTCGACCGACAGAGAGTTTACTCTCTCCTCCAGTTGCTCGGTCGACCGGGTCGGTCGACCGGAGGCTCCAACGGTCGGATTTTGACCGTTGGCGGTCGACCGGACCGGTCGACCGGCAGTTCTGACAGAGCCCAACGGTCAGATTTTTCTGGCCTCTATAAAAGGGGGTTTTGTCATTGTTTGAAGCTAAGATTTTAGGAGAGCTTTTGTCTAGATTTTCCCATTCCTTTCAGAAAGTTTTCTCCACAAAATTTGTGTGCAAATACTTCCAATCAAAAGGGAAGATTCATCAAGAGAGTGTAAAAGTGATTTCTTGTGTTTTTCACCATAATTCTTTTCCTTGCTTTCTCACAATCACTTGAGCTATCCATTGTCTATTATCCATAGGATTGTGTTGTGAGAGTTTGTAATTGGTGATCAAAGTGTTGTAGATCACCAAAGTTTTCATCTTTGTTCTTTTGAGGAGACGGGCAAGTGTGCTCGTGGTTGTTTAAGGGTTCGGGTGCGAACTCTTGTAGCTAGAGGTGCGGCCTCGACGAGCCGGTGGGCTTGTGGTGTGTAAAGGACTAGAGAGTCCGAGGGATTGTAGGTGTTGCGGCACCAAGGAGAGATCCGGTTGGATCGTGCATAGTGGAAATCCTTCGTGTGTCGAAGGCGGGGATGTAGAGCGAGTGTGCTCGAACCTCGAAACAAACCCTTTGTGTTTGCGATTGCTCACTCTATCTCTCCTTCTCTCTTTGTCTTTTATATCTTGCATTACTTTATAGTCTTTATCTCTTATATGCATGATATACCCTTGTGCTCATAATTGCTATACTTGCTTGGGATTGTTGTTAACACTAGTATTCAACCAAGAGAGCCAACGCGGCACCTCAACCCATTCAAGGGGAATCTAGAGGAGCTTGTCCAGAGCCTCGCAAGGGGAATTCGGCAACACTCTTGTGTTATACATAAGTGTTTTATTAAAAGAAGTTTTATTTGGTCATCTTAGTTTTAATTCCGCATTATTGCCATAATTCATATAGCCATCACCTATTCACCCCCCTCTAGGTGAACTTACAATTGGTATCAGAGCTAGTGCTCTTGATATTGGGTCTAACAACCTAAGAGTTAAAGATCCTCTTTTAGGCTAATCACAAGATTTGTACACACACAATGGACTTCATGTCTCCACCCACCTTTGACACTCTTAACATCCAAATTTGGAAGGTTAAGATGTCTTTGTTCCTCAAAGGACTTGGCCTTAGTGTATATCTTGCCACAACTAATAAAGAATATTGCTTAAATGGTAAGAACATTGAGGCTAATGTAAAAGCCCTTCATGCTATTAAGTCAACCCTAAATGATGATTATTTATCTAGGTTTCTAATGTTGAATCGGCTTTTGTAGTATGGAACATCATCACCTCCCTCGGCGAAAAAGATCTATACTATGCGGGGAGTGACTCGGACGTTGGAAGCGACACCTCCAACGCATGCTTTATGGTCCAAGGGGATAACCCCCTTGAGGTAAACACCGAATCCGATGATGAGGATGTAGACATGTCATATGATGAGCTTGCTACATTTTGTCATCTTGTGCTTGAAAAATATGACATGATTAAAAAGAAAAATAAAATTTGAAAAAGGAACTTGATTGCATGCATGATAGAAGTAACATTGCATGTTTAGAAAAAGATAATAAAATTTGAAAAAGAATTTTGATGCCATGCTTAATGATAAAGATTCTTTAGAAAATAAAATGGCATGCTTAGAAAAAGAAAATAAAGATTTGAAAAATGAGAATATTTCCTTAATGTCTAAATTGAATGTTTTATGTGAAGGAAATATGATTTTGAAAAATAAGATTGATTTGGTGGAAAAACAAAAGGAAGATGTTTTTCAAGAAAATAAATCTTTGAAAAGAAAAATTTGTGAAAAAGAAAAAGATTTTGTTTCACAAAAGAAAAGAAAAGTGATTCTATATCTCATCATGCTTCTCATGCACACATTGATCAAAATGAGATTAAAAATTTGAAAAATAAAATTGATAATTTGAGCTCTAATTTGAGCTCATGTGCATTAAATCATACTAGATTGGAATCCTTGTTTTAAAAGAAACAAGTTCCTCATACTCATGCACATCATCATCATGACCATGCTTATGATGCACATCATGCTCACACTCCCACTCATAAGTATGCTAAGGTGTACACATGTACGCATTGTGACCGCAAAGGCCATCTAAAAGGTTAAATGTTCTTATTTTTGATAAAAATAAAAATGCTTGGGTTCTTACAAGACTAACCCCATAGGACCCAAGAAAATATGGGTACCAAAACCCCCACCCTTTGATTTTGATGTAGGTGAGGGCTCTCACAAAACGTGAGAGGATTGGTGCCTTGGTAGTGGATGCACTTGGACATGATGGACATACTTTTGGGTTGCATCGCTATCAAGGAGCTTTGGTGGATCAACCACCATGCTAGGAGCTTTGGAGTTGGTAACAATTTCTAAACTCCTATTTCATTTATGTACATGCTTGTTCATTCATAATATTCATAGCATGTTCATATTTTAAGATATTTTTGGTGCTTCATGTGGTATATACTAGTTTAAGTGTAGTTTCTATCAAAACTTGTATTATACATGTACAAATAGTGAACTACAATTGACTCATATATATTTGAACTTCATGCTCATTTGTGTCCACTATATGCATGTGTATAGGCTAGTTTTGATGATTCGGTCATTTATACTTGTTATGCCTATCTTTGATCTTACTTCATATATATGTGTGTTTAATTCAAATCTAATAAATATACATGTATACCCTTGAGTCATTTGCCTTCATGCAATATATATTGGACTCTTTTCATAGTTGGGATATGTATGCATATTGTTAGAATTGGATAAATCATACATATACCATGAAGATTAGTATTTTAAATAAAAAAAAATGATTTGTTCATGTTTTTGATTTGTAAAACAAAATGTGATTTATGATCTTTTTGAGCTTGAATGACTATTTTCATAAGAATGCTATTTACATAACCTTTGAACACTCATCTTTATGATAAAAGATAATTTTGAGCTTTATGGACTATGAGTGCTTGAACTTTTATGTATTTAGTATTATTCATGGAAAACATTTGACTTTGTATTTTTGAAGGATCTTTAACTAGTTTGTTAAAAATCCATTTAAACTAGTTATCTATTCTTCAAATTGATTCACATGATCCTATTTGTAATCATATGGATAAATTCTTTTGTATTTTCAAAATTTATTTGATGCTTCATGATTTGAATATTAGTTTAAATGTTAGCATTTGTCAACACTTGGATTTATACTTATACACATTATGGATCACAAATAAATCTATATATGATTGGGTTTGAATGCTTATTTGTGCCCATTAGGTGTGTTAGTATAGCCTAAGTTTTGATGATTATTACATTTTAAACTTGTATTTCCATTTTGGATTTATGCTATGATCATGTGCCTTCATTTCATGTATATGTTTGTCTTGCCAAAATATTAAGATATACATGGATACCTCTTGAGTCATTTGCCTTTCATGCAAATCTATATATAGACTCAAATGTGTTTTAAGGATATGTATGTATACTTAATGTCTTGTCAAAACATACATATATCTTGAAATATAAATTTTTGTTTTAAAAAAAAATTTTGTAATTTTTCAATAAAATTTTTGTGATGGATTTCATGATTTCAAAATTTTAAGGAATATTGAGTTTTATTGCTACTTTTCATGATACCATGTTCCACATAACACTATCACACTCACTTCTTTTTGATATGGACTTTATGGATAGAGTGTTTTAGTGCCTTGTGTTTCATTGATATTTCATGAAAAACCTTTGACTTATTCCTTGATTGAAGGATTCCGTACTAGTTGTTAAACACCTTCATTTAACTAGTTCGAATTCTTCATGTGGTAGATTTTATGATATATACACTTAAACTTAATTTTCAATTGGTATCATTAGATATTTTCAATTGGTATCAATTTGATTCATGTTGTATATACTCATATTTTGTTCTTTCATGTATGTATGCATCTACTTCAATTGATATTATCTTTTCATACATATATGTGATCTTTGTGCTTGACTTACACACGTATATTATATACTATATGTTTGCTTATCAAGATTTTGGTTTAAAAAAAAAAAAAAAATTTTGATATGAACTTGTGTTTCGTATTGCCTATATGCAAGGAGAGCTTAACATCTCTCTTACATATAGATTCATGTTGAGTGTATTGTGTATTGAGGAGCTTAACATCTCTTCTTTATATGGTACACGTGTGTAGGGGGAGCTTCACATCTCCTCTTATGCATGACATATTATACGTTATGTGAATTAGGGTTTGTCATCCCTCTTTCATGTAATGTATTTGTGTCGGGAAGTTAACTTAACGTCTTCCTCTTCATGAATTTATATCGCATATAAATTTATTGATTGATTTGATTACCCCTCCTTGATTCTTGGTTTTTGACAAAAGGGGGAGAAAAATTTGTTTGATTTGATTTCACTTTGAACCCTTTGTTGATGATTGACAAAAAGGGGGAGAAGTATTTGAGTATTTGAGTTATATGCATGATTTGATTTCCTTACTTAAGGGGGAGAAGTATTTGTTTCCTTTCTTAAGGGGGAGTAAGATTTGTATTTATGCATATATATATGTTGTCTTGCAATTAGGAGCAAAAGATTTGACTTAAGATTTGATTTTTGTTATGATTGCATCTCCTACATTGCATACATGTCATGTGCTTTTATTGCCATATCTATTATTTATTTGGTATGCATGAGTTAAGGGGAGCTTCTTTGAAGCTTTACTTTAATCCATGCATATATACGTCATGAGTTTTGTCATCATCAAAAAGGGGGAGATTGTTGGCCCAAAGGCCTATCACCTTAGTTTTGATGATGATCAACTCATGAAGTTATGATTACTAATGATCTTGTGTTTAATTAGTGACAGATTCATTATCAAGAACTTAGTAGGTGTGGAGCTTCAACAAAGGATTTAAAGACAAGTTGGAAGCTAGCACCGGTTGATTCACGAGGCTATGCATCAAGAACACATCTAGAGATGAGCTCGGTGGATTGAATTTGGACCAAGTCAAGAAGATGAGAAGACTTCAAGGAAGACTTCAAGATCAAGACTTGTGTCTAGGTATAAGATTTTATTTTTGTTTTTAGATAAAATGTAAAGGATAGAATAGTGGTGGAATGCTCAAGTATAGATATCACACACACACTCTTGACAGAATTGTTTTCATAAAAGATTTTTAAAGTAGAAAAGATTTTTCATTTTGGAAAAATACAAGTTTGGTTTTTGGTGGTTCTCATATACTTATCCTTCAACCAAAACCAAGTTTTATGCTTAATATCAAAAACATAGATATTTCATCTTGATTGTGTAGTGGATCATATCCATACACACTATGCTTTAAAATGAACTCAAATATCTTGTTTTTGTATTTTGTGAAGTTATGGATAAACAAGTTTTAGAAAAACATATTTTTAGAAAAACAGTTTTATTGTGATTAAAACTATTTTTTAGATTTACTGTGAATTTATGGGATTTTTATTGAGTGAAAATACCTATTTCCTAATCCCTTAACTGTGCAGACCCAGAACTGGCCTGACAGGCTGGTCCGGTCGACCGGACCGGTCGACCGGACGTGCACAGACGTGCACGCCTGTGTGCACTGGGAGACGGTCGACCGGGACGGTCGACCGCTTTAGAGAGCTTTGCTCTCAGGAAATCTCGGTCGACCGGTCCGGTCGACCGACAGAGAGTTTACTCTCTCCTCCAGTTGCTCGGTCGATCGGGTCGGTCGACCGGAGGCTCCAACGGTCGGATTTTGACCGTTGGCGGTCGACCGGACCGGTCGACCGGCAGTTCTGACAGAGCCCAACGGTCAGATTTTTCTGGCCTCTATAAAAGGGGTTTTGTCATTGTTTGAAGCTAAGATTTTAGGAGAGCTTTTGTCTAGATTTTCCCATTCCTTTCAGAAAGTTTTCTCCACAAAATTTGTGTGCAAATACTTCCAATCAAAAGGGAAGATTCATCAAGAGAGTGTAAAAGTGATTTCTTGTGTTTTTCACCATAATTCTTTTCCTTACTTTCTCACAATCACTTGAGCTATCCATTGTCTATTATCCATAGGATTGTGTTGTGAGAGTTTGTAATTGGTGATCAAAGTGTTGTAGATCACCAAAGTTTTCATCTTTGTTCTTTTGAGGAGACGGGCAAGTGTGCTCGTGGTTGTTTAAGGGTTCGGGTGCGAACTCTTGTAGCTAGAGGTGTGGCCTCGACGAGCCGGTGGGCTTGTGGTGTGTAAGGGACTAGAGAGTCCGAGGGATTGTAGGTGTTGCGGCACCAAGGAGAGATCCGGTTGGATTGTGCATAGTGGAAATCCTTCGTTTGTCGAAGGCGGGGATGTAGAGCAAGTGTGCTCGAACCTCGAAACAAACCCTTTGTGTTTGCGATTGCTCACTCTATCTCTCCTTCTTCTCTTTGTCTTTTATATCTTGCATTACTTTATAGTCTTTATCTCTTATATGCATGATATACCTTGTGCTCATAATTGCTATACTTGCTTGGGATTGTTGTTAACACTAGTATTCAACCAAGAGAGCCAACGCGGCACCTCAACCCATTCAAGGGGAATCTAGAGGAGCTTGTCCAGAGCCTCGCAAGGGGAATTCGGCAACACTCTTGTGTTATACATAAGTGTTTTATTAAAAGAAGTTTTATTTGGTCATCTTAGTTTTAATTCCGCATTATTGCCATAATTCATATAGCCATCACCTATTCACCCCCCCTCTAGGTGAACTTACAATTGGTATCAGAGCTAGTGCTCTTGATATTGGGTCTAACAACCTAAGAGTTAAAGATTCTCTTTTAGGCTAATCACAAGATTTGTACACACACAATGGACTTCATGTCTCCACCCACCTTTGACACTCTTAACATCCAAATTTGGAAGGTTAAGATGTCTTTGTTCCTCAAAGGACTTGGCCTTAGTGTATATCTTGCCACAACTAATAAAGAATATTGCTTAAATGGTAAGAACATTGAGGCTAATGTAAAAGCCCTTCATGCTATTAAGTCAACCCTAAATGATGATTATTTATCTAGGGTTTCTAATGTTGAATCGGCTTTTGTAGTATGGAACATCATCACCTCCCTCGGCGAAAAAGATCTATACTATGCGGGGAGTGACTCGGACGTTGGAAGCGACACCTCCAACGCATGCTTTATGGTCCAAGGGGATAACCCCTTGAGGTAAACACCGAATCCGATGATGAGGATGTAGACATGTCATATGATGAGCTTGCTACCTTTTGTCATCTTGTGCTTGAAAATATGACATGATTAAAAAGAAAGAAAAATAAAATTTGAAAAAGGAACTTGATTGCATGCATGATAGAAGTAACATTGCATGTTTAGAAAAAGATAATAAAATTTTGAAAAAGAATTTTGATGCCATGCTTAATGATAAAGATTCTTTAGAAAATAAAATGGCATGCTTAGAAAAAGAAAATGAAGATTTGAAAAATGAGAATATTTCCTTAATGTCTAAATTGAATGTTTTATGTGAAGGAAATATGATTTTGAAAAATAAGATTGATTTGGTGGAAAAACAAAAGGAAGATGTTTTTCAAGAAAATAAATCTTTGAAAAGAAAAATTTGTGAAAAGAAAAAGATTTTGTTTCACAAAAGAAAAAGAAAAGTGATTCTATATCTCATCATGCTTCTCATGCACACATTGATCAAAATGAGATTAAAAATTTGAAAAATAAAATTGATAATTTGAGCTCTAATTTGAGCTCATGTGCATTCAATCATAGTAGATTGGAATCCTTGTTTTAAAAGAAACAAGTTCCTCATACTCATGCACATCATCATCATGACCATGCTTATGATGCACATCATGCTCACACTCCCACTCATAAGTATGCTAAGGTGTACACATGTACGCATTGTGGCCGCAAAGGCCATCTAAGAAAATTTTGTTATGAAAGGTTAAATGTTCTTATTTTTGATAAAAATAAAAATGCTTGGGTTCCTTACAAGACTAACCCCATAGGACCCAAGAAAATATGGGTACCAAAACCCCCACCCTTTGATTTTGATGTAGGTGAGGGCTCTCACAAAACGTGAGAGGATTGGTGCCTTGGTAGTGGATGCACTTGGACATGATGGACATACTTTTGGGTTGCATCGCTATCAAGGAGCTTTGGTGGATCAACCACCATGCTAGGAGCTTTGGAGTTGGTAACAATTTCTAAACTCCTATTTCATTTATGTACATGCTTGTTCATTCATAATATTCATAGCATGTTCATATTTTAAGATATTTTTGGTGCTTCATGTGGTATATACTAGTTTAAGTGTAGTTTCTATCAAAACTTGTATTATACATGTACAAATAGTGAACTACAATTGACTCATATATATTTGAACTTCATGCTCATTTGTGTCCACTATATGCATGTGTATAGGCTAGTTTTGATGATTCGGTCATTTATACTTGTTATGCCTATCTTTGATCTTACTTCATGTATATGTGTGTTTAATTCAAATCTAATAAATATACATGTATACCCTTGAGTCATTTGCCTTCATGCAATATATATTGGACTCTTTTCATAGTTGGGATATGTATGCATATTGTTAGAATTGGATAAATCATACATATACATGAAGATTAGTATTTTAAATAAAAAAAATGATTTGTTCATGTTTTTGATTTGTAAAACAAAATGTGATTTATGATCTTTTTGAGCTTGAATGACTATTTTCATAAGAATGCTATTTACATAACCTTTGAACACTCATCTTTATGATAAAAGATAATTTTTGAGCTTTATGGACTATGAGTGCTTGAACTTTTATGTATTTAGTATTATTCATGGAAAACATTTGACTTTGTATTTTTGAAGGATCTTTAACTAGTTGTCAAAAATCCATTTAAACTAGTTATCTATTCTTCAAATTGATTCACATGATCCTATTGTAATCATATGGATAAATTCTTTTGTATTTTCAAAATTTATTTGATGCTTCATGATTTGAATATTAGTTTAAATGTTAGCATTTGTCAACACTTGGATTTATACTTATACACATTATGGATCACAAATAAATCTATATATGATTGGGTTTGAATGCTTATTTGTGCCCATTAGGTGTGTTAGTATAGCCTAAGTTTTGATGATTATTACATTTTAAACTTGTATTTCCATTTTGGATTTATGCTATGATCATGTGCCTTCATTTCATGTATATGTTTGTCTTGCCAAAATATTAAGATATACATGGATACCTCTTGAGTCATTTGCCTTTCATGCAAATCTATATATAGACTCAAATGTGTTTTAAGGATATGTATGTATACTTAATGTCTTGTCAAAACATACATATATCTTGAAATATAAATTTTTGTTTTTAATAAAAATTTTGTAATTTTTCAATAAAATTTTTGTGATGGATTTCATGATTTCAAAATTTTAAGGAATATTGAGTTTTATTGCTACTTTTCATGATACTATGTTCCACATAACACTATCACACTCACTTCTTTTTGATATGGACTTTATGGATAGAGTGCCTTTTAGTGCCTTGTGTTTCATTGATATTTCATGAAAAACCTTTGACTTATTCCTTGATTGAAGGATTCCGTACTAGTTGTTAAACACCTTCATTTAACTAGTTTGAATTCTTCATGTGGTAGATTTTATGGTATATACACTTAAACTTAATTTTCAATTGGTATCATTAGATATTTTCAATTGGTATCAATTTGATTCATGTTGTATATACTCATATTTTGTTCTTTCATGTATGTATGCATCTACTTCAATTGATATTATCTTTTCATACATATATGTGATCTTTTGTGCTTGACTTACACACGTATATTATATACTATATGTTTGCTTATCAAGATTTTGGTTTTTAAAAAAAAAAAAAATTTTTTTTGATATGAACTTGTGTTTCGTATTGCCTATATGCAAGGAGAGCTTAACATCTCTCTTACATATAGATTCATGTTGAGTGTATTGTGTATTGAGGAGCTTAACATCTCTTCTTTATATGGTACACGTGTGTAGGGGGAGCTTCACATCTCCTCTTATGCATGACATATTATACGTTATGTGAATTAGGGTTTGTCATCCCTCTTTCATGTAATGTATTTGTGTCGGAAAGTTAACTTAACGTCTTCCTCTTCATGAATTTATATCGCATATAAATTTTATTGATTGATTTGATTACCCCTCCTTGATTTCTTGGTTTTTGACAAAAAGGGGGAGAAAAATTTGTTTGATTTGATTTCACTTTGAACCCTTGTTGATGATTGACAAAAAGGGGGAGAAGTATTTGAGTATTTGAGTTATATGCATGATTTGATTTCCTTACTAAGGGGGAGAAGTATTTGTTTCCTTGCTTAAGGGGGAGTAAGATTTGTATTTATGCATATATATGTTGTCTTGCAATTAGGAGCAAAAGATTTGACTTAAGATTTGATTTTTGTTATGATTGCATCTCCTACATTGCATACATGTCATGTGCTTTTATTGCCATATCTATTATTTATTTGGTATGCATGAGTTAAGGGGGAGCTTCTTTGAAGCTTTACTTTAATCCATGCATATATAACGTCATGAGTTTTGTCATCATCAAAAAGGGGGAGATTGTTGGCCCAAAGGCCTATCACCTTAGTTTTGATGATGATTAACTCATGAAGTTATGATTACTAATGATCTTGTGTTTAATTAGTGACAGATTCATTATCAAGATATTAGTAGGTGTGGAGTTTCAACAAAGGATTTAAAGACAAGTTGGAAGCTAGCACCGGTTGATTCACGAGGCTATGCATCAAGAACACATCTAGAGATGAGCTCGGTGGATTGAATTTGGACCAAGTCAAGAAGATGAGAAGACTTCAAGGAAGACTTCAAGATCAAGACTTGTGTCTAAGTATAAGATTTTATTTTTGTTTTTAGATAAAATGTAAAGGATAGAATAGTGGTGGAATGCTCAAGTATAGATATCACACACACACTCTTGACAGAATTGTTTTCATAAAAGATTTTTAAAGTAGAAAAGATTTTTCATTTTGGAAAAATACAAGTTTGGTTTTTGGTGGTTCTCATATACTTATCCTTCAACCAAAACCAAGTTTTATGCTTAATATCAAAAACATAGATATTTCATCTTGATTGTGTAGTGGATCATATCCATACACACTATGCTTTAAAATGAACTCAAATATCTTGTTTTTGTATTTTGTGAAGTTATGAAAAACAAGTTTTAGAAAAACATATTTTTAGAAAAACAGTTTTTATTGTGATTAAAACTATTTTTTAGATTTACTGTGAATTTATGGGATTTTTATTGAGTGAAAATACCTATTTCCTAATCCCTTAACTGTGCAGACCCAGAACTGGCCTGACAGGCTGGTCCGGTCGACCGGACCGGTCGACCGGACGTGCACAGACGTGCACGCCTGTGTGCACTGGAGAACGGTCGACCGGGACGGTCGACCGCTTTAGAGAGCTTTGCTCTCAGGAAATCTCGGTCGACCGGTCCGGTCGACCGACAGAGAGTTTACTCTCTCCTCCAGTTGCTCGGTCGACCGGGTCGGTCGACCGGAGGCTCCAACGGTCGGATTTTGACCGTTGGCGGTCGACCGGACCGGTCGACCGGCAGTTCTGACAGAGCCCAACGGTCAGATTTTTCAGGCCTCTATAAAAGGGGGTTTTGTCATTGTTTGAAGCTAAGATTTTAGGAGAGCTTTTGTCTAGATTTTCCCATTCCTTTCAGAAAGTTTTCTCCACAAAATTTGTGTGCAAATACTTCCAATCAAAAGGGAAGATTCATCAAGAGAGTGTAAAAGTGATTTCTTGTGTTTTTCACCATAATTCTTTTCCTTGCTTTCTCACAATCACTTGAGCTATCCATTGTCTATTATCCATAGGATTGTGTTGTGAGAGTTTGTAATTGGTGATCAAAGTGTTGTAGATCACCAAAGTTTTCATCTTTGTTCTTTTGAGGAGACGGGCAAGTGTGCTCGTGGTTGTTAAGGGTTCGGGTGCGAACTCTTGTAGCTAGAGGTGCGGCCTCGACGAGCCGGTGGGCTTGTGGTGTGTAAGGGACTAGAGAGTCCGAGGGATTGTAGGTGTTGCGGCACCAAGGAGTGATCCGGTTGGATCGTGCATAGTGGAAATCCTTCGTGTGTCGAAGGCGGGGATGTAGAGCAAGTGTGCTCGAACCTCGAAACAAACCCTTTGTGTTTGCGATTGCTCACTCTATCTCTCCTTCTCTCTTTGTCTTTTATATCTTGCATTACTTTATAGTCTTTATCTCTTATATGCATGATATACCCTTGTGCTCATAATTGCTATACTTGCTTAGGATTGTTGTTAACACTAGTATTCAACCAAGAGAGCCAACGCGGCACCTCAACCCATTCAAGGGGAATCTAGAGGAGCTTGTCCAGAGCCTCGCAAGGGGAATTCGGCAACACTCTTGTGTTATACATAAGTGTTTTATTAAAAGAAGTTTTATTTGGTCATCTTAGTTTTAATTCCGCATTATTGCCATAATTCATATAGCCATCACCTATTCACCCCCCCTCTAGGTGAACTTACAGGCTTCACTTTTTTTTGTTTGTTTGTTTTTTCATTATTATTTATTTATTTGATTTTATAAATTATTATAATTATTGCTATATAATTTATATTTGACAAGTATTAATTAATTGTTATTAATTATTTAATAACAATTATTGAGATATTATTATTTAATATTAGTTTATGTATTATTAAATGGGGATATTACAATACCTGCAACAAAAATTTTAGTGTAACTATCAACATGTGTGTCACGTAATCAACTGAAAACTAAGTTGTGTAGATACAAACTACCGCGAGATGGCACAATAATGTCGCAGCATATATGGCAATTAGGAAAACTAGGATATGGTCAGTATACAAAGATTGTGAATAAATATATATTTAATATATAAAAATCTGTAATGATTAAATTTTGACCCTCATCAAGATCACGACGTGTGTCAGAACACCTGGAGGCTTCGCTTCTCTGCTGGCGGGCCCAGCTCACATACAAGCCTAACATGGCCAAAAGAAAGCCTCAGGTCTCTTCCCGAGCCCACATCTGATCAGACCTCACTCACTCGGATCCACTAGTCGATCGAAACTGTGTGACTCTCCAGGACACTAATAATCAATGCAAAGATTCTTCCCGGAGCTACTCAAGGCTCCGACACGAAGACCCTCTGAAGCCTGCTACTCTTACACTGCTTACAGCTGGACAGCACGATCCTTGCGATTCGCGGATCCAACTATGCCATCAGATCATCCCACGTTTTAAACGCTATAATGCTCATATATCAATGCGGATTGTTTATAGAAAGTGGCGAATATCTCTGCATGGCGAGCCCAACAATTAAGCGGCGCAATATAGGCAATTACAAGAAAATCATAACATGCAAATCATGCAGTTATATAGATTAAAAATATCCACACCCACAATGATAGCTCAGGTAGGTATAAATACACCTCCATCTCCGTCAAGAAAGGGTAGGCTTCTGATTACTATATCGAACTTTAGAGATGGTAATCGTAACATCACTCTGCAAAATTCATTGTAACCTTCTAATATTATAGTGAATTCTCTCTCTTCCGTGTTTTTTTTCTTTGAGTTTTTCACATAAAGTACTTGTTGTTTGCGACTACTTTAAACTGTCTACTCGTTTTCAATTCGTAGTGTGAAGAAATTCCCCGACAATTTCCTCCACAAACATTAGATTACACTTACTTTTACCAAAGATGTGAAAATAAACAAAAATGATAAAAGAACATATAAAATAAACTAAATTCTAGAAATAGTAAACATATATCATAAACTAAAATCTAAAAATTCATTGAAAAGCCAGATTATGCTTTACAAAGTTTAAAAGACTGAGATAGGAGCATGGAAATGGATACAGCTACATCTTACAATATGCTGCAGGCATTATGATATGCCAGTGTTGAAAAAATAACAGCATGATACAGCATGAATATGTCCATTAAAAGATCTCGGTGGATGAGGATGTTGCCATTGCAGGCTTTGCAGGTGTCAGATGCATCAGCACTATAACGCTCAATTTTAGATATTGAACCTCATGATCTTCACGTTGTTCCCCCGTGTTTAATCATAACCAATAGTGTTCTACACATTTAATAGGACAAATCACATAACAGCAACATGACCAACTCTGCCACACTGAAAGTGTATCCACCTCAAGACTGCTTGAGCTCCCGCTTAATTTACTGCCCATCAAATTTCTCTTGTTTCTTAGGCTTCCTTGGAGAAAGATTGAAATTTCCCAGGGCGCCTTGAAGGCATTAGCATGCCTCCGTAACTTCCTTAAATTTGCAGGGCAGGCTAGCAAACTTACTATACCATGGCCTAATACAGTCAAAATCGATGCTTGCATGATAGCTTTTACTTCATAGCTAACACTTCATCATCGTTGCTCACAGCTCTTCAACCAAGAAACAAGGTAGCAATTGATTTCTCCCAACTCAAAAAACTTTTCCGAACATAGGTGGCCCCTCCCACCATGTTCCACGGGCATATTTGATTATAGGGAAGTGGGGAAAGTGGGAAAACTCATTTCCAACTTTCCTTGTTTGTTTTGAATCGGAAATGAGAAATAGAAAAATCCCTTTTTCCTTTTCTATTTTTCCTTTTACATCTCCCTTTTACACTATCATTTTCTCACTTTCAGGGAGTTACAGTTAAATTTTGTAGTCATGTAAATTTCACTTGTAATAAGTTATAGCTCAAAACAGTTAATTTTGATGTCATCTAAATCTCACACGCAGTCTAATTACAGTCTTAAAACATCACTTCAAAATTAATTTTTTAATTTAATATAATTTTATGGTCAATTTTGTGGTCAACTTTTTCACTTCCACTTTCACATTACTAACCAAACATTAGAAAACACAATATATTTTTTCACTTGCACTTCCACATTACAACCAAATACTAAAATTGAAAATTGCAAAAATCCCAAATTTTCACTACACTTCCACATTTCTCATCCTCATTTCCACTTACAATTTTTCTTCCAATTCCATCAAACCAAACAGGCCTTATAAGGAAAAAAGTTTGACTTATGGTTGTACCATGTCTTTTAACTTGTGACCTCTTGTCACAAGTCACATGCCTCACCAACCCTCCTCAGTTCCTCGGCCTCCCATCCCAACACAAAAACCTAGTTTACTGATTTGTAACAGTTTCAAAACAAAAACACCAATGGAAGTTAATTGACAACAGTAACAATCAGGCTCAGCACGCTAGCATTATGTTAACCTCGGCATAAATTAAATTAATGAAGATAAAATTGGTGTCAAATGAAAGTGTTTTCTCACAAGGAGTCGTCTTTGTCCCATAAATAACACCACCACATTCTCAAATTGAAAATCAAAAACGATAGAACCAAAACCCTAATGAAAAAATCGAGTTAAAGAGATTTGCAGAGAAAGAAAAATAATTTCACCTGAACAGCGCTGTGAAAGATGCCGCCGAGCCCGATGCGGTCCTTGAAGATCCTGTTGATCTGAAGGATACTGTTGTTCGTCTTCTCCAATTCGCTGTTGGTCACGTCGTAGACGTGCAGCACCACCTCCTGCTTCATCTCCTTCACCCTTTCTCCCTCTCTTTCCTCTGAACTTGGATCCCAGAGAAACAGAAGCGGAACAAAGATTAGAATTTCGCATTGTGGGGGATTATTTAAAAGAATACCCTGCAAAAAATTCTACTCTGTCTTTCTTTTGTTTTGTTTATTGCTCTCTGCGCATATAAATTAAACTCTGTAAACGCTGACCGAGAGCGAAAATGAGTGGGAAGCGGCGTGAACTAATACTATGATGAGGTCCTGAGCTCCTTATTCTCTCTTGGTGAGTTTTTCTGTTCTGCTGAGCCTCTGTTGCACCTTGTTACTTCCTGTACCTCCAGGTGAGTGGTCTGTTCTTTGATCTGTTCTTCAGTCTTCTTTCCTGGAATTTACAGTGGATGGAATTGGAATCAAGGTTGAGCTGTGATGATGTTCTGAGCTCTCTTCTTCCACCTTGCTCTATTGGTAATGGCGATGATGAATTCTGAGCCATCTTCTTCTTCCTTGCCTGGATTGTAATGGGTCGGATTTGGGTTAAGAGCTGTGATGTTAAACCTGAGCTCTTTCAATTTTTCTTTCATTAAACTGTAATTGGGCCGGGTTTGGATTAGTCATGTAACCCAACATTGGGCCGGCCCAAAAAACCCGAGTCTTGAGGGGGTTATAAAAGGAGAAGTCCTCCAATTTGCGGGCATCGACTGTTTTCTACCCTAATTTTGGGACTGTCCGAGCTCGTGAGCTCTCGGGTTGTAACTGAGCTCTGCTGAGCTCAATTCCAAAATCAATAAGATCTTTTCTCTTCTCCAAATTCTTTGATTCCTTGGTGTTGCCTGTTCTCCTTGCTCTTCTTTCTTCCAATTGCAGGTCGAGATGCCGCCGAGGAATCGCCACCGCTACCAACCTGTCATCTCCGACGCCTTCGCCGACGGAGAGGACGCATCAATGGTATCAGAGCCGACGATCCCAGGGTTTCCAGAAGATCTCGGTGGTGAAGCAGAAGATGTCACCCGAAGACGGAGCCTAGAGGATCAGTCTCCTTTGATGAAGCTTGGAATTCCAAGAAACAAGAAGATCCAGAACTCAAGCACGGCAAAGGGTCAGTTCTTCAAGAAGAAGCTCCAATTGATTTTAGATTCAGAGCTATTGATGAGCGAACAGCCTTGAGAAGCCGAATGCTCGAGGATAGGGTGGAGGACAAGATGCGATCGGTTGATGATAGGTTCCGATCTCTTGAGGAGAAGATGGACCTCAGACATGAGGAATTAGTTGGAATGATGGCCCGATTGTTCCAAGAAACTCGAGTAGGAGGTAAGGGACCAGATGAAATGGGACGAGGTGCAGGTTCTTACAGTGAGATGCCTAAGGGTAGCCCAAGGTGTGTGCCTTCTTATTCCTATCAATTGAAACAGTCGACTGTAATGGGGGGAAAATTAGATGGGTTCTTGAGGAAAAATCCAAAGTCACTGTTGTCTTCCCCTACAGTTAGTAAGCTTCCACTGCCAAAAAATCCTAAGATAGAGATCCCTATATTCAAAGGTGATGGAGATATTCTGAATTGGTTGTATCAATTAGAGCATGTCTTCTCCATCCACCATACTCCAGTGGAAGATAGGGTAGAATTCTGTGTTTTCTATTTCCAAGGAGAAGCACTGTTGTGGTGGAGGTGGCTAGAAAAACAGAAAGGAGGGACAGTTACTTGGCCGGAGTTTTATGATGAAATGATTCTACAATATGGTCCGGATGACCTTGATGATCCTCTTGCTGCATTAGCTAATTTGAAACAAACAGGCTCAGTTCAAGATTATCACAAAGCTTTTATCAGGTTAGCCCACTTAATTGAGGAAACTGAGAAGAATTTAATCAGTCTCTTCCTGTCAGGATTGAGGGAAGACTTGAGAGGTAAAGTTAAATTGGATAAACCTATGACTATGGTGTCAGCTTACCGTAGTGCAGTAGCTAGGGAGAGCATTGCAGTGGCAGAAAGGAAGCAATCCAGGGTTGTTCCTTTTAGGGGTTCTGTGAATAATCCTTTGATCACTAGGAATCAACCTATTCCAGCTGCTGTGAAGGATACTAATACAACATCAGTGAGGAGGTTATCTCCAGTTCAGGTTGAAGAATACAGGAAAAAGGCCTGTGTTTTAAGTGTGATGAAGCCTATACACCAGGACATAGATGTCAAGGGAAAAGTTTAATGTTAATTGAGTGTGAGGGTTCTGAAGATGAACAAGGGGAGGAAATTCTGTTAAGACCTAAGGACACATTGGGAAACAGCTTACCTGAGTTATCATTCTATGCCATGGAGGAAGTACATCTCCTACTACCATCAGGTTCTTTGGACAGATTAATAGGAAACCTGTGAATGTCTTGTTGGACACAGGTTCCACTCATAATTTTATTGATCCCAAGGTGGTGCAAAGAACAGGACTTACAGTGGATCAGGACACAACATTTAGTGTCACTATAGCAGGGGATGATAAATTACAAAGTGAGAGAATTTGCAAAGCAGTATGTTTTAAGTGTCAAGGCTTAGAGATTGTCACTGACTTTCATGTATTACCCATAGGAGGCTGTCAAATGGTCTTGGGGGTAGACTGGTTACAAACTCTGGATGAAATGACTGTGGATTTCAAAAAGAGGAGAGTGAAAATTACAAGAAATAATCATTCATGGGAGTTACAGGGGGTGCTCCCTAATGAAATGGAAATAGTTACAGCCAGGGTGATGGAAAAAACCCTGTATCAGTCTACTAAAGGGTGGGTGTTGTATGTTTGTCAGAAAATAGATCCCCAACCTGTGGAAGAATGCAATGATCAACTACAAGCCTTATGCCAGGAATATGATGTGCTGTTTGAGGAGGTACTTGGCCTTCCACCTAAGAGGAGCCATGACCACCAAATAACCCTGATTCCTGGTACTGAACCTGTCAACTTAAGACCCTACAGGCATCCATGGGAACAGAAGAATGTTATAGAAAAAATGGTGGAGGAAATGTTAGATACTGGAATTATTAGAAATAGTAGAAGCCCCTATGCATCACCAGTGGTCTTGGTTAAAAAGGCTGATGGTACATGGAGGCTGTGTGTGGACTATAGAGCTCTGAATCAGAGGACAGTTAAGGATAAGTATCCTATTCCTTTAATTGATGAGCTGCTGGATGAGCTGCATGGGTCCAATATTTTCTCCAAGTTGGATTTAAGAAATGGGTATCATCAAATTAGGATGAGAGAAGAGGACATCCCTAAGACAGCATTCAAGACTCATTCAGGACATTATGAGTACTTGGTGATGCCTTTTGGATTAACTAATGCCCCTGCCACCTTCCAAGCCTTGATGAATGAACTGTTTAAGCCTTATCTTAGGAAATTTGTGTTGATATTCTTTGATGATATCCTTATCTACAGCAATAGTTTGCAGAAACATCTGAAGCATGTGAGGATAGTGTTTGAAGTTCTTAAGGTTAACCAACTCTTTGCTAAAAGAAGCAAATGCCAATTTGGGGTGCCAGAAGTAGCCTATCTAGGGCATGTGGTCTCTGCAAAGGGAGTAGCTGTAGACATGAACAAAATTCAGGCTGTTATTGAGTGGCCAGTACCAAAAACATTGAAAGCATTGAGGGGTTTTCTGGGGCTAACTGGGTATTATAGGAAGTTCATTAAGGGATATAGTACCCTAGCTGCCCCTCTCACTGTTCTCACCAAGAAACAGGCTTTCTGTTGGAATGAAGCAACCCAGGTGGCCTTTGAGACTTTAAAATCAGCTCTTACTAATCCTCCAGTATTGGCCCTGCCCAATTATTCCTCACCTTTTGTAATAGAGTGTGATGCTTCTGCTACTAGAATTGGGGCAGTTCTGATGCAGGATAATCACCCCATAGCTTATATCAGTCAGGAGTTGAAGAATCCTGGAAAATTTGCTTCAGCCTATGAAAGGGAAATGCTGGGTTTATTATTAGCTACCAAGAAGTGGAGGCAATATCTCTTGGGAATGGAATTTATTATCAGAACTGATCACAAACCCTTGAAGTATTTGTTGGAACAAAGACTCTACACTGAGGCACAACACACTTGGCTTTTGAAGTTGTGTAATTATAGATACAAAGTGGAATACAAGAAGGGCAGGGAAAATATGGCTGCTGACAGTCTTTCCAGGAGGACTGAAACCATAGGAAGCCCTACACTGATGGAAATCTCAGTTATAGAGTCTGACTGGATTGAGTTAGTTAAGAAATTGGTGGATACTGATGTTTATTTTTCTGAATTGGACAGAAAATGGTCTGAAGGGTCTTTGGATACTGCCAAGTACCAGAAAAGGAATGGGCTTTTCTATTACAAAGGCAGGATTCTGATTAGCCCTTCAGCCTCTGTCATTCCTTTACTGATAACTAAGCATCATGATACCCCAGTGGGGGGACATTCAGGGTATGAAAAAACCTATCAAAGGCTTAAAAGAGTGGTCTATTGGCCAGGAATGAAAAGTAGTATCAAAAGGTACATAAGGGAGTGTGATATTTGTCAGAGATCTAAATATGAGACCATCAGACCTGCAGGGTTTCTACAACCTCTCCCTATTCCTGGTCAAGTGTGGGAAGAAATCTCAATGGATTTCATTGAGGGACTGCCCAAGAGCTGGGGAAAATCTGTCATCTTTGTTATTGTTGACAGGTTAACTAAGTTTGCTCACTTTTTACCTCTCTCCCACCCTTACACAGCTAAAACAGTAGCTGCCACTTTCATTGATCATATCTACAGTTTATATGGGTTGCCTCATAGCATAGTCTCTGATAGGGATACAGTCTTCACCAGTGAATTTTGGAAAGAACTGTGGTCATTGCAGGGCACCCAACTCTTATTCAGTACTTCTTTCCACCCTCAAACTGATGGGCAGACAGAAGTGGTCAACAGGTGTTTGGAAACTTATCTGAGGTGTTTTTGTTCCCATAAGCCCCAGGAGTAGTGCAAGTGGCTGCCTTGGGCTCAATTCTGGTATAACACTAGTTGGCATTCATCCATTAGGATGACACCCTATCAGGCTTTGTATGGTAAGCCTCCTCCAACAATTTCTTCTTACATTCCTAAGACTGTCAAGTTGCAAGTTGTGGAAGATGCATTGTTGGACAGGGATGCAACTCTACAACTATTAAAAGACAATTTGACCAAGGCTCAAGATAGAATGAAAAAGTGGGCTGATTCTCACAGGACTGAAAGGTCTTTTGAAATTGGAGATTTGGTGTTTTTAAGGTTGCAACCCTATAGACAGGTTTCTGTGGGTGGTAAAAGATCTCAAAAATATCTCCTTTATTCTATGGCCCCTATAGGATCATACAAAAAATAGGATCAGTTGCCTATAAACTGGAACTGCCTGCTGAAGCTAGGATCCATCCTGTTTTCCATGTTTCACAGTTGAAGAAGATGCTGGGAAATACCATACAGGTTCAGAATCAGGTGCCATCTCACAATATTGAAGTGTTCAAGGAACCAGAAGCTATTCTGGAACGAAGAATGGTGAACAGATTGGGAAAAGCAGTAACAGAAGTTCTGGTTAAATGGAAACAATTGCCCATGTATGATGCTTCCTGGGAAAATTATTGGGGACTGGTTAAGAGGTTTCCAACCTTCGACCTTGAGGCAAGGTCGATTTTGAGGGAGGAGCAATGATGAGGTCCTGAGCTCCTTATTCTCTCTTGGTGAGTTTTTCTGTTCTGCTGAGCCTCTGTTGCACCTTGTTACTTCCTGTACCTCCAGGTGAGTGGTCTGTTCTTTGATCTGTTCTTCAGTCTTCTTCCCTGAAATTTACAGTGGATGGAATTGGAATCAAGGTTGAGCTGTGATGATGTTCTGAGCTCTCTTCTTCCACCTTGCTCTGTTGGTAATGGCGATGAATTCTGAGCCATCTTCTTCTTCCTTGCCTGGATTGTAATGGGTCGGATTTGGTTAAGAGCTGTGATGTTAAACCTGAGCTCTTTCAATTTTTCTTTCATTAAACTGTAATTGGGCCGGGTTTGGATTAGTCATGTAACCCAACATTGGGCCGGCCCAAAAAACCCGAGTCTTGAGGGGGTTATAAAAGGAGAAGTCCTCCAATTTGCGGGCATCGACTGTTTTCTACCCTAATTTTGGGACTGTCCGAGCTCGTGAGCTCTCGGGTTGTAAGTGAGCTCTGCTGAGCTCAATTCCAAAATCAATAAGATCTTTTCTCTTCTCCAAATTCTTTGATTCCTTGGTGTTGCCTGTTCTCCTTGCTCTTCTTTCTTCCAATTGCAGGTCGAGATGCCGCCGAGAATCGCCACCGCTACCAACCTGTCATCTCCGACGCCTTCGCCGACGGAGAGGACGCATCATACTAAGAAGAGAAATTTTGACGGCAAGATTACGGATTTGCGTAGTTTTTAGGGAGACAAAAGCAGGAGTTTCGCTGGATTTAGGAAAAAAAGAACGGAAAAGTGACGGCTGGATCTTGAGGGATCTCTCGCTTTGATAACGCTCAAAACTGTCTCTAATAATTAGGGTTTGTAGTGTTTAAACCTTTTTCTTTTTCTTTGTTTACTTTCGGGGATGTTTGAACTCAGGGAAGTGAACGGAGCTGACCTGTGAAGTCTCATTTCTCACTTTTACTGTTCATTCAAATATCAGAAAAGAAAAAATAAAAAAATCATTTTTTTTCTTTTTTCTCTTTTACATAATCATTTTCTCACTTTAAGATGTTACAGTTAATTTTATGTTTGTACAAATCTCATTTGTAATAAGTTGTAACTCAAAAATAGTTAATTTTATGGTCATATAAATCTTAATTGCATTCAAATTACAATTCAAAATTATTTTTTCATAATTAATTTTTATTTTAATATTACTCTAAAGTTATTTTTCTACTTCCACATTACCAATCAAATACCGAAAAGAACATTACACTTTTCTAATTACACTTTCCAACTATCATCCAAATACCGGAAAAGAAACACAAATTCTCATTTTTAAAAGAAAAAGAATCTTACTTCTTACTTTCTCACTTCCACCCACTTTCGGGCATCCAAACAGCCCCTTCGAGTAGAACTCTAAGTGAATCCAGGATCGATCTAAACTCTGAATACGACCCCGAACCCAATAAGGGGATTGCGATTTGTGATCATTGAATCTGAATCTAAATCTAGTTCGACATTTTTTTTGCATTTAGACAATTATTCTCACAAAATTCTTTTTTTCTCTTTGGCCCTTAGGTTTTTTATTTCCCTTTAAAAATAAGCATGCAAACCTCAGAGTTCTGATTGATTTGAATTTGCTTAGTTGGAGCAGAGTAGAAGTTTGGTCGATGCCATGAGTATCCCAGAATTCTAGTCAATGTGAATTCTATAGTCCGCCTATATAATTCTAAAATTCTGGTCTATTTGAATTTGCTTAAGTAGGGCTTAGTAGAATTTAGTCAATGTGAACCTTTAGCTCGCTAATGTCTTCTTGATTTTTTACTTTTCTTTCCCTTGGATTTGTTACACGTTTTCGGCCTTACAAAGTTGAGCACGCGCGCCCCATTTGATCCTTGACTAACGTGATGACCCATCATCCTATGTTGGTTGTAATACAATAATTAGATTAATTCTACACAAAGTTAAGCTTACAAAATGCCTGTCAGTCATTTGGCATATGACAAAAATACAGTACGAGATATGTACATATATAACACAATTCAACTATTTTATAAAATGAATTAATAATCAGCAACAAAAATGTGAATATTAAAAACTTGAATAAGCATACATTCGAGTATTATTTGTAAATCAATTGAATGTACGGAACTTAAAAATCAGTAGATATATGAAAAAATTTTAAGATTCAATAAAATTATACAAAAATTTTAGATAATATAACCAAATAAAAGCCAAGAATCACTTGAAACAGAAGTCAATAACGAAAAAAGTGCATTTTGAATTTCATTGTAACGAAAAATAACTCAGAGTTTATTTGAAAATAAATCATGATCAAGTTACAAGAGAATTTAATTCTCTATTTCTTCTTACTATAAGTATTATTATACGGTAAAGTAATATTTTTGTGTGAGTGTTGTTCGAATGCATAAATGACAATGAGCAGAGTAGGAGCGTTATAATGAATCATGGAAAGAAAACGTGAACACGCATACCGAATTCGCTAAATTCATACAGTACATGTATAACACAAGAATTATTCATGTATTGACCAACAGAGCAAAGTACCCAAATTTATAATGATCTTCTCCCATTCCCAGTGATAAGACCTAATAGTCAAAAATATTCTTGGACCCAATAACTGAGATAATTAGAGAAACGGCATGGAGCTGGGTCTTATTTATTTTGGAGGCCAATACTGCAACTATTCTTGCTTGTAGGGCAATCTCGAGGAAAACCATGAAAACAAGCTAATGACATTCCGAAACCTCCTGCAAAGAAATGCACTGCAATCATTCCTCTCTCTCTCTCTCTCTCTCTCTCTCTATCTCTCTCTCTCTCTCTATATATATATAATATATATATATATATATATATATATATATATATGAAAATTTTCAAATGAGAAACTTTCTCAAAATAAGCTTCGTGAGAAAACCATATAAGAGAGATTTTATGAATGATCCGAACCGTTCATCTTGATCTGCATACTTTAATTAGACTACTAATAAAAAATCACGTGATTCCAAGTCTTTTTACTCATGCATCAAGTGACATGTTTATTCTACGGCGAATAAACGTTTGTTTTGTAACCACTTGTTGCATGGGTAAAAAAAACTTAAACTCACATGATTTTTTATTGTTAGCCTAAATAAAATATATAGATCAAGATGAACGGTTCGGATCATCCACATGATGGCCCCTATATAGTTTTCTCACGGTCTTCGTGTGAGAAAGTTTATATATATATATATATATATATATATATATATATATATATATATATATATATAGGGAGCTGATCCTCTAAGAACGGTTCTCACGGATTTCTGTGAGAACTTTCACGTGGGTCATCGGATGTGATAGATCAAATCAAATAAAACTAGATCTCTATCAGATCCGACGGCCCACGTGAAAGTTCTCACATGAATTCGTGAGAACCGTTCTTAAGGGATCAACTCACTATATATATATATATATATATATATATATATATATATATATAGAGAGAGAGAGAGAGAGAAATGTAAATCAGCTGACACAGGAGGCAACTCCTCCTATGTCGCACTCAAAAATCATATTTTCCGACTGAATTTTCAAGATCCGACCACACATTATCATCTTCATATTCTATGATATATAGATATAAAAAATCAAGTGATTTGAAGTTTGTTTACTACATTTTTTTTAGGTTCAAACATTAACGGTTTTTTAACAATAGAACAAAATAGAACGTTTGGATCAATGAGTAAATGAACTTCAAATCACTTGATTTTTTATATGTGTATATCTTAGAATATGAAGATGATAATGTACGGTCGGATCTTAAAAATTCATTCGGGAAATATGATTTTTGAGTGCGACATAGGACGAATTTGCCTCCTGTGTCAGCTGATTTACATTTCTCTCATATATATATATATATATATATATATATATATATATATATATATATATGAGAAAAATGTATATCAGCCCGCGGGCTGAGAGTACTCTCTCAGCCTGCGGTGACGTGGCTCAATTTGTCACCTCACTGACTTGCGGCTCGCTTTTAGGGAGAAGTTAAATTACCAAATACCCCTTATGAAAAGCTACTTTTTCGGTAAAAGACAGTGAATGCTACTTTTAAATCACGAAACTAATTTGAATGCTTCTTTAATTTTTTATCTGATTTGATATTTAATGATTTTTTAATATAGTCGCAGTACTTATGAGAACTGCTACCACGGTCGCAGTCTTTTTTAAGGACTGCTACCAAGGTCGCAGTCTTTTTCTGAGGACTGCTACCAAGGTCGCAGTGTTTTTATGAGAACTGCTACCACGGTCGCAGTCTTTTCTAAGGACTGCTACCAAGGTCGCAGTCTTTTTCTGAGGACTGCTACCAAGGTCGCAGTGTTTTTATGAGAACTGCTACCACGGTCGCAGTCTTTTCTGAGGACTGCTACCAAGGTCGCAGTCTTTTTCTGAGGACTGTTACCAAGGTCGCAGTCTTTTTTCTGAGGACTGCTACCAAGGTCGCAGTCTTTTTCTGAGGACTGCTACCATGGTCGCAGTCTTTTTCTGAGGACTGCTACCAAGGTCGCAGTCTTTTTCTGAGGACTGCTACCGTGGTCGCAGTCTTTTTCTGAGGACTGCTACTAAGGTCGGTAAAAAGTTGTGAGGGAGGGTATTTTCGGAAATTACAATGTTGAGGTGACTGGCATTAAATTGGGCGGGATTTTACAGGATTTTATCCGCCAAAATTATTACAGATGTGGGGCGGTGATGTTGCCACGCCCGCAGGCTGAGAAAACTCTCTCAGCCTGCAGGCTGAGGTACAGTAAGCCCTATATATATATATATATATATATATATATATATATATATATATATATATATATATATATATATAGTGAGTTGATCCCCTAAGAACGGTTCTCACGAATTCATGTGAGAACTTTCACGTGGGCCGTCGAATCTGATAGAGATCTAGTTTTATTTGATTTGATCTATCAGATCCGACGACCCACGTGAAAGTTCTCACAGAAATCCGTGAGAACCGTTCTTAGAGGATCAACTCCCTATATATATATATATATATATATATATATATATATATAGGAAAAATTTTCAAATGAGAAACTTTCTCATAATAAACTTCGTGAGAAAACCATATAAGAGAGATTTTATAGATGATCCGAACCGTTCATCTTAATCTACATACTCTAATTAGACTACCAATAAAAAATCACGCGATTCCAACTTTTTTTACCTATATATATATATATATATATATATATATATATATATATATATATATATATATCCCCCCACCAACTTAAAAGAGGCACAAACATAACTGACCAAATTTTCATGGCCGTGTCCAACTCTGACGGCTGCTCTTCTGCCTTCATCGACGAGCCTTGATTCCCTAAAAGAAGATCTGGAGCCAGATCTCCTCCTCTACCTTCCAATCTTCACAATCCATTCTTCGCTCTGAAGCCCGTCAAGCGACAGTTAGCTGATGATTTCTACTCATCCCTCAATGAGAAGAACCACCACAGATTGCATGTACTCATGGCAGATGACTGCGTCTTCATAGATTTGCTAAGGTGATACTGCTATCTCTTTCTCAAATTTCTTTTAAAAGCACACGAGTCTATACCTCCGCATGGTTGTCATTCTTGTGTCGGCAGAAAGTGCATCATTTCTTGAAGGATCTGACAGAAGCAATAGGCAAGGATGGGAAGTTCATCGATAAGAGTGTACGAAGGAGACTCGAGCATCGCAGTAATTTGGCATCTGGGTAATCATCAGAATCCTCCATTTTGGCTACGCATAATTGCTGTACCTGCATTTAGCCGACTGCACTGTGAACCATGTGTCGCAGAGTGGAAGAAACGGCGCATCCCCCTCGTCAATGGATGCAGCTTCTACGCTTGCTCCCCCACAATGGAGAAAGCCTACACATCAAGTTGAGATCACCTACTCATGCAATAGCCTCTCTCTAGCTTCCATGCTCCAGTACACATTTCAGTTGATGTCTCTGAAACAAAAGCTTAACATGTTCAAATGAAATTGCAGGAAAGCTACCATTTATGTTGAAACACCATTGAAACCTGGGGAGATTGCGCTGGTATGCAACCCAATCAAGTAACAACTAGACAATAAAAGAAACATTATATGTAAACTAACCAACCACATGACAATTTGTTGTCAAAAAATTTCAGGATCAGCTCAACTTCCCACACGTTTCCAAAGCAGGTTAAGAGTGTGCATCAGAAGAGCAGTCTGGTTTTTATTATATACTGCTTACTGACTGACATCGTTTGGATTGCAAGGTTCTTAGAGAAACCTCATGCAATGATACAGTTTCTGATGCATACAAAATACTCGTTGAGCCCTTCATTCTTCCACTTCTAGTGTACCCCACACACGCATCTGTGCACTTATGGAGCTTGTTTACAAAGCAATTTGCTCAACATATTGCAAACCTGGTTGAAGATCTTAATGTGATACGCAAAAGGAGACCCCTATACTAACACACAACAAACCATCATTTATGGCACCACATACATCAGCTAGAAGGTTGATTATATACCAGTCAGTTGTCATGACTATCGCCGCTCGACGCCATCTCCAGCAGTGACAGAAGAACCAAGGGGCCTAGAACAGGTGGTAGTCGCGGCTTGTCAAAGGCAGCAACAGAACCCATGTTATTCATTGGTACGAGGGCTGCTCCATTTTCACTGTTCTTCTCCCGCTTGCTTGGAGTAGAGATCATCATGGCTCCTGTTTCACAGAAGCATTATTAAACAATGTCAAATTTGTTTTTTAAAAAAAAAGCTGGGGATGAGAGTAGTTTGACATTACTCTCTGTAATTTGCATAGGATAGAGTTGTTTGATAACATTCTTTACAGGTAATTTCGTGGCGCCCTCATCTGGATTGTAATGAAACGGCAAATGACTGATCCTGCAAATAAAAGCACTGGCAGAGATAATTGAGAAGATGACAATGGCAGATATTGTTAGCCAAATCTTCATAATTCCAGTGTGAATTAGCAATAACTATAAAGAAACAATTTCAAAACATTAATGCAAGAAAACAATTACAAACAAATAACGCAGATGTAAGTCATTACCGTCATTCAGAAACTACAATGTATACCATGGAGTAAGCATCACTAATTTCCTATCTTATTTATGCTCTTTCATCCAACAAGTATACCACAGAGAAGCTCGCACTTGAATCAGACGAGCAGCTTGCTCTTCACCAAAACCGTCTAGCATGATAACAACGTGGGCGTGACAATGAAAGAATAAATACTAAAGCTAAATTAAATAAGATTTTCTAGATATGTACCCCTCATATCTTCTATATTTAAAATTTTACCCCTCAAATCATTGATATTGCTGATATGCCCCCCAAATCATCTCAAGCGAGTTACCCTTGTTGTTACCTACTAATAGATTTTGAATGTTTAGAGGAGAAGATCACCAACATACTCTTGGTTGCTGCTGCTCCTATTTTTCTGCTGCTCCTTTTTCTCTTCTATTTTCTCCTCTCTTTTATGTTCTTCCTCTTCTTCTTCATTTTCTTCCATTTCTTCTCCTCTTTTCTGTTATTCTTCTTCTCTTAGCTAGCCCCGAGAACCCAACCAGGTCGGAGCTAGCATCGGGTCTTGAGGTAGGTGAGGGAGAGGGATCAGAGCTGGTCAGAAAGAGATGGGTTCGGGTTCGGGATTGGGTTTGAGTTTTGGGTTGAGGTAGTAGGAGGGGGCAGGCTCAGGGTTGGGAGGATTTGATGGGTTTAGTGAAGAAGTAACACCACAAAAGAGAAGGAGAGAAGAAAAGAGATGAGAGAGAGAGAGAGAGAGAGAGAGAGAGAGAGAGAGAGAGAGAGACTAAAGAGGGATAACGTTGAAATTTTGAAAGTTTTCATAGGACTTAATAGAATATCCCTCTCTTGATTCCCTTCAGCTAACAGAGGGAGACTTAAAGCTGGTTTGACATGATTTGGGGGTATGTTAGCAATTCACATGATTTGAGGGGTAAATTTCAAAGGGTTAATTGTAGAAACCCCCTAAGGTTGCAAGTAAAAGAAATAATATCCCCTGAGGTTTCAAACTCAGCACTTCACCCCCCTCTATTATTCTAGACTAAAATACCCTTGCAAAAAAACTTGAGGTTTAAAATATCTTAAATTCCTTTATTCAACAATCTCTTCTCTTCTTTCTCTCTTTAACTTTCTCTCTTTCTCTCGCTTTGTTTTCTTTCTCACTTTATTGTTATTGTTGATTCACTTTCTTTGATTTTCTTTCTTCCCAAGGTTTCTCTCTAGACGTATCTCTTTTAAACATCTTTTGATTCCATTTCTAAAATATCTTTTAACTTTAACTCTTATTTCTCTTTTTCTTTTCTTTATTTTACTTTCTCTTTCTTTGAATCTCTATTTCTCTTCCAATACCTTTCTTTCTCTCTTCCTCACCTTTTTTATAATCTTTTCATTATTAATTTTTTCGTAAATCTTTCTATCTCTATTTGCTTTCCAACTTTTTATCTCTCTACCTTTTTCACTTGTTATTTTCACTTTCTAATTCAATATTCACTTGTTAAATCTCTTAGGCTAATTACAAAGAAAAAAACAATAAAGAATAAGATTCACAGGTAGAAAGATATTTGGAAAGAAATAAAGAATAATTTAAAAAGGCAAAGATTTGGTGAGCGAAAAATTTGAAAAAAGTAACAAGTGAGATAGTAAAGAAAGTCACGACAAAAACAAATACAGATATATTTATATAAAAAAGAAAACTAGAGCGAATGTAAAGTAGAGGGAGTTAGCTATATAATTAGAGGGAAGAAATTTTGAAAATCAAAATTAGAGAGAAAGAGAGTTAAAATGAGAAATTGGAAGAAATAAGCTTAGAAAAGGAACAAAGAAGAGGGGGAGGGGGGATGAAGCTACCTGAGATAGAGAGAGGTTTAGAATAGAACACAAAAGTGAGTGAGACATGGAGAGAGATGAAATTTTTAAAAGAAATAAAAAGAAAGTATGGGTTAAGAAGGAATTTAAAAGAAAAAAGGCCTAAAAAGAAGGTGAGAGAAATACATAAAAAGAAGAAGAAAATTAAAGAGTTAAAAAGAAGAACTAGAAAAACAAAGAAAGAGTGAAGGGGGAAAATAGAGTTAAAAGAGAGAGAAATAAAATAGATGGTTAAACAGAAATTCTTTAGATATTTTAAAACCTCAAGGGGGTTTGCAATTTTTGTCCAAAATAAATAGAGAGAGGGGGGGGGGGGGGGGGTGTTGAGTTTGAAACCTCAAAGGGTATTCTAGCTTTTTCTTGCAACATCAGGGGGCTGCAATTAACTCAATTTCTAAATATGAAAAATTGGGGGTTATACATTTAAAGTATCATTGGACACAATTTTTCCTCTTCTATCTATAAAAAAGGCCTCCATAGAAATTATACACTAAGAAAAAGTAACAATTTAAGGGGTGTGATGCATTTTATCCTTGGCCCTCCTTCATTGGTTTCTATTCCAAGTCTAATGATAAGATTAAGTACTGATCACGATTAAATACAAACCGAAAATTGCATCTCAGGCTTCATATGGACAAAGAGAAGTACCACAAAAGAACCTGCTTCTTGAATAGTGGAAGAAAGGTTCAAGTAGCCCAAGATTCACAAACCAAAAGTAGAACAACAACAAAAAAGGAGGTGGGCTATCTATAGATAAAATAAAAATACAAGATTAATGGAGTTTTCGAATTGCACAAATTTAAGATTATGCAGGTCTGGGGCAAAATTTTTATTGAAGATGGATTCAGAGTCAAACATCTTTGTTGGTTAAGGTAGAATGGAAGGTAGGTAAGTAATGCATTAGAAACAATCAAGATAAGGTGAAATAACTAAGCAAATGAATTCAAGTATTATGGATAGAACATAGAAGTGTGCAAAAGTGTAGGTCCAAGGGATTGACATGACGTGTCCCCACACGTCCTTATAAAGACAATGGCCTCAAAGTTACATAATATCCTCACCACCCTCATAATAAGAAAAATAAACGAGAGAAAATTTACTTTACAATGAATCTATTTTAACATTGAGCAAGTATTTTTGGGCTTTGAAGCCATTCAAATAGTACCCAAATCCGAACTAGGACCAATTTCAGACATGGATGCCTAAACGGCAAATTGAGCCCATCCCCACCTTCTTGGAATCAAACAAACCAAATCTGTGCCTTAGTAGGGATCAAGTTGCGGGGGTTTCATGTATTTGCCCATGCCTGGTGCAAGTCCAAGTTGGAATAATATTAGGATTAGTGCCTTTCTAAGGGCCTACAAACAGGACACTTAATCTCCCATCCTAGCATGAGAGATTGCATGAGCTGCAGGGAAAAAATGCGAGAGATATTGTAAAGAAAATAGAAAAGAGATGCAAAGTTTTCTTCTCTAAGAAAATACAGCCTTCCTTCCCCATTTCCTCCATACCCAACGTATCTTGATTTAGGAGTTTTCACATTGTGATTCATGTAGGTATTTCTCAATCCTTGTAAAAGACTCCATTGTGAGGCTAGTACTCAAAAGGCGTTTGAGAACTAGGAAAGTGCAACTGTGTTCAAGTTGTGTGGTTGTTCCTTGATTTTACAGCTTCAAAGTAATCTTGCACTTGTATATAATTTATTTTTACTCGTATTTGATTGGCTACCATGCATGGTTGTTTTGTGAATCAATATTTGCTCGATACCCCAAGTTACACGTAGGGCAATCCACAATTTCCGCAAGAAGCTATGCGAAAATTCTCATTGGAAGCCTTTGCTCTTACAAATGCCAGTACTTTTTCTGTTGATGCGAAATAAGTGGCCTTGGCCTTTATGCCGCGTTGTCGGAAGGGCTTCAGTGAGACTCAGACTTAGCTCCGCAGAGGTTGAAGAGTTGTTGGATGAATTCCAACGATTGTGATGCCTGCTCCATTCCCAACTTGATTACAACAGTAAGAAGGTTGTACACCAACATTTTTGCTTTCCAGGAGCGCGCGTAAGGCGCTCAGGTAGGTGTGAGGGTGGAGAAGAGGAGAGATCGAAGGAGTCTTAATGACCTTACAACTCTAGATCTTCAGTAACCCACGTGCGGAAGAGCATCCGTCAATAAGGTCTTTTGTGGAAAAAAAAAAAACAGAGAGAGTCGTCGCATGCAGTCCCACTAGGAAGTCAAAGAGAAAGTATGCCCCACATAAAGTGGAACAAAATCTCTGTCTGGTATAGAAAGAAACATAGAAGCTAATCTTCTTTATTGCCTTTTAACCATCTTCAAGTTCCTCTGTAGTAAATAACAGTCACACTTCCTTCAAGCCAAAGGACAATGATTTTACACACTACCAAACTAAATAAAGGTCCTATGCAAACCAAAATAGATTAATTGGAGACTTCCTCTCTAATATCATATTATGACTTACTTCCCTTTCTTGCTTATTACCTCTTTGGTCCCTTAACCCTAAAAGTACGAGAGCTAGGTGCATAAAACGTCTAGGTGTGCCAAAATTTGGAGCTTCTTTGCAGAAACATCCCTATATGCACAGTTGGGCACATAGTTGGCTCAAGGTTCCTCTTCTTTGATCCAATTTTACTCCCAATTGACGCCCTTTCTGCAGTTGAGACAAAGGGATCTTTCATCTGCAAACCAAACTAGGTGGGCATGTCGACACGAGCGACTCCGAACTTATGATCAGAGATGTTGATGTACATCTGGGCAGAAGCCATGGCAACTGATAAAGATGGTTGACAATATTAAATTAAACTGATCCTATTTCAGAGACATACAAACAATACTGAAGCCTCGCAATATAAAAGTTATTCAGCCTACAGCTGTAAATATCATCATCACCCACTGCACCCTTATTCCATCAAACTCACCCAATTTTTTTACAATTCAAGCATTTTTAAATAAATATACCCTTTGTTAAAAAATCCAGGAGAAAATTGAATGAATTATTCTTAAATAGAACTCCATGAGAATTCACGCATCATCTGTACAGCCCAAAAGAAATTTTACAAATTCTGCAAACTTTTACAGCATTCCAGCTTTCTTCACCTACAAGATGTCCACTAGAGAAAGAGGGGGGAAGGAAAAATAAAAGATGCACAGATTGTTGTTAGAACTCAGATACTACAGAAGGTGATAGGGGTACTTGACCCTCAAACGAGTTGAGTTATGAGACAGAAAAATGTAAAAAAGATCAAATTGAAATAAACTGGTAATGAGAAAGCGAAGGAGAACGGTAAGCACCTGCAATGATCTTCGCTGTCGCGGCTAACTCTGAGAGGAGACCTTCGGGGTTAACGGAAGGGGCAGAGACAAGGAAACGGCCGGCGTAAAGTTCCAGTTGGGGTGTTCAGAATCAGAGAAGAGAAGAGAAAGATGGCGAAACTTCTGGGCTCACGTTAATTGAAATATACTTTGGTCTGGGCTCGGAAAATTCTCACGGGCAGTTAACCTTTGGGCCCGTTCTCGACTTGAGCTGACCGATCAGGTCGGCAACATATTATTTATTTATTTTTTTTCCCCTTTTGTCGAAGTTTTGGGCGGGGAGATGTGTCAACCAACCCAAACCAAGTTTAGGTCTGAGCTTTGTTCCATTTGTGCTGCTAATGTAACTGATCAAAGCTTGACAAATAGATACCCCTGACCTATCATATATTTACATAAATATGTATAGATTTTATGGTAATAAAGTTTTTTGGTGATTACAAAAGGTGATAATTATGATAGTTGATTAATGTCTATATTAAAAAACACTAGCATATGATATGGATGAGATCATGCATAAGGTAGGAATTAGTCTATGACGGATTAAAAGCAAATCACTTTTTTTTATCAAAATCGCATAGACGAGCACAAGATAAGAAACCAAGAAGTTTACGTTTAAAGCATCGCACGTGTTCGGCGAAGCGGGTCGGGTAGCAGATTGGCTTGCTAAAAGAAGGAGACTGAGTAAGGACTCAGGAGTCATGCTACTGGATAGGAAATTACCCAGCAGACCTCTTAAACATTTTGTTAAGAGATGTCTCTGGGTTGATGGGCCTGTTTGTTTCGTTGCAAAACGTCGCAAGTCGTAAGTCGTAAAATGAGAATGGAAAAAGTGAACTGTAGCAGAGAAAATATATTGTGTTTTACGATGTTTGGTTGATAAAGTGAAGTGTAAATGGAAAAGTATATTGTGTTTTACGGTGTTTGGTTGATAAAGTGAAAGTGTAAATGGTAAAGTATATTGTGTTTTACGGTGTTTGGTTGGTAATGTAAAAGTATAAGTGGAAAAGTTGACCACAAAATTAACTGTAGCAGTGATTTAAATATTATAAATACTATTAAATTAAATCTACTATTGCAAATTAAATTGTATTAATAAATTTGAGATAAAAATTAATAATCTTAATATTTTATTTATAACAATAATATTAATAAAATATTAGTATAAATAGTAAAATATTACTAAAATATTAACTAAATAAATAATATAAAATTTTAAGAAAATCTAAAGAACATTAATAAAATTTTAAGAATACTAATAAAATATAAATATTAAAAATGTTACAACAATAATAAAATATACTTATAATATTATAATATTAAAAATACTTGCAAATTATTATAATATAAATTTTATTATAATATTATTGTAATATTATAGAAATATAAAATTAATAAAGTAAAATATAATTATAATTTAATAATAAATTATCATTATAGTATTATTATACTGAATTATTATTACAATATTAACATAATAAAATATTAATATAATAATAAAATATATTATGATATTAATAAAGTAATTTATTATATTAAAAAATAAATAATATAAATAATAGTAATTTTATATTAAAGTATAATACTGTTATATTAATAAAATATTAACTCTAAATAAAATAATAAAAAATGGAATAAGTATTAATAAAATAATAAATAATTAAATTAAAATATTAAATTAAAATAGTAAAATATTAAATATTAAAACAATAAAAAAGTTAAAGATTAAAAATATAAAATAATTAAATAATTAAATAAGAAATTGAACACTATTAAAATATTAAATATTTAATAATATTTAATTATATATTGATTATCAAGTAACTGTTTTGAACTGTAAGTATACTACAAGTGACAGTTACATGACCACAAAATTAACTGTAGCAACTGCAAGTGGGAAAATATGAGTGTAAAAGTGAGATTTACATGACCACAAATTTAATTGTAGCAACTGCAAGTGGGAAAAGAAGAGTTGCAAAAGTGTTTTTCATTTTGCATTTTGCAAACGAAACCAAACAACTTTAAATGTAAAGTTGCAAAACTTTTGCATTTTGCAAACGTTTGCAACTTACCAAACACGCCCGATGTATTGTAGGAGGCAGTAGATGTTTGTCTAATTTCTGATTATCAAAAAAAAGTAAAAATTTTCTGCTAATGCAAAATTGGTCATTTAGGTCTAAAGAGTGAGAGAGAGATTTTCAACAGGTAAATTGTAGAAAGCCCCTATACTATCATAATTTCATAAAAAATCACGTCCTTTTGAAACGTATAGAATCTCATCAGGGGCGGACCCATTGTAGCCGGCCCATTTTTACATATATTTTCTTAACCCTTTTTTTCCCATATATTGCCTTAAACCCCCTTCTATTTTGGTTTCTTTTGGCAAATTTATTTCTAATTCTACCCCTGATTTAGTGGAGAATATTCTTTTATTCTTTGACAAATTCATATAATTCATAAGCATAAGTTATAAAAAGTTGCAGTCTACCCCAAAATTTATTCCTATTTTCGTCTCTGAACCTCATGTACTATGAAATCAACAGAAAATAGCCTATACTATTATGAGATTCGACAATAGATTCTCTTGTTCTATCAGCTTAGCAAAGAACAAATTTGTATTAGTTAAATAGAAAAAGCTCAACGTCTCTTCTTAGATTGACAGAAAATTGCAAAATATTGCAATAGTAGAAGGGTATTTAATAGTACACGAGATTTCTACTTATTTAAATAGTGCATGAGTTTTTTTTTTTAACAAAACATTGAAACTACAAAGTGGTTTTCTGTAATTTCCTTTCTAAAATATGTATTTTTTTACTTTTAGATTCTAAATAACAAAAATTTGGAAGATTGGGCTGATGTAATACAGGATCGCAATCACCTTCGAATACAAATAAAAGGAAAAACTAGGGTTTTACAAGAAATAAAATGAAAAGAGAGGTTAGGGTTGGAGAAAGAACCAAATAATTTAGGGCTTAGCACCCTTTACGCGGTTTCACACCCTTACACCACGGGCTTCACATCTCAATCTCAAGAACCTAAGAGATCTGAAATTTTACTGGAAAGTTTTTATTTAATCATTGTCTACTTATTCATTGAGTTGAGCCTCTTTATATAGCCTCTTATAAAGTGAACTTCTCGGATATAACCGATGTGGTACTAAAAGTAAAATAAACAAAACACAACATCTCAAAATAAGTTAAGACATAAAAAGACAACTGGCAACAGGCGTGATGTTCTCATCAATTCTCCCGGGGTAGGAGAAACTCGATCATGTCGAGTGAGGACTCTCTTAGGAAGTATCTCAATCGGGCCAAGGTGGTGGTTGTGGCAGCATCACTGGTACGTCACGTTCATACCATGGTGATGGAGGTGGAGCCGGTCCTATAGGTCGGCTGTGAAAGATGGCAGCTCGATCAAGGCATTGAGAGTAGACCAAGGCGCATCATTCCTGCTGAAGACGGAGCTGATATCAGGATCCCATGAGCTATCCAACTCATAAGCAATGGAAGCAATCCTCTTCAGAGCCCTATCGAAATCTTTATACCAAATGTGCAAATTTCTCACAGCCTCAGAGCGACTCATATCTATTACTTTATTATCAATCGTAAGTTCCTGCAAAGTACTATATAGATACGCAGCAAATTTGTGAGTATCATTGTAAATTGCTATCGGCCTAGTGATATCATCAATATATGCAATAGAAAAATGCAACGTAGCAGGCTTAACTATCTCATTCACGTTATCACTAACACTATCAGACATGTGGAATTCATCAATATCCAGTATGTCGACACCAACTACTATGTTTTCAATTATACAAACAGTTTTAAAAGGAACGTGGACTTCCTCAATAATTTTTGAGACATCAACTTCATCACTAGATACAATTCTAACATGTTGACTCTCCGAAGGACATTGATAATCATAATGTCCATATCCCTCACATTCAGAACACTTAGCCTTAGCATTGACTAGCGTTTTGAAAGTCAAATCTAATCTTAATACAACATCAAAGGCCTCTTCAACAGTGTCTAAATCATAGGGGCCAGTAATCATAGAACGTTTTATATTAGGTCGTAAACCTTAAACAAACCTAGTTACAGTCTCAGAAGGGTGCTCTCCCACTTCACTACGATGGGTTAAGTTCATAAATATGGTAATGTAATCATGAACGGACATATGACCCTGATGGAGATTGTGTAGTTGGTCTTAAGTGGGGTCCCTATAATGCTGACTAGTCATGATGGCTCAAGCAAACAAACAGATGCAATGGAGAACCCTAAAGTCAAGTAAACTAAATATATGCACTAAACGAACAAAATACCTTAAAGTTTAAGTTCTAAATGCAAAGAAAAATACATTTTAAAATGACGAAAAGCGAGAAATGCTGATGCAACTACTAGATCGAAGCAAATAGCATTTCAACCAACAAATTATAGCAATCCATATAGTAGTTATAAGTAATCTAATAGTTAACGATTTAAGTCAGGTTAAAATATCACCTGAGGGGTGAGTCGTTCACACCTAAACACAAAAATCCTTTAAGATTTCATGGAGAAATATTCACACTGAAGAGCTGAAATCACCCACAAGAGTGTGAAGAGCTGAAAATCACCCACAAGACTCCTGGACATCGGTGATAAGAAGCGGAAAATGGCTACCTCGAGAATGGCGCAAATCGAGCGCTAACCGGGATAGAAAAAGATCTGGATTGTGGTGTGCTGATCTACTGAGCTAAACCTAGCAGACAATCGAAGCTTGAACTAGAATATAAAGGTTGTAAATGTGTAGTTTTGCTCTCCACGAATCCGCTGCTTCGAAAACGGCTCGAATCAGGCTTGGAACGAGCTCAGAATGGACGAATGTTGGGGCTTTGAGGGGACATGAACAGTAACTAGGAGGTTACTGTTCACGTGAACAGTAATTAGGGTGATTACTGTTCACAATGAACAATAATCTGTTTTTTCTATTTTTTCTTCTTTTTTTCTGTTTTTCTGTTTTCTGTTTTTTCTGTTCTCTGTTTTCTTTTTTTCCCTGTTTTTCTGTTTTTTCTATTTTCCTCTTCTTTTGTACGCAAAGTATATCTAGATCTAACAGTAATTGGTTTTTTTTTTTGCAAAGTAGATTTAGATCTAGATCTAGTATTTGGGGAAGAGAAGAAATTCGAAGGGGATTGGAACCAAAGCTCTAATACCAAATTGATGTAATACAGGATCGCAATCACCTTCGAATACAAATAAAGGAAAAAACTAGGGTTTTACAAGAAATAAAATGAAAAGAGAGGTTAAAGTTGGAGAAAGAAGCAAATAACTTTGGGCTTCGCACCCTTACGCGGGCTTCACACCCCAATCTCAAGAATCTAAGAGCTCTGAAATTTTACTGGAAAGTTTTTATTTAATCATTGTATACTTATTCATTGAGTTGAGCCTCTTTATATAGGCTCTTACAAAGTGAACGTCTCGAATATAACTGATATGGTACTAAAAGCAAAATAGATAAAACACAACATTTCAAAATAAGCTAAGGCATGAAAAGACAACTGGCAACTGACGTGTGATGTCCTGATCATGGGCACTCACATTTATGGCCTAAAGAACACATCAAACGTCATTGTCCTGAAGTTTTTCTAGATGAAATAATTCCACAAAGGTTGATTCAAAGGCCAAAATAACAAGAAGGAATATCATGGTCGAAGATTGATTTCCAAAATTCAATTATGTAGAATCTAAAAATTATGTCAACACACACTAGAACAAAGATAATTAGCGTTAAATATAAACTTGCACAAAAAGAAATTAAATCATAGAAAGTAAATCAAACGCAAACACAAATGATTTATCTTGGTTCGGTCCTCTTGACTTACATCCAGTCCCCAAGCCACCTGCTTGAGATTTTTCTTATCCTTGATTTTGTACACCTAAAACCAACACCTTGTACACCACTTGACAAATCCTGTAACGCCCCGATCCTAAAGATACGGAGTCGTTATGGCGACGTATATACGCGAGGATAATACCCCACGCATATACGCTAAGCCTCAATTGTAACCTGAACAAGCTATAAATCAGAACTAAAATAATCATCGGATCACTACAATAATACATATAAGCAACCACGCATGATATCATATGAATCAAGAGCTAGAATAATGAGTGGGATAAGAACTGAGCTGATATGACAAGAATCAGGAAATAATATGAAATCTAAAAATAAGAGTACCAGAATAGAATAAGAAGAAGCTTCAGCTATTCGCGAAGCATACGGCCTCAACGAACACCTGCACAAAGGAAACCAACCGTCCAAAATCTGGACGTGCAAATCCAGGGTCGTCAGAACGCGACCATAATGAGTGTGTGTGTAAAGGGGAAAGAACTCGTGCAGAGAAACAGTGCATAAATAACAATAGGAACAACTGCAGACTAAATAACAAAATAAATAACTGAACAGTAACTCATATGATAACAACATGAATACATATAGAATACAACTGACACAACTGTAAATATGCAATCAATGTCAAGGCATGTAATCTATCACATGACACTAGGTTGGTATACAATCCGGTCTTGGTTATGGTTATATGTCTATCACAGTGATATAAATGTACAGTTAGATGATTGCAGTCAGTCACAATTCAATAACAGTTTATTATTAATTATGTCAGCGAACACCAATTGCCACCTGTAATAGACGCATCCCATACTACGCCTACTACACGTGTCAATCAGGGTCCTAAGTTATTGAAATTAGTGGAAGAGACTTTGTCCATGCTTTAGGTGGGTCCCGTACATACCCGGGACCACGGCCTCAGTTTCCTGGCGCTGAACCAGGCCGTACCGCTAGGTACTCAGTAACAGTAACAGTAACAGTAATCTCATTGTAAAAACAGTGGAACAGTAACAGTACAGATGGGATGCCAGTCATCCCCCAAGAACCCTGCAGTGGAACCCTCAGTCGGCTGCGCAACCTGTATCCTAGGTCCACCCAAAATACAGACGCTGTCTCCTCCATCAATTTCCCCAATCCCAGTGTAAGTTGTCTTTTTACATTATTATTTAATTCAGTTAAGTCAGTCAATATCAATGTCACCTAGAATACTGAGACATGCGGTGACCGTAACAGTAACAGTACAGTAACAGTAATTGTATACACGATGAACAGTAATAGGAACAGTGAACAGTGACAGTAATCGTGTATACAATGAATAGAGCTGTACCGAGTGTTACAGTTTAATGATACTTTCCCAGTAACTTTCAGTAACTTGAACAGTATATTTATCAGGTAGGTATTACGTATAATCTGTCACGTTACTTAAATGAATTATTCAGAATTGGCAATATAATCTTTTGGGGTTTATTCTTTATGCATATAATATGTGATTATGAATAATAATTTACATGCATGAATAGTAATTAAACATGAAGACATTTTAAACATAATAACATTTATAGGAAACAGTTAAAAGCGCTCACATAAAATAATATCAAAATACTCGACAAGAAAACAAGGAACACTCACTTGAAATGACGCGGTTTCGGAACCGAATCGCCGTCTGGTCTTCACTGTACGAACCGGTACTGATCTACGGATCATCCCATGGATCGGTTTCCGAATCGCCTATGTATCGGGTCCACAACGAGCACGAATCCGAATCGGGTTCGGGTGTCCTGTAACTGGTCCGGAGCTCACCGAACGGGTTCGAAACACATTAGCACGCAACCAATACATACATATAAATATAAATACACACACACACTCTCAGCACAGACACGGCGTATTTGGGCCAACCAAAGGCCCATTCAAGAGGCCCGGCATAAATGACAAGAACTGGACCACGGCCAGTTGTCATGAACTGGAAAAGAAAGTCCAAGTTGGGCCGTGCACAGAGCCCACATCGGACAGCCCAGGCCTGGGAGAAACCCAAGCTCTATCCTTCTCTCCAGAGCAGCTCTTAATGGTAGAAACTGGTGAGGCTCACCTTATTTACATGAGTCAATTAAGTTTGAGCATTGTAAATTCATTTCAATCAACCTAAGAAAACAAGTTCATCAACTGTTCTACAGTTCAAGAAAGAAACAATGACAAGGGATAAAATGAGCAAGCCATGGTCAGAGTTAGTGGGCAAGACATCAAGAGAACTAAGAGTGCAAGATAATTAGATATTTCTTTTATGGAAATATGCCAATCAGAGTAAATCCATGTTGGTTACTACCATACTAGATGAATATTTATGTAATCCCATGTTACGAAGATACATATGATTGAGTAAAAAGTGATACCAACAAATTGTCCAACATTTCTCCTTGTTAGAAGTAAGATATTGCATCTTGAGTTTGATACTAGGACTCACCTCTAATAAAAAAATCTAAATTCTGAATCAAGCAATAAGGAGGCAGGATATACTCACGCAATGGCTACTGCCGGCCATGGTGATGACCGTCGTGGCCGTCGGGGCGTCCCGCGGAGGAAGCAGATGACAACCGAGGCTCGCCGGAGAGGATCGAGTTGCCGCGGAGAGCTCACGGAGCGTCACGGAGGCCGTCGGTGGATCGCCGGAGAGGAGGGAGGCGACATGGTCTCGCCAATGGAAGGCGCTGGAGTGGTGCGCGCTGGCTCCAGGCCGCGCTGCTGCGCGTGAGGGTGGCTCCGAGCTGCTGCACGGAGCCCTGGCGGAGGGGCTGTGCTCTAATGTTACAAAATGGTGAAAGGTGAATGCATTCTTTTCCTTCTGTCCTTTCCATGTTCTTTTCAATTTGATAATTCTATAAACTCAATTTTTGATAATTCTATAAACCAAACACAACCCAACTTCATTCATGTGCTCACGAAAAAATGACAGATGAATTCTTATCATGACTGTTTCTATATGAGCTACTGGCAATGAAACAAAAGCACCAAACATAACAAGTATTGCTAATGAACTCACAACAAGGCCAATGCGCATGGGCGTTCGGTAAGCAAGATGCACGGTGGGGTGTTCCGGCGATGGGAGATGGATCTCATGGTGGCCACGGAGCTGTCCTGCTGCTGTGTACGCGCAAGGACTGCGCTGGGTTGCGGCTGTTGGGTGAACAGGTGCGGCAGGGCAAGGAGGGGCGCTCGGGTCTTGCACAGGGGCTCGAACCAAGCGGGTGTGCGCGTGGCCTGTGCTGCCACGGGGAGTTTAGTCAGGTGATGGCGGCTGTGTGAGGTAGGTAGAAGGATTAGTGTTTTGTTATGGAGCGGAGATTTTGAAGGGGATTAGGTTAGATAGGATCTAAGATTAGTTATGATTTAGTTTATTTGTTAGGATTAGGATATGATTTGTTAGTTAATATAGATTAGGGTGAGGACGTGGGAGATCGTAACAGAGTGAGAGAGAGACGGAGGGAAAAGTGGGAGAAAAGGACGACGTGGATATGCAGGTGTTGCATGGGAGGAGAAGGACAAGGCTTTTAAAGAATAAATAAATTTAGTTCTCCCATTCAACAAAGAAAAAGCTGAAGGATGTGGTGGTTGGTTATTTCAGCACTTTGCTAGGGGTCATGATTTCGAAACTTTTGACAAGCAATCAAAAGGGTGTTTTGTTTTATGTGCTGATTTGGTGGAAAATAAAAGGGTAACAGAATAAAGGTTAAATAAATGGATTACCTTTCCCATATCAAAACCCAAAGAGGCCACGTGGTTAGAGCATTCAATTCATAACTGGAGCGGCCTGGGTTCGAACCTTGTTACACTCTCACATGCGGGTTTCTATTTTTTTATTTATTTTTATTTATTTTTTTGAAGGAATTGGATTTGGGCCTGCTATCTATTGGGCTTGGGCTCGAAACAAAAGGGAAAAACAATAAGATAAAATGAGGTAATAAAAATAGTAAATCATGATGATAATCAAGAATTTATTAGTATTAATTAAAATAATATCTCAACTTTAAAAACGACAATTTCTTATACACATACATATTAAAGTATTATTTTTCACTATTATGGCATGTATTGCAAAATATGGGTGTTACATTCTACCCACCTTATAAAAATTTCGTCATCGAAATTTCAATAAAGCAGGGAATGATAAAAGACTTAAAGTCAAGAAGAAACAAACAAGCTTCAACTTGCTTCGCGAGGCACCACGATTCCGCTGCGCGCTCTGATCTCTGCTACCAGCTTCAGCATGAAGTGAACAATTCCCAAAAGAGAAGATCAGAAAAATAGAATAGACAAGGAGAATAGGAATCAAGATTACTCTGAAAGAATAGACGCAATCAGAGAGATTGGGAGATCAAAGGGATGGATTTTCAAAGGGAGGACAATCAATTCAAAGTGGATACAATATCATTGGATAGTATATGTATATTGCAGTGTAATTATAGCTCGTTCAAATTACTGGTAAGAATCAAGTTCGATTTATGTCGAAACCTGGCTCTGATACCACTCTGTAACGCCCCGATCCTAAAGATACGGAGTCGTTATGGCGACGTATATACGCGAGGATAATACCCCACGCATATACGCTAAGCCTCAATTGTAACCTGAACAAACTATAAATCAGAACTAAAATAATCATCGGATCACTACAATAATACATATAAGCAACCACGCATGATATCATATGAATCAAGAGCTAGAATAATGAGTGGGATAAGAACTGAGCTGATATGACAAGAATCAGGAAATAATATGAAATCTAAAAATAAGAGTACCAGAATAGAATAAGAAGAAGCTCCAGCTATTCGCGAAGCATACGGCCTCAACGAACACCTGCACAAAGGAAACCAACCGTCCAAAATCTGGACGTGCAAATCCAGGGTCGTCAGAACGCGACCATAATGAGTGTGTGTGTAAAGGGGAAAGAACTCGTGCAGAGAAACAGTGCATAAATAACAATAGGAACAACTGCAGACTAAATAACAAAATAAATAACTGAACAGTAACTCATATGATAATAACATGAATACATATAGAATACAACTGACACAACTGTAAATATGCAATCAATGTCAAGGCATGTAATCTATCACATGACACTAGGTTGGTATACAATCCGGTCTTGGTTATGGTTGTATGTCTATCACAGTGATATAAATGTACAGTTAGATGATTGCAGTCAGTCACAATTCAATAACAGTTTATTATTAATTATGTCAGCGAACACCAATTGCCACCTGTAATAGACGCATCCCATACTACGCCTACTACACGTGTCAATCAGGGTCCTAAGTTATTGAAATTAGTGGAAGAGACTTTGTCCATGCTTTAGGTGGGTCCCGTACATACCCGGGACCACGGCCTCAGTTTCCTGGCGCTGAACCAGGCCGTACCGCTAGGTACTCAGTAACAGTAACAGTAACAGTAATCTCACTGTAAAAACAGTGGAACAGTAACAGCACAGATGGGATGCCAGTCATCCCCCAGGAACCCTGCAGTGGAACCCTCAGTCGGCTGCGCAACCTGTATCCTAGGTCCACCCAAAATACAGACGCTGTCTCCTCCATCAATTTCCCAATCCCAGTGTAAGTTGTCTTTTACATTATTATTTAATTCAGTTAAGTCAGTCAATATCAATGTCACCTAGAATACTGAGACATGCGGTGACCGTAACAGTAACAGTACAGTAACAGTAATTGTATACACGATGAACAATAATAGAACAGTGAACAGTGACAGTAATCGTGTATACAATGAATAGAGCTGTACCGAGTGTTACAGTTTAATGATACTTTCCCAGTAACTTTCAGTAACTTGAATAGTATATTTATCAGGTAGGTATTACGTATAATCTGTCACGTTACTTAAATGAATTATTCAGAATTGGCAATATAATCTTTTGGGGTTTATTCTTTATGCATATAATATGTGATTATGAATAATAATTTACATGCATGAATAGTAATTAAACATGAAGACATTTTAAACATAATAACATTTATAGGAAACAGTTAAAAGCGCTCACATAAAATAATATCAAAATACTCGACAAGAAAACAAGGAACACTCACTTGAAATGACGCGGTTTCGGAACCGAATCGCCGTCTGGTCTTCACTGTACGAACCGGTACTGATCTACGGATCATCCCATGGATCGGTTTCCAAATCGCCTATGTATCGGGTCCACAACGAGCACGAATCCGAATCGGGTTCGGGTGTCCTGTAACTGGTCCGGAGCTCACCGAACGGGTTCGAAACACATTAGCACGCAACCAACACATACATATAAATATAAATACATACACACACTCTCAGCACAGACACGGCGTATTTGGGCCAACCAAAGGCCCATTCAAGAGGCCCGGCATAAATGACAAGAACTGGACCACGGCCAGTTGTCATGAACTGGAAAAGAAAGTCCAAGTTGGGCCGTGCACAGAGCCCACATCGGACAGCCCAGGCCTGGGAGAAACCCAAGCTCTATCCTTCTCTCCAGAGCAGCTCTTAATGGTAGAAACTGGTGAGGCTCACCTTATTTACATGAGTCAATTAAGTTTGAGCATTGTAAATTCATTTCAATCAACCTAAGAAAACAAGTTCATCAACTGTTCTACAGTTCAAGAAAGAAACAATGACAAGGGATAAAATGAGCAAGCCATGGTCAGAGTTAGTGGGCAAGACATCAAGAGAACTAAGAGTGCAAGATAATTAGATATTTCTTTTATGGAAATATGCCAATCAGAGTAAATCCATGTTGGTTACTACCATACTAGATGAATATTTATGTAATCCCATGTTACGAAGATACATATGATTGAGTAAAAAGTGATACCAACAAATTGTCCAACATTTCTCCTTGTTAGAAGTAAGATATTGCATCTTGAGTTTGATACTAGGACTCACCTCTAATAAAAAAATCTAAATTCTGAATCAAGCAATAAGGAGGCAGGATATACTCACGCAATGGCTACTGCCGGCCATGGTGATGACCGTCGTGGCCGTCGGGGCGTCCCGCGGAGGAAGCAGATGACAACCGAGGCTCGCCGGAGAGGATCGAGTTGCCGCGGAGAGCTCACAGAGCGTCACGAAGGCCGTCGGTGGATCGCCGGAGAGGAGGGAGGCGACATGGTCTCGCCAATGGAAGGCGCTGGAGTGGTGCGCGCTGGCTCCAGGCCGCGCTGCTGCGCGTGAGGGTGGCTCCGAGCTGCTGCACGGAGCCCTGGCGGAGGGGCTGTGCTCTAATGTTACAAAATGGTGAAAGGTGAATGCATTCTTTTCCTTCTGTCCTTTCCATGTTCTTTTCAATTTGATAATTCTATAAACTCAATTTTTGATAATTCTATAAACCAAACACAACCCAACTTCATTCATGTGCTCACGAAAAAATGACAGATGAATTCTTATCATGACTGTTTCTATATGAGCTACTGGCAATGAAACAAAAGCACCAAACATAACAAGTATGCTAATGAACTCACAACAAGGCCAATGCGCATGGGCGTTCGGTAAGCAAGATGCACGGTGGGGTGTTCCGGCGATGGGAGATGGATCTCATGGTGGCCACGGAGCTGTCCTGCTGCTGTGTACGCGCAAGGACTGCGCTGGGTTGCGGCTGTTGGGTGAACAGGTGCGGCAGGGCAAGGAGGGGCGCTCGGGTCTTGCACAGGGGCTCGAACCAAGCGGGTGTGCGCGTGGCCTGTGCTGCCACGGGGAGGTTTAGTCAGGTGATGGCGGCTGTGTGAGGTAGGTAGAAGGATTAGTGTTTTGTTATGGAGCGGAGATTTTGAAGGGGATTAGGTTAGATAGGATCTAAGATTAGTTATGATTTAGTTTATTTGTTAGGATTAGGATATGATTTGTTAGTTAATATAGATTAGGGTGAGGACGTGGGAGATCGTAACAGAGTGAGAGAGAGACGGAGGGAAAAGTGGGAGAAAAGGACGACGTGGATATGCAGGTGTTGCATGGGAGGAGAAGGACAAGGCTTTTAAAGAATAAATAAATTTAGTTCTCCCATTCAAACAAAGAAAAAGCTGAAGGATGTGGTGGTTGGTTATTTCAGCACTTTGCTAGGGGTCATGATTTCGAAACTTTTGGCAAGCAATCAAAAGGGTGTTTTGTTTTATGTGCTGATTTGGTGGAAAATAAAAGGGTAACAGAATAAAGGTTAAATAAATGGATTACCTTTCCCATATCAAAACCCAAAGAGGCCACGTGGTTAGAGCATTCAATTCATAACTGGAGCGGCCTGGGTTCGAACCTTGTTACACTCTCACATGCGGGTTTCTATTTTTTTTTATTTATTTTTATTTTATTTTTTTTGAAGGAATTGGATTTGGGCCTGCTATCTATTGGGCTTGGGCTTGAAACAAAAAGGAAAAACAATAAGATAAAATGAGGTAATAAAAATAGTAAATCATGATGATAATCAAGAATTTATTAGTATTAATTAAAATAATATCTCAACTTTAAAAACGACAATTTCTTATACACATACATATTAAAGTATTATTTTTCACTATTATGGCATGTATTGCAAAATATGGGTGTTACAAATCCTCTTTGCCAAATGTATACAACTTCTCTTCAACTAAGAAGACAACAATACCTTATACAACTTCTCTTCAACCCGAAGACGCTCTTATACAATCTTTCTCTTTGAGTAATTACAATCAATCCTATAAGTCTTGAATCTGTATGTGATCGTAAATAAGGACTCTTATAGGTAGACTTTTAGAATTCTTTACTAAAGGATTAGAATTTGTGTGAAGAATAGAAAGTGAAAACAGTTTTCTGAAAATCAGATTTTTGAACAGAGTTTTTAGGAAGAAAATTTTGATATGAATTGATGATTTAGCCTACGACAACATCCCTATTTATAGGTGAATCTATGATCAATTAGGGTAGTTATCAGGACAAATTTGAATATTAAAGCGTTAGATAAAACACCAGAAATCAGAAACTGACTAACAGTCAGAAACTGCCATTAGTCAACTTGAGGGTTAGTCGACTAGGGTAATGATTTTTGCCTAGAGTAGTCGACTTATAAAGGGGGCAAGTCGACTAAGGAATGACTGATACAAAAGACATATTTCTAAAAACTGAACTTAATCGATCAGCAGTAGTTATAAGTCGACTACAACTGCTATTAGTCGACTAAAAAAAGTATAAGTCGACTAATCATGCTATGCAGAACAGAAACAGAGAGTTGATATGTATCTGAAGCAAAACTAAGTCGACTATAGTTAGGAGTAAGTCGACTATAGTTGATATAAGTCGACTAATAGGCTTATGATGTGTGTGTGTGTATTCAAGACTTTTAACATTCTAATAAACATTACAATACACAACTATAGCCATTATCCTTGGGAAGTCTTGAGTATGTAGGACTCTTGTATAAGCTTGTAAGATAGAGCTCCAATGAAATGGCTTCACAAATGTATCATCAAAATCAAGTTCTAACATTCTCCCCCTTTTTGATGATGACACTTTGTGTGCAAGAAAACTCCCCTTGCAGAGAATATGTTATATGTTCTCCCCCTGCATAGAACAGGTTATAGCAGATATAGAACAACATGTGTTCTCTCCCTGCAAAAAATATATCATAATACATATATATATGATAAATGTTAAAATATTTTTCTATCAAACTTTTTATACGGTACCTGAAAGATAAACATTAGAATGGTACCAATCTTTATAAGATCAAAGCATTAACATTTAGGAATCCAACCCAATTTGAATTTGCTTTCCATCTGTTAGTATTCACATAATTGTATGAATTACATATAGAATGTATGTATAATGCAATATAAGCATTTTTATCAAAAATGCTTAAGTTTTTAGGAATCCATATGTATTTGTTCTTAATTCTTTTTGAAATAATATCAGTATTTCTCACAAAAGAATTATATGGATTATTATTCTTTTCACTAATAGTGTAGATTTTTCACTCTGATTTAAGAATCCAAGATCATAATGATTATGTGACATCTTTTGGTATGATAACAAATCATTTAGCTTTTCTTTTTCTTGATTAAATTTAATCACATTTTTCAAAATCTTTTTATACTTCATTTTGAAACTTGACATATCTTTATCTAAAACAGAAATTCTTTCATTTAAAGATATAGTTTCTTTTATAAGCATTACATTTTTTTTTAAAAAATTCTCATTATCTTTTTTCAATGATGATATAACTTTTTCAAAATCATCTTTTTGATAATTTATAGAAGAAATTTGAGAAATATAACATGAATTTTCGTTGATAAGTTTTTCATTTTCCTTTGACAAAACTTTATTCTTCAACTTTTCATTCTTAAGATCATTATATAATTCATGAAATGCATATAAGAGTTCAATATATTGTACCTCATCTTCTTCTTTAGCCATAAAACATATGTTGGCATGTTCGGTGGCTTCTTTTTCGTCTGAGGAAAATGAATCACTATGCTCCCATGATGCTTGATAATCTTTCTTCTTTTTAAACAGTTTGCTCTTGAATTTTCTTTTATTTTTGAGCAATGGGCAATCCTTCGTCATATGACCTATTTATTATTAGTTAAAACATATAAGATTAAACTTACCTTTCTTCAAGAACTTTCTGAATTTTTTTGAGAACATTGCCATCTCCTCTTCATCATCATCTGAAACGTCCATATCTGAGGATGTATGGAAGGCAAGTACTTTCTTCTTTGATTGAAGTTAAAGTTCATCATTCTTTCTGTCTTCAAGTTGTACTTTATATGTCATTAAATTACCAATAAGGTTTCTAATGACATAGTTGAGAGATCATTTACTTCTTCAATTGTAGTAGTCTTCTCCCAATCTGGTGTGAGTGCACGAAGAACCTTTCTTACTTTTTCGACTTGAGTGTGTTCCTTTCCAAGGGCTACTAAGGAATTTATAATGTCAGTGAATCTTGTAACCATTTCTGAGATGGTTTCATTCTCCTTCATTTTAAAGAGTTCAAACCTGTAGACAAGAATAGAAATTTTAGATTCTTTAACCTTATTTGTGCCTTCATGTGTTACCTGTAGAGTTTGTCATATTGATTTACAGATCTGACCGTTGACACGCGATTGAATTCTTCTTTGTTCAAGGCACAGAAAAGCACGTTCATTATTTGGCATCAAGATTTGCTAACTTCTTTTGTTCTTCACTCCAGGCGCTATACAAGGTAGTCGGTTTGGTGTACGCTGCATCTACTATATTCCATAGTTTGTAGTTGAGTGATTGCAAGTAAATTTTCATTCTACACTTTCAATAGTTGTAGTTGGATCCATCAAATAGTGGTGGACGTTGTGTAGAATGTCCTTCTCTGAATTGTGATGAAGGAAACTCTGTTGCCATCCTTGTAGGTTGTTGACTGGGTATGCAGGGCTCTGATACCAATTGTAGGATCTAAAAATTATGTCAACATAACACTAGAATAAAGATAATTAGCGTTAAATATAAACTTGCACAAAAGAAAATTAAATCACAGAAAGTAAATCAAACACAAACACAAGTGATTTATCCTACTTCAGTCCTCTTGACCTACATCCAGTCCCCAAACCACCCCTTGAGATTTTTCTTATCCTTGATTTTGTACACCCAAAACCAATACCTTGTACACTACTTGACAAATCCCCGTTATCAAATGTATACAACTCTTCTTATACCAAGAAGACAACAACACCTTATACAACTTCTCTTCAACCTGAAGACGCTCTTGTACAATCTTTCTCTTTGAGTAATTATAATCAATCCTATAAGCCTTGAATCTGTATGTGATCGTGAACAAGAACTCTTATAGGTGGACTCTCAGAATTCTTTACTAAAGGATTATAATTTGTGTGAAGAATAGAAAGTGAAAATAGTTTTTTGAGAAACAGATTTTTGAACAAAGTTTTTGGGCAGAAAACTATTGATATGAATTGGTGATTTAGCCTAGGATAACATCCCAATTTATAGGTGAAATCTATGATCAGTTAGGGTAGTTATTAGGAAAAATTTGAATATTAAAACGTTGGATAAAACACCAGAAATTAAAAACTGACAACAGTCAAAAACTGCCATTAGTCGACTTGAGGAAGAGGGATAGTCGACAAGGGTAATGATTTTTGCCTAGAGTAGTTGACTTATAAAGGGGGCAAGTTGACTAAGGAATGGCTGATACAAAAGACATGTTTCTGAAAACTGAACTTAGTCAACTAGCAGTAGTTATAAGTCGACTACAACTGCTATTAGTCGACTAAGAAAAGTATAAGTCGACTAATCATGCTATGTAGAATAGAAACAGAGAGTTGATATGTATCTGAAGCAAAACTAAGTCGATAGGAGTAAGTTGACTATAGTTGATATGAGTCGACTAATCAAGAGTATAAGTCAACTAATAAGCTTATGATATGTGTGTGTATTCAAGCTTTTAACATTCTAATAAACATTACAATACACATTCATAACTATTATCCTTGGGAAGTTCTGAGCATGTAGGACTCTTGCATAAGCTTGTTGATAGAGCTCCAATGAAATGGCTTCACAAATGTATCATCAAAATCAAGTTCTAAAATTCTCCCCCTTTTTGATGATGACACTTTGTGTGCAAGAAAACTCCCCCTGCAAAGAATATGTTCCCTTCCTGCATAGAATAGGTTATAATAGATATAGAAAAACATGTGTTTCTCCCTGTACAAAAAATATATGATAAATGTTTGAAATATTTTTCTATCAAACTTTTTATACGGTACCTGAAAGATAAACATTAGAATGGTACCAATCATTATAAGATCAAAGCATTAACCTTTAAGAATTTAAGCCCAATTTGAATTTGGTTTCTATCTGTTAGTATTCACATAATTGCATGAATTACATATAGAATTTATGTATGATCCAATATAAATATTTTTATCAAAAACGCTTAAGTTTTCAGGAATCCATGTGTATTTGTTCTTAATTCTTTTTTGTAATAATATCAGTATTTCTTTTCACAAAAGAATTACATGGATTATGATACTTGATAGTATGCACCTAGCGACAACTAACTACAGATAGTCCAGAGGAAGTATGCACAAGATCCAATTATGACGTGAGATGAGAGCATCCATCTCATCATCCATGACTTGCTTCCATTCTGTGTACATCAACGCTTCCTAATAAGACTTATGTATAAAAAAAACATATATAGTAAACTGACGAGATAGTGGGATAAGACGGAGTATAGGAAATATAATTAGAAATATGATATTGAGTACAAGATCATTTACCCTTTCGATGTGCAATAAGAAGGTCCAAGTCAGAAGAAATAGAAGTATTCATCTCAACAGTAGAAAGTGAAGGATCAGTAACAGAATGAAGAAGATCAAAATCAACAGTTATAGACTCTAGATGAGGAGGGAGCAAAGTGGAGACCATATCCATAGAACGTTTGATATACACTTGTAATGGTGTCATGTCCCTAATTAGAGTTAAGACCAGCAACAGAGTATGTCCCTAGTGAGTCTAATAGATGAACAAATATTACATTTAATATTACAATAAACAACGACAAATCCATAAGTGTTTACTCTATTTGAGTTTCAACAATCAAATTAAGCACAAAAGCAATATAATTACATATGGATAACCTGAACAAGCATAAAAATCTTTACTACATAAACCATTTTGAGTACATACTTACATGACTGACATTTAACACAAAAGATACAACGAAGCATACTAGACTAAACCAAAAGAGATTAATGATATAGATATGACATGAAAAGCTAGACCTGGAATGCGTTCGATCAAGGAGAGAAGGGATGTACCCTCGATATCCCAACAATGCCCAAAAGGTTAGGCGATCTGAAAAACATAGGCATTTGGTGAGTTGCCATCTCGTGAATAACTACCAAGCATTAACTTAATATTAGGTACTTTTTTTTAAAGATAGGGTTAAAACAATTATCAATAAAATGTCCAATGTAAAATTTCATATATAGTGTATTCATAACCACATGATAATATATGATACTATAACAAGAAAGCTATAATTATTTATTCAAACAAATAATGTAACTAAAAAGAAGACATATTCTGAAACTTTTCATCACAATTACGTAATTTTCTTCGCAACACAACACCACCACAGATATCAATACATACATTTCTAGTTTATCAGGCGCCATCCGTAGACTAGTCCCATCATAATGCACAAATTTCTTCCTTAAATGGTATTGAGCACCTTCACATGCCCATACACTAACTCCTGGCTTCATGTCATACAATTTGTCACATAAAACAAGGTGTAATATCCCCATTCAATAATACCATAATCTAATACCAAATAATAATTTCTCAGTATAAATACCAAATAATAATAATTAATAAAGATTAAAAATTATATATAATAAAAATAATACTGATAATTAATAAAATCAACCTATAAATAATAATAATAATAGTAAAAAATAATGAAGTAGGTGTAAGGATTTTGTCAAAGAAGAGATTATTGTCCAAGAAAAGCCAATTGAGTTGGAGAAAATGATAGCTTGAAGTAAAAGAAGAAATCAAAGTAGAGCAGTTTTCTTTTCAGGCGCTTACGAGTTTTCTTTTCTAGAGGAGTACGAATAGGATTCAGATTCTATTCAATGGGAGTTTATTTTTAAAGATTGAAGAATCTAAAATTATTATTGATCAAGGAGATCAACTCAATATAGGATGGATCAAGATTCTTCAAGCATCCAATGACCAAGATTATCTTATATTTTAAATAGGAGTTGTATTATAAAATCCTATGAATAAAAGTTGTAACCTAGAATTGTAAGGTGTGGTAAAAAGATGGAGAACATCAAGGAAGCCAAGAAAGAAAGGAACAAGGTGAAAGTGCATAAAGAGAAGATATATTCTTTTAATTTAGGTCTAGATTCAAGTAGAAGGTAAATACTCTTATGGGTTCAAGAAGAAAGATAGATCTTTTTACATTAAGTTTATTAATAAAGCTCTCTCAAGTTCTCTGTTCGTAAACGTAGGCCAAGTTTCGGCCGAATCATGTTAAATTCTCATGTTATTTTTTTACTCTTTTATTTAGGTATTGCTAGTTTGCTTTATAACAGTTTTTCATTCTGCAAGTATTCTCATATTGTCAAGTTCCGTAAACGTCGATCCTGGGAGTAACAATCAATATCAGAGTGCTGATTTGTTGCAACAATTGGTATCAAAACTAAAGGTTAACGAAGGGCTATATGTCAAAGAATGAAGGATTCATTTCACAACTAAAGATTGGGACGTATATTCTGAAGATCCTGGAGAGATAAAGACAAAACTAATTGAAGTATCGGGAAACAGAGAAGCACTAATTCACGAGCTCTGGATCTGGCTCAATGGCCAGATCCTTGCTGCGGATACGCGGCTCTGACTGTGGATCCACTGCTTTGTTGAGATAGTTGGGGGAGCATTTGCTCCCCCTATCTTCGCACTCCTCTTCCTTATCCAGTTCAGCTATAAATATTGCACATCTCAGAGTAAAAAGGGACGTAAAGAGGCAGAGAGCTTAGACTAGGTTTTACTTTAATTTAACTTAAGATTTTTCTTTTTATGTTTATATAATTTTCTGTTTATTTGTAAACTTAGATTGGAGAAGAGAGTAATGAGAGGAGGAGAGGAAGAATTGTAATTACAGTGACACTGAATATAATCTTCTTCACTTTTTTTTGACCATTTTCAATTTAATCAAAGTTTACTTTCTGTTTTCTTTACTTGTTTCTTACTTCATTTCTTTTGGTATCAATTGCAATCCAAGTGAGTCAAATAGTATCGAAATTTTCTTGCCTTTATGATTGCCACTGATAGCTCACGATGATGGATTTCGCCTTTCAAAGTGTATCATTTCATGCTTACTCATCAAAGTTTTGATGATGTAATATGGACGGAAACTGAATCTGATCTTATGAGTTATGCACTGATCGCCTCCGAATCAAGGTAAAATCATCGCAAACGATTCAAGATAAGTAATAAGTCAAAAGAGGTAAGTATATTTGTTTTCTTTCTTTCTTCTAATCTTAGTTTAAAAACATTTTAAAAACCAACACCTCTTTCTTTTTATTTCTTTGATTTTTTCCTTTCCTAACTTAGAACTCAGGTTTATTTTCCCTTTTCTTTTTAAAAACAAAGAAGAAACCGATTTTGTAACTTAAAAAGAATACTAAAATGCTTCTATCGTTTTCCTTCTTTGTGGATCACGATCTGCAAAGCCATTTACTATAACGATAGTATTGAGAAACTTAGCACATCTTAATTTATCATTTCTAAAATTTGTTTTTCTGGGCAGGTTTGCCTCAATCAATTCTTACTTGTAATTTTTTGTTAAAGTTAACTGTAATTCTTCTCTCAAATTTTCTGAAAACTCCAAACTTTTCAATGGAAGATAAGATGGCGACTCCGCTGGGGACTTCTTTCTCCACCAATGAGAAAGTAGTGTCGCGATGCGATAATAAGACCCTCGGATCTACTGCTGAAATGTTGGTCATTAAATTTGACTAACAGAAGCTCGGATAACTTCTCTCTTTTGGCAATACAAGCCTCTTTGTATGCGCAAGTACATGAAAATATCTATACCCAAAGCTCTTTTAGTTTACTCTATCCACTTTTTGTGGGGTGAACAAGGCCCTAAGTAAACCTATTACAACCCCTAGTGAGGCTAATAAGACTTTGTGCAAGCCTGTCATAGCCTTCACAGCCTCTAGCGAGGCTAAAATGACAGCGAATTAGGTTACATTAGCCTCCAATGAAGCTATTAGGGTGTCGGCGACCCTACAACAGCCTCTTCCGATCTAATAAAGCTTCTCCCGAGCTTATCTTAGCTTCTGGTGAAGCTATTTCAGTAATCCCTGGCCACCAGGCTATGATGTTTGAAGTAGCTCACATAGGAGC